>OZ012740.1:640089529-640512029 GCA_963859935.3 Lathyrus sativus | reverse complement strand
TAAATTATTGAAAAACTAATCTCCTAACCTTCAAAAAGGGGCACTGAACAAAAAGAAAAGAAAAGAGACTCGGCAGAGCATCGCCGCTCTGTGCCTACGTATTCCCTCGTGGAATGGTAAAGTCAGAGTCAACGTAGTTCAGCTAACTATGGGTGAAAGGGGGGAAGGTTGCTCGCCAAGACATCACCGTCTCATGCCTACGTATTCTCATCTGGTATGAGAAATCAGAGCAAACGTAGTTCAGGCTAACGACCACATATTGGTTCAACACGTTTTACCCGAGTAGGGTTAAACCTTCATTCTAGCAGTTAGGGACAAAGCCTGTTTGCGGTAGAACCAAAGCTTAACAACATTCTTTTTTATGAAAAAATATTTCCGATTAATCCCGAAGAAAAAAGGTTTGAATTTTGTTTTGTGTTTTTTAGTGAAGTTAATTAATTCGGTTTGTGATTCAAGTTGCACTATAGACGATGACATAGGAGCGAATGCGTCGCGTATTGCCCCCAAACGGGACGTACACTAAACACTCTAGGCAAGCGAGAGGAGACCCCTCACTCATCATTCCCCATGTAGCTTAAGGCTTGTAGCGCACAATGTTCTTCGCATTTATTAGATGAGTTAGAATTGTTTTGAGATGAGAAAGAGAGAGACGCACGAAAGGTCTAAGGGAATCTCGACCCTAACGTTGTCATGCAAAGTGGTCCTAAGGTTAGGATTAAAAGGGGGAATATCTACCCTAATGTTAGCATGCTTGTATTGAACACCTAATGTCTCTCCTACTCCCATCCTAAACGGAGGGACTAGGAACCCTATAGGGGATCATGGCAAAAAGCACAAGAAAGCACCAGATAAATTCAATTACAAGTAAGAGATGCAAACATGGAGTGCAACACACAAGCAAAGGGAGGAACAAAGTGTGGGGTAAACACCACCACAAGCACATCTCGACCTTTATTAATGCTGGAAATAAAGATGCAAAACACAAAAGGAAATGCAAACATGAATACATCATGACTATGAACAACAACAAACAAGTGTGCATCCAAGTGGAAAACAAACACAAGTCGACGAAGTCTCGATTAAACAACCAAAACAACAACGTATATTCCAAAACATTTCACTTCTAATGCATCATATTGAACTACGATGATTCGATGCGAAACGGTACTCAAACAAGCAAGAAAATCAGCAAAACAGACCCACTGGCACAATGTAAATCGGTTAACCATACGCGTTAACCGATTAACCACTTAAAAAAGGCTGAAAATCTAGAAATTTGCACATGTTAATCGGTTAACCATATGTTTTAACCGATTAACACTTTGAAAACTTTGAAAATTTTGAATATTTGAAATGGTTAATCGGTTAACCATATGCGTTAACCGATTAACACTGTGCCAACGGCAGAAAAACAACAACAGAACAATATTTTCAGCTAATAAGCACTTATCCGATCAACCAAATGATCGCATAATCACTTAATCACGAAATTAAACCAGCAAATCATGATTCAAACAGCATGTAAACAGATTAACACAACCAAATCATGAATCAAATGGATCAAATTAACCACAAGCTAATCAAAGATGAAAATTCACATGATTATGCAAATAAGCTAAAAACATATTTGGATCCAACCTTCAGAGCGGATATTTGCTCCGGTTAGTGTTGATTCAACTATAATTGAACAAATCCGATGCTAGAAGTCTGGAACACTTCAAGATCCACACCAATTATTATAGTAGCAATGAAGATCCTTCAAGATTAAACCAAATTGCTCCAAATAATCACTTCCAAAATCACATCCAAGTTCAGATCCAATTTTGTGCGAAAATTGGATGAACAAATTGATTCAATGGAGAGAATGGATGAAGGTTTAGCTCTTAGAAATCAAAGATTCTAGTGAAGAATAAATGATCTCAATGAGAAGATCTTTGGTGAGGATTTTGGAGATTGGAAAATTGAGAGAGAATGAGATCAATTCTGAAAATGAGAGTGAATTATGAGTGATTAGATGTGTGAGGTTTGGAGTGGATCACTTAAATATCACTTAGGCTTGGACTCAAATGAAAGGTTTGGAAAATGGTTTGGAAAATTTGGTTTGGAATAAGGAATGGGCATTTGGAGGGAAAATGAAATTAACCAAATTTCAAATAGGTTCTAGATCCTTCCCAAAGTGAAAATCATACTTGTACATGACCAAAATTGGACCCCAAAGTGGTTTGGATTGAAAATTCACGTGCAGAGGCAAAATCTGCACTGGTTAATCGATTGGCCATATAGGTTAATCGGTTAACACCTTTAAAACTTCAGATTTGACCTGATTTTGACTTGGTTAATCAATTAACCATATGTGTTAATCGATTAACACCTTCAAAATTTGAATTTTGGCGCCTTTTGGATGGAAATATGCCCTTTTGTCTGTTTCGAACTGTTTTTAGCATTGTTAAGCTTCTGAGACTTGCTTTTGAATATCATAACCATGAAAATGCTTGCGATAGCCTGAATGATGCTTTCTGAACTGAAAGTACCCGGCAAAATAAAATAAAATCGGTCGCCCGACCGCTGGGCAAAATAAATGTAGAGCCTCCGATGCTCGTTGTCCAGGTTCATGCACTGAGATGAAAACTGAGCCACGGGAAAACCTTGATCCCCCGTCTCAAGGACGAATGCTATGCAGACGCGGAAATGCGAAAATGCAAAGAAGCGAAAGCCAGATGCCGCCAAAACGGAAAGACAAATTTTGGGGTGCTACACATAGGTCCAGGTCAGGCCAGGTTTTTTCTTAAACAGAAAAGACCTAGGTTTTTTTATAAGCCTATTTAGATAAAGAGGCTAGGCCACAGGCTGTAAGAAAAAGCCTTTTAAGCCTATCAGACCGACCTATTTATAAAAAAATCAATAAATTTATTATTATTATATTATATTTTGTACTTTAAATAAAAATACAAAAATAAAATTTAGTTATTTTGAATAACTTATGAAAATAAGTTGAAAAACATAAACAATATCATAAGTTGTTGTCATAAGTTTTTTTCCATAAGTTCTCTCCAATAAATAGTATCACCAAACTTATACTAATAGGTAAACTTGAATGAGACAATGAAAACAAAAATTTAGTCTCAATGATCTTTTAATTTGTTAGACTATTTAACATTAGTTAAATTTCTTATTTACAAACGTTCAAATGCAATAGGCTTTTAAATAGGCTAGTAAGCCAATCAGACATTCAAAAAGGTCAGGCTTAGGCCTAAAAATAAGCATATGATAGGATACAAGTCAGACTTAGACTTTTAATTTTTTAGTAGGTGAGGTTCAAGCTTGACAAAGCCTAGCTCGGTGCAGCCTATTTCCATCCCTATTTGCAAGTTAGTCCAACATATACATATTCTAAAAAATTGTAAAAGAAGTGGAATAAGCGTTAATTAAGATATTTTTTGACGTAACAAAAATTCTATATGTAAAAGAGAGGGAAGGGAAGCAAACATGCATTCAGAAATATATTATTTAGAAGGGTTATCTCTTGTTAAGAGCTTCGCTCTAAAACATAAGTTCTTGAACTCTTCAGCTCATCTTTTCATTTTTCTTTTCCACCATTATAGAGCTCTTAAGATCATTTTTTCCTTCATTAATATACAATTTCAATACCTTAATTTTATGGGGTTCTATGGGTTATGTTTCCGACTTATTACTCATGTAACGTACTTAAAAAATCTAAATTGTTGAGATATCTTGTGATGGTCCAGTTTCTCTGACGGTGAGCACAAAATATTCTCACTTGTGTTGGCCTGTTGCAGTGCCATTTGGAGTTTGAAAGTTGTTCCGAGAAGTTGGCATTGAAAATTGGTCATCAATGGGGAAAGTTGGGTGTTGAGGCAATTTTAGTTTCTTCCTATATGGCAAGAAAAGGGAAGGAAGGATCTATTAGCAAAAATGACACCACTTGATGTTGCTAAACTTAATAAGGGGCATTTTGAGAATTGAACTCGGGACCTCTCGCACCCTAAGCGAGAAGCATACCACTAGACCAAATGCCCTTACATGAGAAGTTTTTTTTAGTGAATATCTAAATCACTTAGTTCAGACAATTATTTTAGACAAAATTGAATTTAGCCCTCTTATTTACCACATGGCATCATTATATTGGCAGCATTCACATTTTATTGATATTTTACTATGTGAGAGTTGTATTGCCAATTTTACATTTCCATTACTATACACAAGTTCACTGTTGCCTACTTGAATTAAAAGTCGGCAAAATGTTATAACCAAAATGGTCCTCTATGTATTTCTTAATAGTTGTCAGTATTTTTCATGCTATTTCTCTTCATCTAGCAACTCTGTCACCGCCATCCATAGGATCTATTCTCCTTATATGGAATTTATAGATTTACTCCATACGTGTTAAAACCACCTAACTCGATATTTAATTATGTCATTTAAAATAGGTGCTAGTTTTCTACCCCAACTCTTTCATTAATGCTATATATCCTAATTCTATTTTATTTTGTTTTTGGTTAGAGATCCTTTTTCGACTTGTATTTTCACTATTCGAGTGCAACATCCTCATGAACCTCACTCCTGCTACAAAGTATTTTTTGTGTGGGCTTTTTCCAGCCAACATTTGGTGTAATATAACAATGTAAAATTTTCACATTATTATAAAACAAAAATTATTTGTCAATTGTGTTTACAAAAGGAAGAGTTTGTCATGTTAGGACATAAGTTTGGCTACTAATACATTACAAGATATAATATCCTGTATGTGTATGTTATCATCTATTTGGATTCATAAACAATGTTTTTAAAAATAGATAATGAAAAATTCATTCTGAAGTTCACATGAAAATTGAACTTACTTGGGTATTTTCACCAATAAAACACTATTTGTTTGAAGAGGCTAAATTGAGAATTTGATCATCTTGAGAATTTGGTCAGCTTCACTCATAATTGGACTAGCAGTTATGGTTTTCCATTAAGCATGCAGTCCAGAAGCCTAATTAGTATTTAACAAATAAACCAAGGGCAAACTTCCACAACTACAAAACAATAAAAAGGGGCATTCCGAGAATCGAACTCGGGACCTCTCGCACCCAAAGCGAGAATCATACCACTAGACCAAATGCCCTAATATAAAAATTTCTAGTTTGTAAATAACTTAGTTGGGGCAATTATTTTAGGGGGAAAATTTGAAGTACATACCTCTTATTTTCACTACATCTCATCCCTAAACAAGTGGATGACAAGAATTATTTGTAATATCCATATCCAATAGGATCTCATTATGTATTATGATCAATACTGAAGCAAAAAAACATTGAAATCAAAATGTAATCAACATCGAATACTATAGGCCTTTCGTGTCAAATAAATAAACACAATATGCAAATCAAACTATAATCGGAAACCACTTTGATACCAAAAACATATTGTGACAGAACAAGAACAAGACTATAGGATCTTTAGGAGGGGAAGTTGACACTAAGAAGTGAAAATGTGTTCCATAATAATGACTATTGTTGACTATCCTTACAGACCCAAAAGTATCGTAACCTTGTAGAGAGTCAGAATCGTTGGCACGTCAAGAGAGAATTGTAATTATTTAGGAATACCCAAAAGTTTTAACAAGAGTAAGTTGCACTTGAGGCACAAGATCGCGAAGGATGTCATTCATATGGAAGTCAAAGTTGACTAAAATGGAAGAGAAGTAGACTCGAGATTGTTTGTTGATCCCAACTAGTATAAGTTCTAGTTATGAGGGATTATTTTTAGTGTAAACTTGTAAGGATTTGAATCAACAACTCTGTTTATACATAATTTCATATGTTTACAGATTGATATTTTCGATTGTTTGTGATTCAGTTTGGACATGGGGAGACAAAAAGTATTCCAAATAGATCTGGTCTAATTAAAGTAATTGCAGATAGATGGTAAAATCTTAGAGTGCATATTTAAGTATGCAATTCACAATTTCTATGCACTTAGTGTGTGTGATTTTGTTACTATGTTGCTCAGAACACACAAAAAATATGTGTGATTTTGATTAGATTGATTCAAGCAATTGTTATTTCATCAATATCTCATTGATGCCAACAACAACCAGCTGCTAAGTACATGATGGTTAGTGGTTCTGTGTCTTCTTAAGATAATGAGACCACTGGATGAAGCTATCATGGTTTTGTAAGTTTTTTTTGAAAGGCAAATAATACACTCGAGAAATAAAATACATTAAAAGGAGAAATCAAGAAAGTCTCCAACGGAGTACAAAAGCATAAAATTGGCACAAGAAGTACCAACAATACACCCAGGAAAGCAAGGAGAAATAAGATAAACGCGGCAAAAAAATACAGCAAATACAAAGGCAAAAAACAATAAAACCCCCAGAATGAAGCACAAGCACTAAATACTTGAATCCTTAAACTATTTGATTGAGGATTAGATTCTTTGTCAGTGTATTTAAAAAAATAATTAATAGAAGCGGCCAACTTTTTAATAAATGATCTCATAGTTATGAAGTTACAGAAAAGGATACTTTGGTTTATGCCACATAAAAAAAAGTATCAAAGAGAATCTACACATACATTTATGATATGATGATTCTTGTATTAATTTTGGATTTATCTTTAAAGCTAAAGTTTGATTAACTATTGCAACGGACTTCTATAAGCAACACCGCATTCACATGCAGTCTCTCTGATGTTTCAACA
This sequence comes from Lathyrus sativus, assembly GCA_963859935.3. Lineage (NCBI taxonomy): Eukaryota > Viridiplantae > Streptophyta > Magnoliopsida > Fabales > Fabaceae > Lathyrus > Lathyrus sativus. Next base: position 640,505,322 of record OZ012740.1, on the reverse strand, counting down.
ACTAGTACTACACAGACACACCAGTAAGTCAAACTCGACAGCTTCCAGATCTTAAAAATAAATAAATAAACAAAAACTTATGCTTATTTGTATTTCACTAAATTAATAAAAAACTAAACTCCCAACCTTCCAAAAAGGGGCATTCCGAGAATCGAACTTGGGACCTCTCGCACCCAAAGCGAGAATCATACCACTAGACCAAATGCCCTGACATGTAAAGTTTTAGTTATTAAATAACTTAGTTGAGACAATTGTTTTAGGGGAAAATTTGAAGTACATACCTCTTATTTTCCCCATATGTCATCACTAAACAAGTGGATGAAAATATCTATTTCTGATATCCATATCCAATAAGATCTCATTATGTATTTTGATCAAGACTGAAGCAAGTCAAACAAATAAGTGCATTATGGAAATCAAACGATACATCAGAAACCACTATGAAGCAATGCAAGCCCAACAATGCTGAGATTGATGCTGCACTTGGATTTCTGTCTCTTCTCCCAATTCCTCAGACAGTGGAATGTTGCTAACCATGAAAGATAGGAGTGATGTCAGGGAACTATACTTCTTCCAAGACAGCTACATATGAAGGAAACAGCAAGGCTCAAGGTCAGAAAAGGGGTGTAGGAAGTAACTCAGAAAGAAGCAGATCAAGTAATATGCAGGAACAAGGGTCAAAAGATAGAATTGGGGGAGCTTGAGCACTATTGAGAGCTGAGTTGTAAGATAAAAGGGGTGGGCTTTGTTTTGGTCTCTTGGATGTGATGAGAAAAATGAGAAAAAGGAGGAAAACAACTCAAAGAGCACATGGAGGCACATAGGCTGGAGTGCAAGTTTGTATAGCTTTCATTGAATATAATGCCAGATGAACCTTGGGTTCTTTACATTAGTGGAAGAGTATCGATGGAAGGAAGGTGAGGATTTTGTTTGACAATGAGAGTAACTTCATAATAGATGGCAAGCTAGTTTGATAATTAAGCTCGAGGGTTCAAGAAACCCTCAAGTATTGTGTGGAAGTAGGGGACAGAGACAAAAGCAGTTGCCAAGGGGAATTTAAGGGAGTCAATATGCAGTAGCAAAATTTTCTGGTTCAACAGAATTTTTCATGGTTGAACTAGTACGACAGCAGTTGTGTTAGAACTTAGAAGTGGAATGGCTGGCTGGGTAGTTTGAGGGAGATGAGAGCTAATTTCAAGGAATTACATTTGTTTATGGAAGTTAGAGGAACAATAACAATAATGGTATTAAGAGAACCAACTATGGTTGAATCGGCTAAGTCATTCAAACCAGACCAATTCTTAATACCTATAATTGAGCTAGAGGAAGCCCAATTTTTTCTAAGCCAGATTTAAAATCAGAATACCACCAAACCTACATGAAGGAGGAACATTAAAGGAACATAAATTGAAGTTTCTTATGGCTGTTGAGTAAATCTTGTGTTAATTGTATTTTTTCCTATCCGATCAATTCTGAATTGAATTTATGAACATTTGACGATTGAAAAATAGGTAGTGTGAACCAGAACTAAGATTGTTGTTTGTGTTAGATAATTGGTATAGGAATATAGAATTGTTAACATGTGTTCACCTAAGGAACAACAATCTATTTTGGAAGTCCTACATTGCTCTCAACTGGTAAGGTCGGAGAACACATATAAGTTATAACCACTATTAAGACCATTTTTCTATCCCATGTGTGACTTAACATTCTATATATTTATACAGTGGCCTACACCAAAAATGACATCTGTACAACCCCACTTCCAACATGTAAATAGAGCAGAATATTCAAATATATACAAACAATCGGAAGAAACATTTCAACAAATAGTTAACGGGCATTCACGGAAAGGGCACATATTCAATTAAAAGCCAAATGGTTTGAATAAAGATGAAAAGACGAAGCTCACTTATGCAAGTGGAGAAGATGAATAAGCTGATGTGATGTAATGGTGAAAAGAGTTAGAACGGATTGAGTAATCTTGTGATATGAGTTTGGTTTGTTAAGAGATTTCTTATGGAGTTAATCTTAGTATGTTGGATCTTACTAGAGGTATTCTTGATGAGATTCGATAAGGACACAACTCTAGTTTGAGTTGGTAGAGTGGTTGAATTTGATGAATTAAAGTTGAAGGGCTGAGTTTCGGATTAATGGAAATGGTATCATGAGGTGTCGTGATAGAGTTTTTGTTCTAGATATTATTAAGTGGAATAAGAGTATTGAGGTAGATGGAGTATCCATCTCGGTTCTATGAAGATTTAACCGGATTTGAGGAAATTATTTTGATGGCCATAGATGAAGAGAGAAGTGGTTGAGTTTGTATATGCTGGCTAGACTTGTCGGAATTCGAAGAAGAAACGTCAGAGATCGTTGGGTCTGATGCAACCGTTGAATATTCCAGAGTGGAAATAAGATATTATTCCCATGGATTTTGTGTTGGGTTTTCCGGAGAATTTGAGGGATATGATTTTAATTGGGTGATTTTGGATAGAATGACTAGATTGACTCTTTTCCTACCAAGGAAGATTAATCATTCTATGTTGAAGCTAGCTGAGATGTATATCGATGAAGTGATGAAGTTGTATGAGATGTCATCGAATATTGTGTCAGATGGGAATCAGAGTTTTCTTCGAGATTTTGGGGGAGTTTGTAGATGCTTTGAGTACCATGTTGAAGTTGAACTCTGCCTATCATCCGTGGATGGATGGACGGACAGAGGGAACTATCTAGTCTTTAGAGGATTTGTGGAGAGCTTGTATGTTGGATCAAGGTGGATCATGGGATAGTTAATTATCGTTGATTGAATTACCTACAATAATCGCTATCATTCTAGTATCGGAATGACATCGTATGAAGCTTTGTATGGCAGGAGGTGTAGGACTCCTTTGTATTGATATGATTCAGGAGAGAGTGGTGTGCTCGGACCTGAGAATTGTGTAAGAGACGACTGAAAAGATCAAGAATATCCAAGAAAAGACGTGTTTTGAGAGTTACAGTGGTGACTGGTGTTGGTCGAGCTTTGAAGTCTCGGAAGCGCACACCGTGTTTTGTTGATTTGTATCAGAGTGGCGCAGCAGAAGCGTGGGAGAAGTAGCATGTTAGATTGTTTTACTACTGTCGCTTGTGAATTTACATGATGTGGTATGTGCCTAAGTTGGGGAAGTGCAAGTGCATTCATTCAGATAGATGGGGTACAAGTGAGAGAGGATTTGACTGTTGAGGCATTGCTAGTTCAAATTGATGAACGAGAAGCAACTTCGAGGTAAAGAGTTTTCTTTGGTAAAGGCAGTTGGGAGGACCAGCTGGAGAAAGTTGGCTTTAGGAGTGGGAGACCAGTTGAGAGAGTCGTATCCGACTCTGTGCATTGAGGTAATTTTCGAGGGCGAAAATCTTTTAAGTGGGGGAGGGTTGTAACAACCCAATTTTCAATAATTAGTTATTTCTATTAATTAATTGATTTATTGGGATTATTTTAATTATTTGAATTATTGGATGATTATTATTTTATTTGTGGAATTAATGTGCTAATATGTTATGTTGCATATTATGCTATTTTATCATTTGGAGTTTGGGAAACTAAGTTGGAGAGTATTTTAGATATTTCTCAATTAATGATAAGATTGGATATTTTGTGAGAAAATGAATTAGTAGATGTTTGGGGAGGAATAGAATAGATATATATATAAGAGAAAGTGGAGAAGAAAAGAGATAGAAAGAGAAATAGAAAGAAGAGAAAAGAAAGAGGAAGAAGAGAGAAGAGGAGGAAATAGAGGAAAAGCTTGGATAGCTCAAGAACAACTTCTAGCTTCGATTTAATCAAGGTAAGGGTGTGAAATATCATTATCTTGTCAATGTGTATGATTATGTATGGATTGTTTGGATTGTTTGGATGCTTTTCTCCATTTTCCATTTTAGGGCAGGAACGAGTTTAATCGGTAGAATCAATGTTTTAACGGTTAAGATTGAGAATAAATGGTGTAGATTAGTCGAGGATTGTTAGACTAAGACTACTGGAAATCGTTGGAATTGAATCAGGTGATTTTGGGAGTTTCAGAGAGTTTTGGATAGTTGGGGTTTTGAACATCGCAGACATTCGCTAGCACCTTTTCCAGGCGAGCAGGTCGCGAGTGTTCGCTGTAGCGAGCTAGTAGTGAATGGCCCCAGACTTGGACATAATGTAATTAACCCTCTTTGCTGGTAGCGAGCAAGGTAGCGAGGGGTTCGCTAAGCGAAGCCCCAACGAGTAGGTAGCGAAGCCTTACAGTAGCTTCTGTTTGCCTTCGCGAGCTTGTTCGCTAGGCGAACAGGTAGCGAGTGTTCGCTAGGAACTCGCTAGGCGAGAAAGCTAGCGAGTGTGACAACATTTTCATTTCCTTGTGTTTCCATCCAATGTTGATTGTTTGGTTTGATTGTGTTCAATCCTTATCGGAAATGAATAGTTTGTGTACTGTTGTGATATGTTATGCTGTGGGTAGCCGTATGGCGTGAATCCTAGGTTGTGCAATATTGTGAAATGTGGCCTTTTGGCATATAGAATGCATTGTTTAAATTGATTAAAAATGCATGATGATTTATGATGAGGTTCGTTGCCGTTTGGCACGATATTGTGAATGCATATTGATTGTATGCAATATTGTGAATAATGCATGAGAATATATTGTGAATATGTATGTATTGCTTGATATGATGTGTGAGTGTGCAATCATGTTATAATTCTTATGTGATGAATTATTTGAGAATGCATGAGATTAAGATGCGAGAACGGTCTTAAGTGCATTTGGTTGTTGATTGCATACGCATCATTTGGTCAAGAGGCAATGCTTGCTAGTTTCGTCGAGACTAGTGACTTGTCCCAAGCCTAGAAGAGTGGGTTTGAAAGCTTAGAGGACGAGCTTTTGTTGTTATCGGTCTAGAGGATGGACCCGGTTTAAATGTAAAAACCAAAAAATGATAACAAGTGTTGGTACCACATGGAATGAGTTGCATTGAGTCACATGGCATAGATATAATTATTGAATGAAAGTATGCACATGTGTATGAATTGTTGAATGAGAGTTGTGATTGGATGAATAAACATAATTGTAAATGTTTATGTGGAATGATGTGAATTGTAGATATATGCATGGTGTTATATATATATATATATATATATATATATATATATATATATATATATATATATATATATATATATATATATATATATATATATATATATATATATATATATATATATATATATATATATATATATATATATATACTTGTGATGAATTGTGGTGAAGAAACATGAATGTGTATGTTTACGTGTAGCGATGCGAATTGTGAATATGTATATTGCGATGTATATGAGTGAATTATGATGAGATGTGTTATGTGTGCAGTCATGTTATAATTTTTGTGTGATGAATTAATTGAGTATGCATGAGATTAAGATGCGAGAACGGTCTTAAGTGCATAGGATTGTTTTATGAAATATGTGTATGTGCAAAACTCGTCTCACTGGGGTAGAATGACTATGTGTCGTTCCTAGTGGAGTAATCACCGGGGTAGAATGATTGTGATGTTGTTCCTGGTGGGGTATAAGTGATGTATCCATAATTCTAAATGGGCATTGACGAGACTTGATGGATTTTATGTAAGTCACATGGCATAGACGTGATTGTTGTATGAAAGTATGCATGTGTGTAATTGTGAATGATAGTAATTGATGAGGATTAAAGTGTGAGAATGTGTATTTTATGTTTATACATATATAATTATATGCATTGATTATTATGATAATATTTCTCACCCTTCTGCTGGAATGATGTCCTATTTGGCATCGTGCATGTATCAAGAATAGAGCTGCTTGTAGTTACGAAGTCGTTATTGGTGTAGCTGTTTAGTAATTTAATTATGTTGGGTCGAGTCATGCTCTGGTCATGTAACACTGGGATCACTTGGTTTATATATTTTAGAGATACTTTATGTACTCTATGCTATGTTTTTATATTCATTGGAATATTATGATGTTGGCCCTGGATGCCTAAGTAATGTTGAATTATGTGATGATCATGAATATTCTGTTAGGAGAATTATGATGTAAAATGAATTCGCTGCTACATGCAAAGTGAAATCTTGAAAAGCATAATTATTTATTAAAGTGTTAATGAGCATGGCAGGTGGTTTTGATGTTTGAAAGTTATGTGTGACGCCCTTTTGTGAGTGCATGATAATTTACTCTGATTATTCATATAATTTTCGTGGGGTTTAGAAGGGTGTTACACGTGTAAACGGTGAAATGGAAGGCGGTGATCATGTGGTGTACTGTAAGTGTGTTTGTGTGTATAGATACAGGATTACATCATAAACAAAATTAACAAAACCTAATCTAACCAAATTCCCCAAATCCCCTCCCCTTCTTCATCGTTCGTTCACTCTATCCCTCCATGATCTCTGCTTCCTCTTCTTTTTTGTTTGAATTCCTTCATAAAAAAACAACAACCAATAATGGATTAGTGTTAGTAAAAGGAATCTCACGTTTGGAAGGGTTTTTTTTTGTCTGCAGGCTTTCGATGGTGGTTGAGGGGAAGAAGGTTCGCGACGGCGTTGGATCCACGGTGAAGGGCAAGGATGGCACTGGGAGTGGAGAGTTCGCAGCGGCGTGGCTATTTCCGGCGACGAAATGCTTTGACGGCGGTGGACTCTGAGAGCTAGATAAGTCTTTCTCTCTCTTCGATTTATTGGGTTTCAAATTGGGGATTTTTGTGAGTGCTGAATGTTGTGTTTTCGTCCTCTCTCCTTCATCTCAAAACCTCTATTTTATAGGCTGTTTTGAGCCAACAGATGTTAATTGACAATGAATCTCCTTCCTCTTTCGGTTTGAAAATGTCTGACTATACTGGTTATAATTTGAAGTTCGCCTTGTATGATTTAATGACCTTCCTTTTTAAACTGATCATGTCGGATTCGAGCTGGCTGTGATCTGGAAACTTTCCTCTTGTGACAGCCTCCATTATTCCACTAATTAACCGCGTTTGGATCGTATTGAAATGATGATTTTGTTTCCCTGTTTTCGGTTTGCATTTACTCGCCATCATTGAGTAATCTTATCGCCTTGTTTATTTCCTTCTCATAATTGTCTCTTGTCAAATGGTTTATTGATATGGATTCTTATGTTTTATTTCTAGATTGGTGTTGAGCTGATTGGGAAAGAAATTTGCTCGTCTGAAGCACGTTTTGGATGCCGGTTGCTACCAATTGACCTTTCAAATTATGTCGGTAAGCCTTCACCATCGATGATTCATCACAAGGTCTTTCCAAAAGCAATCTAAAAGAAAAACATGAATTTGTGAGCTTTGAACCGTACTATCTCTAACTGTCCTCTTTATGTGCAGATTGATGAAGCTTTTCTCTTGGACTTGTAGGCTTTGACAAATCTAGGAGGCAGACGGAATGTTCCCTCAGAATTTATTTGAACAACTTCTGTAACTATTTCGCTTATCAACTGTCGGTCGGGAGTCAACGGTATGACATTCTTTGAACCCATATTCAAATCAAAGAAACGTCGATTCTGCTGCAGGTTTGATGACGACTTGGATTAGGTTTGGGAAAAGCTAACTGGGTCATACCACTACTGCCGGCAAGTGCTTCGAAAATATGTTCATTTTGCAGAATTCTCTCTTATAAAAGTAGTAGTCTAAGCTGGTAGCACTGCGAGGGATTCAAATATGATTGAAGTCTTCACAAGTTATTCTGAGGTTGTCTGACTGATATTGTGTTGTTTTCAGGAGAAAGTCGCGAAATGAGGTATTCGAGAGTGCTGTATGTGCAAAGCACTGGTTTTCGTAATATGCCCACCCTCTTGCAGTCGCAGAATTCTTAAGCTCCAGGTCGTCGTCAAAAAAAAAATGTGCAGTCAAAGGTTTTGGTGTGCGGCGTTAAGTCCTGGCTGGTTTTTGAAGCAATGCGTTTCGGGTAGGAATTTTTTACTGCATCTTCCTGAATTATGTTTTAATTTCCCCTTGCCTAAAACCGTAATGTAATTCTTTGCCCTGCTAATGCTTGATTTCTTCGAACAAGTGATACCCCCGCCGGTCCTTCCATCTTGAGTTCTAACAAATTGATTTTGTCGTACCTAGGTTGTCAAGGACAAAAAGGAGTTACAACTCTCACCGAATGAACCTCTACGAATTGGCAGATGTTGTGAATTGTGGTAGCTACGACAAAGTTGATGGAGTGGGAATTAACTTTGAGCTGGTTATGTCAGAAAAATCTAACTTAGGGTGCTATCACACCTTCATTCACAAAGCTGAACTTGTCCTGTTGTGGGGAACCACACGTAATCATAGTCAAGATGTAATCGACCCAAATTCTGATATTTATGTTATTATCCCTTGTATGTCTTGTAACTTTCCAAAGTTTCAAAATGCAATGCCTTGCATTGTAAATACTTGTATTAGTTTTAAAAAACTATTATGAAATCCTTGTGTTGGTATAACAGTAGCAGTAATATGTTAAATATAAAGTCTCATAAGTCACTTGATTGAATTCCTTGACTTTTATGTATGGCATCTTGTAAATTGTGTCCTTAATTACCCTTCTCGACAAAACGTGGATAGAATAAAAAACGATGGACTAGGAAATCAAATGTCCACTTGTTGCATTGCTCAATTGTTGAATTTCCTATCATTGTAATATTAATGCTCACAACAGTTCTCTAATAATTAGCCATGTGATTTGGTCACGTGTAGTAGAGTAATACGCAGTAGTAATTGCTTTTCCTCAGTCAACCCTGGAAAAGGCCACTTCAACATGAGCTCCTCAATAACTTAATCATCAACAACAAGTATTCACTCCTTCATCATGATGGCGTTCTTGATGTGAACCAAATCTCAATCATAATGAAACAAACTCTAATGAATAGTAACTTGGATGAATTTTAACATAGTTGGAAGTTTAATTCCTTAAAGGTGTTCCTTGCCAAGACTCAGTTCAAGATCTCATGCAATCTTAACATCTTAAAACAAATTGATCATAAACCACCATTAAGAACATCCTCAATTTCTCCTTGAAAATAATGACACAACCTGCGAGGTAGCCCCTCATGGGAATCATAATAGGCCTCAAACGCTTGCGCCCTGAAGTACTTGGCTGTAAGGGTCTACACTTGTCATTATCGCACCTGCACCAACTGGTTAGTTATAATAAACATACATATAAAAAGCAAGAAAGATAACACATAAGAAAATGTGCAAGGAGGTGGGATCTTAAGGTCAAAAATTAGGGTGTGACAGATGCCCCTATTTAAGTTTCTTCTATCCGGAGATATGGAGATCGAAATCTCCGTCTTGATTAGATAGGAGGGACTTAAATACAAACATTACACGAATTTTTGGGCCTAAGATGCTGCCAAATGCAAATGATATGAGATGACATAAAAATGCAAGACAAACGGTCCTGTAGAGAAAAGATGCCACAGGGGATGAACTAGACACATCACACGAAACAAAAGGAGCAACAGACTCAACGAAGCGGGACTCCACGGGGGAAGAGACAACAATCATTGAGGAATCTCCAAAAATAAAGATATAATACATAATACCAAGCAAAATGGTGATCTGGATAACGGGAGAGAATCTTGAAGTTGAAGGATAACCTGTTACCAATGGGCGGTAGCCTAAGCAGTCGGTAATATCCAAAATGAACTTTCTTGATCGAAACACAATTCAGCTTTTTAATTGAGTAACCCACTTGAAAAAAAGATTAAAATATAAACCTCCCCAACGCTTCATGGTTTGTGTGCCATGGACGGGTCTCAGTTTCTTCTTTGAACTTGAATAGAGTAAAATATAACCCCCCCCCCCCCCATGCATCATGGTTTGTGTGCCATAAACGGGTCTCAGTTTATTGAAATAAACCTCCCCACGCATCATGATTTGTGTGCCATGAACGGGTCTCAGTTTCTTCTTTGAACTTGAATGGAGTAAAATATAAACCTTCCCACGCATCATGGTTTGTGTGCCATGAACGTGTCTCAGTTTATTGAAATAAACCTCCCCACGCATCATGGTTTGTGTGCCATGAACGAGTCTCAGTTTATTCCTGGAGCGACGAATACTCAGGAGAGTATCTTCACAGGGCAATCAAAATTTTACTGGAGATAATAGACTTTAGCGGTAGTTCATAATGTATTGGAGATCGTAAATTTCATTGGGGATCTTCGGAAGAGATGTTATTTGATGGAATTCATCTTGTGTGACGGACTCACTGGGGAAATACATTCCTGTGAAGTATCCTTATTGTGGTTGTAAAAAAAATGTGAATTCTCAAATAAAGAGAAGTATCTGTAATGTCTTCTCTGATGGATTTCCGGAGAGATGCAACTTGACGAGTTAATAATCTTGATAAATCCACTGGGGATGGGCAAATCGTCTTGAAGAGACTGCCATTTGTCGTTTTGAAGGGAATCTTGGTCTAAACGAGTTTCTCAAATAAAGAGAGTGCTTGCAGTCCAGATGTAAATTGTTGAGAACATTGTTGGAGAAGTATATGTCTTCAGATAGTAATCTTCAGAAAGGACCTCTTGGGTAGTAAAGTGCAAAATAAATGCACGCTTAATCCGGATTCAGAAGTCTGGAGATACCCACAAATGTGATTGCGAAGGATTGAAGTTCACTTCGGGAAATAACCGAAGAGAAACTGTCAAGCAAGATCCAACCATTGAGGTATGAACTCAAATGAGAATGTACTAAAACAACCATATTTCACGAGGATCGAACTCTGTGGGGAAATAGAAGTATTGATATTTCTGCCTAAGACTGGCAACTCTACTTGGAAGGAGAAGACACACCCAGTCACTTGCGGATAAACACAACCAAAGTGGCAAAACAAACAAATACAAAGATGCAAAATGCATATGCTATGCTATCTATCTATATGCTATGCGTATGCTTATGCTGACAAAACAAACAACAAGAGGCAACCGGAGATGAAATAAACATCTCGAAGCAAACATCCGACCAATCTTCCAAGATAGAAGCATCACTAGGGATTGATGGAGAACCAAATATGGGATCACAATCCTGCTTCAAGACTTCAAAGCTTCTCTTGGGGAATAGAGAACATTCCACTTGGGGGTAAAACATCTTGATCTACTTGAAGGATTGTCAAGACGAAACTCAGTTATCCTGTTGAAGATGAGAATAAAGATATACCAAGGGCGTATCAAACTAATAATTAGAGAACTTTCATGGATAAAATAATATCCATTCACCGGAGAGATTCATACAGGAGTTGTAGATGGAAATACCCGGATTGAGGTTTCGCAGGGGATAAAATAAATATCCACTTCAAATGGGGAAACCTGGGTTAACAAAGCTGTTGGACATGCCGGTGTCGAAACTTCAATGGGGATGAAATAAACATCCGCCTCGCTGAGGGAAATCGGCGTAGTGAGATAGATCTACTGAGGATAAAAAAAATCATCCACTTTATTGGGAAAGCGAATTCGAACATCACCGGAGAAACCGCAGGCCACCCACTAGAAATTTCTTGCATCGATCATCACTGCTTGAAATAGGGATCTATTGTAGGAATTATGGCCACTTGAAGTAAAAAACATCGAGGACATGAAGAATGTGGTTTTGATCTTGATGAAACTGCGTAATAGTCGCCATTTTGAACAATAAATATTGTGAATGGGTGATGTAATCTTCATTTCTCAAATGCCCCAGAGTACATGCCTTACGAGAAAAAGGTCATTCAAAGAGGATTTTACAGAGAACGTGGGGTCTAATTGCCCCACTGTTTTCAAACTCTTAGAGAGATTCGCCGAATCTCGACGTAACTGCCCCTGATTAACGGTATCATGACTGAGTCTTTGAAAATAGCTCTATAAATGAAGTCAAATTTGTATTAGTGAATAATTTGGACACAACTTGCCCCAGGTCCATGGAGTCTTCAAATTTTAATCGGTGATGTCTTCACGTAGTCTTTCTAAGATGTCAAACAAAGTTAGCAAGTCGAAAATATCGATTCTGAAATCGTTAACGCAACACACATGTTTGTCTTGAAGCTTTTTGAAAAAGATATGACAATAACGGGTGACCGAAATCACTAGTTAGGATGTAAATTAAATTTATTTATAAGGCCAATACCAAATTTGAGCATAGCTCACAGGAGTCAGGAAACGTTATCTTATCGTGTATGCTTTCGAGGTAAACCTTACTTCAATTAGGACTTTTGAGGATTGTATATGGATAAAATTTATGATTTGTAAAACAAAGGATCTAAGGGTCAAAGTATATTTATGCCCACCCGATTTTTGAAAGATGCTCAATTTTGATGCCCGACCCCAGGTTAAAAACGAGGTTTTGATTTGGGAAAGATAAATTCTTCATCCAGGTTTAAAGGAGTTTAAATATTTCTGGTGTTTAGGAGATTGAAACAATGTCTTACATCATCAGTAGGGTTTTTATTCAAAAGCATGCCACAAAAGATCTGGCGTTTTACTTCGTCATCCTCCTTCCAATTATTCACCAAAGTAAGAGAATTAGGTATAGTTGGCATTATGAAAAAAGAAAAAAAAATTTGCGAGTGAACACGAATGGATTTCTTCAAGACAAACATTTTATTGCATTAATTATTTAAAATAACAAGTTCTTACATTCCAAATATGCTTTTAATCAAAGAAACGAAATACACACAAAGCGAAAAGCCAGACAAGCCCTTCTCAAGATTTTATTAAGCCTTCGTATTCATCAATGCAGCGGTATTCCGTTCACACGTGGGCCTCTGCCTTTGAAGGTCAACACTTTGTCGTCCATCATCTCTTGAACTTTCTCTTGGAATCTCATGCATTCTTCAACTGAATGCCCCATTGCTCCATCATGAAATTCACAGCTGGCGTTCTGGTTGAACCAAGGTGGGCGAGACTTCCTGATTTTAGTCTTTCTGGGTGTCATTATCGAGTTTCTAGCAAAATAAGACCATAGTTGACGGTACGTCATCGGGATAGGATCAAACCAACGAGTTTCTTCTTTCAGAATAACTAGAGGTATCTTCTGATTACGAAACCGTCGACTTTGCTGTCGATCTGGAGGGGTCGATCTCTGCTTAGGAGATATTCGCTGCTTGCGCTGAGCGGGCGTTGCATACTGGTATTGAGGGTAAGATACTGGAACCATAAATTCTCTAAAATATCCATTGTCATTTTTACCATCTAGAGTTATACCCAAATTGTGATTGTATTGTTTCATAAAAGCAACGACTAAGTCTTCCCAAGATTGAACGTGGTTACTTTGTAGCTTCATATACCATATCAAGGATGCCCCACATAAACTTTCTTGAAAGCAGTGAATCATCAGTTTGTCGTGGTCAATATAAGCAGTCATCTTTCGACAAAACATCTTCAAATGGTATTTTGGATAACTAATACCCTTGTATACTTCGAAGGTAGGCATCTTGAACTTTGGAGGAATAGCCACTTCTGGAACTAGACATAGTTTGTGAGCCTCAAGACCAGATGCATTAGCTTCTTTCATCATTTTCAATTGTTCTTCGAGATCATGAAATCCTTTATCTATTGCTATAATTCTAGGATCGTCCACTTTCTTCTCAGCATGAATACTCTGAAGATTTGGTATACACTACAGAAACTGGGAATCTCCCTCATCAACTTGAACAAACATGTTGTCTTGCAAAGGCTGAGGTCGCATAGGAACATCCACTTATTGAACATTGTCGTCGAAGGAATGATCAAATACCGGATTAGTCCTTACTCTGAAACCAGTCATGAGATCTATATCTTTGTTCTCTTTTACTATCCTTCAATAAGTACTTCGAGCTTGGTCAGATGGTCGAGATGTCAGCTAACAAGACAAAGACAGAAAGGCGGATGAGGACACAGCAGAGAAGAGACACATGCACATGCAAGATGCTAAATGAAGGATACTATGCAAAAAAAAAAATGCAGAATGCAGATGCGAGAACTTCACGGAATTCCAATATTTATGAACATTATGGAGAAAGGAAAAAATGTTTATTATTTTAAAATGGATTACAAATAAATATTCCTTAAAGAGTCCCAAATAAATATCTAAATAAAAGCTAATAAAAGTCCTAAGGAAGTTTTGAATTCTGCTGCTTGAGCTGCTCCTCCAACTGGGTCTTCTCGCGGGTGAGATTGTCCACAATCAGCTTCCAAAGAGTACATTGAGGGTCGGAGGAAAATAAATCCTCCAGAGCTTTCCTCTTCTTGTAGGGAAGTAATTCTTCATTCTTCAACTGTAATTGTTCCTGAAGTTCAACATTCTGTTTCTGAAGTTCATCATTCCGTTTCTGGACTTCATCATTCTCTGCAACAACCGCTTGATACTTGTTTTTCCATGCTTCTGACTCATGCTGCGACTTCCTCAATGCAACCTCTAATTTCTCAGCTTCAGACATAAAGACATAAACGGGTTCTCCTCTTGGAGGTATGGGATCCTGGCGAGGATAGGGCATCCTTAGCTTGAGGGCTTTGTTTCTGACCCACTGAAGATATGGTTCCAAGGACACGCAGTTAGGCTTTCCCAAACTATCTCTACCCTTCTTATGCAAATGTCCCCATGCATCCACAATCTTCTCTTGGAGTTCCTTGTTATCCTTGAATAAAATGCTCTCTACTTGAACACTCTTGGGTGGCTCCTTCAGCGGATATCCCAATTATCGATGAGCTAAAACAGGGCTATAACTGATCCCTCCATCAAAGCCAAGCAAGGTTATGTTAGCAAAATCTCCGCAGTTATCAATAATTAGAATCCCATCGTACTCACGGCTATACCAATCAATGCCTGAATGGGTCAAAGCCATGATCCTTTCTGACCAACGTCCGCTATTAAGGTTCCAAAAAGAAACCTATTTAGGAAAGTGCAAAATAAACCACTTGTACAGTAAGGGCACACAGCAGTTAATCATCCCTCCACCATGAAAGTTTCGGAGATGCACATAATGGTAGGTGTTAGCCAATAAAGTGGGAACCGGGTTTTTCTTCATGAAGATCTTGATGGCATTGAGGTCGACGAACCCTTCAAAACTTGGGAATAGAAACACTCCATAAACAAGTAGGGCAAAGATTGTTTCAAACGGAACCCTGTTCGTCTAATCAGCATAATATCAGGCTTTCCTGATTAAGATCTATAGTCAGACCGAAAGTCCCACCTTTGGTAACCATGTTTTCCTTAATGTCAGATACTTTTAGGTAGAGGATCTTAGCAATGTATTTCTCCTTAGGGTTGCCTTCTAAGAAAGGGAAAGGAGACTCTTCCAAGATAGTTAGACCAACCAAATAAGAGTATTCTTCTAGGGTAGGCAATAACTGATAGTCCGGGAAAGTAAAACAATGATAAACCGGGTCATAACATTGTAGCAAGGCAGAAAGGAGTTTCTCGTTCACTTCACGACTCAATAAAGGTAGTAGCTTCCCATACTTGCTCTTGAATCTTTCTTGGTCTTCAATCAAAGCTCCCAACTTCCTTAGGTCATCCAATTTGGGACTCTTAAAAGTATATTTCAAAGTATTTCTTCTGTTGGAATCCATAGTGTCCTACAATGTTCATAAACAAAGGTGAATTCCATGAAGTCCAATGCAATATGATGCTATATGAATGCAACAAACACAAGTAAGCACATAAAGACACAAAGATAAACAAACAAGGAGGTCCTAGGTTTGCAACGAGCATGGAGCCAAAGGGTATACCCATTCCCAAAGGATGTGGACTAAAGGTGTATTGTACCTGCAGAACAAGGTTCTAAGAAAGTTCCCAAAGTCATTAGTCCATCTTTCGGATATTATCAATTTCTCGACTGACTCGGTGGTTAATAATATCCTCAAGAGAACCTCTTTTGAGTGTAGTATCGCGTAGCAACTATTTCGGGACTACTCCTTCATAGTCCTTGCACTACGTCCTAATAAAGGTCAAAGTGGGGTTAAAGGTAACTACGGTCCTCAGTATCATGGACTCCAATCAAAAATAGTAAAAGTTTTCACGACTATACTCGTTCAACCGAACCATTTTAGAAAGGGTCTCAACTGAGCGGTGATTCTCGAGTCAACTTGGTCGGGACTCACTCCCTATAAGCCTCGTCGAATATCTCGCCATCTATCATAATTTCACTCAAGTCCGGGTGTAGGACTTTGTCTCACCACTCAAAGATATCATCCCAAAAATCAATAAAACAAATATACAAATAAGCAATTAAGAAAACATATAATAAACAAGCATAATAAATAAGTTAGGGAAACCCACTGAAGAGATTCCCCAGTGAAATCGCCATTTCTGTCGCGGTGAAAATCGGATACCAAGCTATTGATTAGCTTGAATCTAAATTAATTACAACCGGTCTTTAATTTGTCCAAAGGAAGGGAAAAAGATCAAATTACCCACAATGCAATGCAAATGCAAAAGCTAGAGAGTTTAGGTTCGGGGGTTGGTTAAACTTAGGGAAGGTGCTAGCTTCCTAAGTTTTTGTAGTACTCTACAGGAACCTCTTGCTTTATAGTGTTTATTGCTAAGGGTTATCTGCTTAAGGGTAAAAGACCTAATGGTTTAATTCTAAGTATACTCGCCAAGACGTTGCATCTTGTGCCTACATATCCTGACGGGAATGGAATAAGAGTAATTGTAGTTCCTCTAAAGGGTTTGAGGAGTTCTTTGACTGTGGTCAAAGTTCCTACGGGATAAGGGTAGTTGATTGATTGATTTTAGGAGAAAAGATGAGTTGTCATTTTAAGGGAGATTACTTGATTTAACCACCACAACTTTGTAGGAAAATAGTCTTTGCATCGTCTTAAGAGAAGGGCTCAAGTACTCGAATTGTCAACAAGTACGCCTCTATCTCTCTTAAGCGGAAAAGTCCCTACATATTGATTGAATTGTTATGGGGTAGAAGTTTTATCTCGCTTAAGATGATTAACATCTTATTCTCTAATATGTTTGAATAGTTGAATTTGAGTTGTTGAATTGTTTTTTCTATGTTGTAAAGATAAAAGACAAAGGTCCTCCTTATGGGGTAGGATCTATCTTAAAAGATCGACTTGAATGGGATCCAGGATCAAGTGGGGAATATGATGCAAATGATATGCATACGCGCGAGTTTTACGTTACGCGCAAGTTCTTCCTTTGGACATACAATGCAATAAAAGTAAATATGATAAAAGCGATAAATAAATAAATCTATACACGCCGATGAAAGTGCTAGAACAAGACAAGCGTGGGAGTTGTGCATATGTGAATGGAATCGATGCGGGGACGTAAGCGCGTGATTGATTAATTTACGATGTTGATCATTAGAGGGAGGTCGAATCGATTTTATGAGAAAAGATTGGTCTTAGGAAAAGTTAATTTAATTATATTAGTTTTAATAAAAGGTTTTTCTTATTGAATAACAAAAGAGTATCGTTATTTTCATAAATAAAATTCAAATTATTCAAATTATGAAATATAAAAAAAGGTTGTCATCAGTATAATAGTTTTTTAATTGCAAGTTGCTTAGGAAAATGAGTTTTGAATAATTATTATATTATTTTAGTGAATTAATGAAATAGAAAAAAAAAGGTTGGTTTAAGTATAAGTTAATTATAAAAGTTATTAATCTTTTTTATAAAAGGTCTAATTAAAACATTAGATTAATTAGTTTAATTAATAAAGATAAGGAAAAGAGCCAAATTAAAAATATTAATGATTTATTAAATAAAAGTTATTATTGAAGGGTTAATTTAAAAGGGCATCATCTTAATTTATAAAAAGGGTTGATTAAGGTTAATTAACTAAAGGTTAAGTAGTTGATATAAGTTAAATGAAAAAGATTACTTTAATGAAATGGTTAATTAAGGGTTATTAGTTAATTTAAAAAAAAGTTGATTAAGGTGATGATTAATGGATTAATTAATTAATAAAATAAAATAAGTGATGATTAGGTTAATTAAAACGGATTAGAGATTGAGTGGGGGCGGACAATTCAGTGGAGCGCAGGCTATGAGGGTGCACGGTGGAAACGCGACGTGGATCGCTGGATCGTGTAAACGGTGAAATGGAAGGCGGTGATCGTGTGGTGTATTGTAAGTGTGTTTGTGTGTGCAGATACAGGATTACATCATAAACAAAATTAACAAAACCTAATCTAACCAAATTCCCCAAATCCCTTCCCCTTCTTCATCGTTCGTTCGCTCTATCTCTCCATGATCTCTGCTTCCTTTTCTTTTTCGTCCAAATTCCTACATAAACAAACAACAACCAACAATGGATTAGCGTTAGTAAAAGGAATCTCACGTTTGGAAGGGTTTTTTTTTGTCTGCGGGCTTTCGATGGTGGTTGAGGGGAAGAAGGTTCGCGACGGCGTTGGATCCACGATGAAGGGCAAGGATGGTAATGAGAGTGGGGAGTTTGCAGCGGCGTGGCTATTTCCGGCGACGAAATGCTTTGACGGTGGCGGACTCTGAGAGCTAGATAAGTCTTTCTCTCTCTTCGATTTATTGGGTTTCAAATTGAGGATTTTTGTGAGTGCTGAATATTGTGTTTTCGTCCTCTCTCCTTCATCTCAAAACCTCTCTTTTATAGGCTGTTTTGAGCCAACAGATGTTAATTAACAATGAATCTCCTTCCTCTTTCGGTTTGAAAATGTCTGACTATATTGGTTATAATTTGAAGTTCGCCTTGTATGATTTAATGACATTCCTTTTTAAACTGATCATGTCGGATTCGAGCTGGCTGTGATCTGAAAACTTTCCTCTTGTGACAGCCTCTATTATTCCACTAATTAATCGCGTTTGGATCGTATTGAAATGATGATTTTGTTTCCCTGTTTTCGGTTTGCATTTACTGGCCATCATTGAGTAATCTTATCGCCTTGTTTGTTTCCTTCTCATAATTGTCTCTTGTCAAATGGTTTATTGATATGGATTCTTATGTTTTATTTCCAGATTGGTGTTGAGCTGATTGGGAAAGAAATTTGCTCGTCTGAAGCACGTTTTGGATGCCGGTTGCTGCCAATTGACCTTTCAAATTATGTCGGTAAGCCTTCACCATCGATGATTCATCACAAGGTCTTTCCAAAAGCAATCTAAAAGAGAAACATGAATTTGTGAGCTTTGAACCATACTATCTCTAACTGTCCTCTTTATGTGCAGATTGACGAAGCTTTTCTCTTGGACTTGTAGGCTTTGACAACTCTGGGAGGCAGGCGGGATGTTCCCTCGGAATTTATTCGAACAACTTCTGTAACTGTTTCGCTTATCAACTGTCGGTCGGGAGTCAACAGTATAACATGCTTTGAACCCATATTCAAATCAAAGAAAGGTTGATTGCCAGCTAACGTCGATTCTGCTGCAGGTTTGATGACAACTTGGATTAGGTTTGGGAAAAGCTAACTAGGTCATACCACCACTTCCGACAAGTGCTTCGAAAATATGCTCATTTTGCAGAATTCTCTCTTGTAAAAGTAGTAGTCTAAGCTGGTAGCACTGCGAGGATTCAAATATGATTGAAGTCTTCACAAGTTGTTCTGAGGTTGTGTTGACTGATATTGTGTTGTTTTCAAGAGAAAGTCGCGAAATGAGGTATTCGAGAGTGCTGTATGTGCAAAGCACTGATTTTCGTAATATGCCCACCCTCTCGCAGTCGCATAAGTCTTAAGCTCCTGGTCGTCGTCGAAAAAAAAAGGTGCAGTCAAAGGTTTTGGTGCGCGACATTTAGTCCTGGCTGGTTTCTGAAGCAACGCGTTTCGGGTAGGAATTTTTTACTGCATCTTCCTGAATTATGTTTTAATTTCCCCTTGCCTAAAACCGTAATGTAATTCTTTGCCCTGCTAATGCTTGATTTCTTCGAACAAGTGATACCCCCACCGGTCCTTCCGTCTTGAGTGCTAACAAATTGCTTTTGTCGTACCTAGTGAAGGTGAGAAAATACTTAGAAGGGGGGTTGAATAAGGATTTAGAAAATATTATGGAAATAAAAACACAAAGATTTTTATCTTGGTTCGTTGAACTCAACTACTCCAGTCCACCCTATCAAGAGTGATTTGCCTTTCTCCACAAGGACTTAATCCACTATTAATCAAACTAATTACAATAGCAACGACTAAGAACAACTGTCTTAGTCTTCTCAAGAACTACTGACCACAACTTGGTCTTCTCAAGGAACTTTTACAATCAAATGTAAAACTAAACAAGTGTTTAAATGCTTCTAAGAAAGCTATATCACAACTGTGATTTACACTTAAGTTTAAGAACGTATGAAATAAATTCAGCAAAGAGAATAATTTGTATGAGAGCTTTTCAATGAATTTCTTTCAATAATCGTCAACTTTAGAATGTTGTTGAAGACTTGCTTTTATAGGCACAGAAGTCCAAGACGTTTGCAAGCTTGAAGACCGTGTCTGCAAAGTAGCTGTAATCTTTTGTCTTCATGTGACTTGACCTTTCCCAGAATTAGAACATTCAGAGAAATCCTTTTTGCCTGAGTTCTTGTGTCTAGCATAAAAGAGGAAAGAGTCGTTTGGCATAACCAACAGATATAACTTCAAATAATCTTCTTCAACAAGTTTCTAATTCACAGCAATTAACATCAGAGCCTTGAGTGATCAGAGTCTTGATGTCTTCAGAGTTTGCTGTATCAGAGTGTTGCAGCAAGTGTGCTTTGATAACACGAAATCATATAGATATTTTCATGCATAATTCGACTAAAAGCTAACCGTTTTCGATCCGATTTCGGGTTATTTCCATGTATTTGTCTTATGTTTTTGCAGGTATTCAACGATCACGTCTAAACAAGGCAACATGAAGAAAAGAAGCAATCCCAGATGAAATATGGACGAAAAAAGAGTGAAAACACAATGAAAAGCGCAGCAGACAGTTTTTGCTGATGTGACGACCGTCACAGATGCATGATGGCATTATTTACAGGTTTTCATTTTGATCGACTCTTATTTTATCATAATGCAATTTATTATTTATTATTATTATTTATGTTTTGCTTTTCTAAATTCCATGTCTAGCTAAACTTAGGAAATCGATATGTAGTAATAATTCGGATGGGATTTGATAACCTTTGTTTGAAAACTTTCTTTTCACAAAAATAACTTATGGTCTAAGTGTTTAAAAATTGATTTACGAAATAAACTTCGTCGCGAAAGCGAGAACTTGTTTTAAAGTAGTTTTGCCACGAAAGTGGGAAATTAACTAAGATACGAACCAACAAGCGAAAGCTGCGGTAAGGTCAGATAGTAAATGCTAGGCATTCGTTTTAATAACAGCGAAAGCACTTTAAAACTAATTAGAACTTAGAGATTTCCAAAAAGTAGTTTTAACCCCGAACGGAACACGAAAGTGTACGTTAGGCCCTTAGGATTATGATTAGCGTCAATAACCATCGTGAGACGAGAGTCTTCAAATCTCCACTTTCTGCTTAAGTAAACTGCGAAAACTATTTCATACACTAGTAACTTATCAAATCCCTGAAGAACATAACTACTACGTATCGATTCAATTAATTAAAATCTAAACAGTAATCTTAGTTTCCCCTCTTAGTGACAACATTATTCCCTTGAAACATATTCTACCTAGCTAAACATAGTAACTCCCGAGAATACTAGTTTGATTACGAGTCCCTGTGGGATCGATATTTTTTATTACTACGCGATAGACTGTGCACTTGCAGTTAGTTGTATTAGACATAGAAAGTCGCGATCAAGTTTTTGGCGCCGTTGCCGGGGACCCGTTTAGTCAATAGTGTAACCTTCTGTTACGTCGTATAGACTAGGTAAACAATTTTCATTTTTCCTTTACTAGTGTTGTCGATTGTATGCCAAGTGATCGCCCACAAAGCGACATCTTAAAACCTTCAGTCGCAGAACTAGAGCGCTTCTTACATCTAAGAAGCCGAATCATTGAGTACCAACTCAAACATAACATTCCTGATCCTCTCACTCCCATTCCCAAATCAGAAGAAGAACCAACGATGGCTGAAGGACCTCCGAACAAACCGCTGAAGGCATACGCTACACCATCCCAGATGGAGCCTAGAAGTAGCATTGCTGCCCCAGCTATTACCCGAAATGATTTTGAGCTGAAACCATCATTGCTGTCGGCTGTACAACAAAACCAGTTCTCAGGAAACGCAACTGAGGATCCGAACGAACATCTAACGAAGTTTGTACAATACGCAGACACAGTGAAAGCAAATGGAGTAACTCCAGACGCGATAAGACTTCGTCTTTTCCCATTCTCTCTTAGAGACAGAGCGTGGACATGGTTACAATCGTTACCATCCAACTCCGTTACAACGTGGGAGCAATTGAAGAACGTCTTCTTAGCGAGATATTTTCCACCAAGCAAAACTGCTATGCTTAGAACTCAAATCAACAGATTTCGACAGAAAGATACTGAATCTCTTTACGAAGCATGGGAACGATTCAAAGATATGATGAGAACATGTCCTCACCACGGTCTAGAAGACTGGGTGACAATCCATACTTTCTATAATGGACTTCTATACAATACTAGATTAACCATAGACGCTGCCGCAGGCGGTGCACTTATGGATAAGCCATACGATGAAGCATATCAATTGATAGAAAACATGTCACAAAACCATTGCCAATGGGGAGGTGAACGCACTCTAAATGAGAAAACCTCAGCGAAAGGTGGGATGTACGAAATCAGCAGCCTTGAAAAGTTCAATGCTAAAGTAGATGCTCTAGCACAGAAGATCGATAGTCTGACCGTTAACCCCACTGCAACTGTCGCTGCAGTAACTCCAAATTGCGAGTTATGCGGAAGTACCACTCATAATGCACCCGAATGCCCATTGCTAGCCGGAATCCCGCCAGACCAGGTAAATTATGCTCAAGGAAATCCCTACGCAAATACATACAACCCAGGTTGGCGAAATCATCCAAACTTTTCTTACAAAAGCGAAAATGCATTGCAAATGCCTACTGCTCCGCAAGGATATCAAAAACCAGCTGCTCAGAATGCACCTAGGAAATCAAACCTCGAATTGATGATGGAAAAGTTCATAGCTACTCAAGCTCAGACGAACAAAGAGTTCCTGAATCAAAATATACACACTAGCGAGCAAATTAAACAGTTGACAGGAAAAGTAGACGCTTTAGCCACCCACAACAAAATGTTAGAAACTCAGATATCACAAGTGGCTCAACAGCAAGCATCTGCTGCCGCACCTGCTGGTACATTTCCTGGACAACCCGAACAAAATCCCAAAGGCCAAGCAAATACTGTGATACTAAGGAGTGGAAAAGAATTGGACGAACCGATCGATCCGAGGACCGAAAACTCAGCCATGCAACAGAAACCAACTGAACAAGCAGAAAAGGAATCTGAGTTGGAGAAGAAGGAAGACAACGAGAAGGAGGATACCGCAAGTGAAAAAACTCAAGCACCTCCAGCGCCATATAAACCACCTATTCCTTATCCTCAAAGACTAATAAACTCTAAAACTTCAGGACAGTTTAAGAAATTTGTAGAGCTCCTTAAACAGTTGAATATTACTATTCCCTTTACAGAAGCAATAACTCAAATGCCGTCATACGCAAAATTTCTCAAGGAGATCCTGTCAAATAAGAGAAAGATCGAGGATAACGAAACAGTTACACTTACGGCAGAGTGTAGCGCTATTATTCAAAACCGCATGCCTCCTAAATTAAAAGACCCAGGTAGTTTCTCCATACCCTGCGTCATAGGAAAGTTCGTAATAGATAAAGCTCTATGCGATTTAGGAGCCAGTATCAGTGTTATGCCCTTATCTATATGCAAAAAGCTGAATATGGGAGACCTCAGGCCGACCAAAATGTCCGTACAATTAGCTGACAGATCAGTAAAATACCCCGTCGGAATACTGGAAAACGTTCCAGTACGCATAGGACAATTCTACATTCCAACCGACTTTATAATCATGGACATCAAGGAGGACAGTGTAACCCCAATTATCTTAGGAAGACCATTCCTAGCTACAGCCGGAGCGATTATAGACGTAAAGAAAGGAAGGCTAACATTCGAAGTAGGAGAAGAAAAGATAGAGTTCATTCTCACCAAGTTCTTACAAGCACCAGCCATAGACGATACCTGCTATTTAGTAGATGAAATTGACGAATGCATAAGAGAACTTGAAAATGAAGAGACCACGTATTCAGAAATAATAAAGATTCAAATACCCGACATTTCTGAAGACGACAATTGGCGTAAACCGTATAAAGACGACAGCCTAAGCGAAAGCTTAGCACTGACACCAGGTCATATGCCAGGTCCGAAGAACCCATCTTTAGAACTTAAAACTCTACCCAAAAACCTCAGATATGAATTTCTAGACGATGAACTAAAAAGACCAGTGATAGTCAACGCCGACTTAGGACAACCAGAAACCGAAAAGTTATTAGAAGTCCTAAAGAAGTACCCTACCGCGTTAGGCTATAACATAAGCGATTTAAAAGGTATAAGCCCTTTGATCTGTATGCATCGAATTACAATAGAGGAAGACTCTAAAACCTCTCGAGAGCATCAGAGAAGACTAAACCCCATCCTGAGCACTGTAGTCAGAGATGAAGTAAAGAAATTACTTGATGCAGGAATCATCTATCCGATCTCCGATAGTGAATGGGTTAGCCCAGTTCATGTCGTACCAAAGAAAGGAGGAGTAACAGTAGTTAAAAACGAAAAAGGCGAATCGATAACAAAGAGAGTCGTGACTGGAAGTAGGATGTGTATTGATTATAGGAAGCTTAACAAGGCTACGCGCAAAGATCACGTCCCGCTACCCTTCATAGACCAAATGTTGGAAAGATTAGCCAAACATTCATATTTCTGCTATCTAGATGGTTACTCAGGATTCTTCCAAATTCCCATCCATCCTGATGACCAAGAAAAGACTACATTCACCTGTCCTTACGGTACTTTTGCTTACCGCCGAATACCGTTCAGACTCTGTAACGCGCCAGCAACCTTCCAAAGATGCATGATGGCAATCTTCGCAGATTTCATAGACGACATTATGGAAGTGTTTATGGACGATTTCTCGGTATGTGGACAAAGTTTCGAAGGATGCTTACAAAACTTAGAAATGGTACTAGAACGTTGCGTAAAAGTAAACCTCGTCCTAAATTGGGAGAAATGCCATTTTATGTTCCGACAAGGAATAGTTCTAGGACACGTCATATCAGATAGAGAGATTGAGGTAGACAAAGCCAAAATAGAGATTATAAAAGATCTTCAACCTCCAAAATCCGTACGAGAGATACGGAGTTTTCTAGGACATGCCGGTTTCTACAGAAGATTTCTCGAAAATCACAAAACCTTTGACCGGCCTGTTAATGAAAGATGCTGAGTTCGTCTTCGACGACGACTGTTTAAAAGCATTCGAAACATTGAAATCAGCCCTTATCACCGCACCAATCATGCAACCACCAGATTGGAGACTACCGTTTGAAATCATGTGCGACGCGAGTGATTACGCTGTAGGCGCAGTTCTAGGACAAAGGAAGGACAAGAAACTCCATGCCATCTACTATGCCAGTAGAACCTTAGATCCTGCCCAAATGAACTACGCTACCACGGAAAAGGAACTTCTAGCAGTTATATTTGCGCTTGACAAATTCCGTTCTTACTTAGTAGGAGCAAAAATTATCATATACACAGACCACGCTGCCATAAGGTACCTAATAAGCAAAAAGGATGCCAAACCAAGACTATTGAGATGGATCCTGTTACTACAAGAGTTTGACTTAGAAATCAAAGATAAGAAAGGAACTGAGAACGTTGTTGCGGATCACTTATCCCGAATAGAAGACATCAGACACGAACCAGTACCGATAAATGACGATTTCCCGTACGAACGTCTGATAGCCAAATTAGAAAGTGACACACCCAATGCAATCTCGGAAGATCCAGAATTCGAAAAAGTCGTAGAAGCCGTCTATGCCCAAGCCACATTACCTTGGTATGCTGACATCGTTAATTACTTCGCCGCAGGCGTGCTTCCACCAGATCTTACTTATCAGCAAAAGAAGAAATTCTTCCACGATCTGAAACACTATTATTGGGACGAACCCCTACTCTTCAAGAGAGGGGCCGACAACATATATCGTCGCTGTGTCCCAGAGGAAGAAATAGAAAATATTATTTCCCAATGCCACTCAGCACCATATGGTGGTCATGCTAGTACGTCCAAGACGTGCGCTAAGATTCTCCAAGCTGGCCTATTCTGGCCTAATCTCTGGAAAGACGTTTACATCGCTGTGCAAAAATGCGATAGATGCCAACGAACTGGCAACATCTCACGACGCGATGAAATGCCTCAGAAGGGAATCTTAGAAGTAGAAATCTTCGACGTCTGGGGAATAGATTTCATGGGACCTTTCCCTCCTTCTTTTGGTAATAATTACATACTCGTCGCTGTCGATTACGTGTCTAAATGGATAGAAGCCATAGCTGCTCCAACAAATGATGCACGAGTAGTAATCAAACTCTTCAAGAACACTATCTTTCCTAGATTCGGTGTACCCAGACTCGTCATTAGTGACGGAGGATCTCACTTCATATCACGAATATTCGATAAACTTCTCTCTAGATATGGAGTCAAGCACCGAGTAGCTACACCCTATCATCCGCAAACTAGCGGACAAGTAGAGGTCTCAAACAGAGAAATAAAACAGATCTTGGAAAAGACTGTCGCTACCTCAAGGAGAGACTGGTCATCAAAGCTACAGGAAGCTTTATGGGCTTATAGGACCGCATTTAAGACACCAATAGGTACTACCCCCTATAAATTAGTTTACAGTAAATCCTGCCATCTCCCTGTAGAGTTAGAGCATAAGGCCTTCTGGGCCATTAAAACACTCAACTTCAACTACACCGAGGCAGGAGAAAAGCGGATCTTGAACTTACACGAGTTGGAAGAACTTCGATTAGACGCTTACGAAAATGCCCGTATCTACAAAGAACGAACTAAAAGGTGGCATGATAAACGTTCAATCAGGAAACAATTCAGTGTGGGAGACATCGTATTGTTTTTTAATTCACGATTAAAACTCTTCCCAGGAAAACTAAAATCTAGGTGATCTGGACCCTATGAAGTGACTAAAATACTTCAGAGTGGAGCTGTCGAAATTACCGACAAGACGAATGCACCGTTTATCGTAAACGGGCAACGTCTGAAACATTACAATAAGAACGACAACAGTCCTCAAGTCAGCAATATAACATTGCTTGAGCTTCCGGCTCAAACACAAGAATAGCTTCTCACCAAGCTATCGTCAGGCTTTAGACGTTAAAAACAGCGCTTATTGGGAGGCAACCCAAATTTCCCTCGTTATTGCATTTCATTTTTCTTTAAAATTCTACTTTGAAAATTCCAACAAAAATCCTAAAATTACTACTACTTTCTACTTTCGTTCATTTTCGTACTTTTATTCCTATTTTATTTTTTCTCTTTTGCCTTTTGTTTCTACCATTTTTCTTTTCTAAAAATCCTGACTTCAATTTCTTGTTTCAACCTTTTCAGGATTTTTAAAGCCATCAAAACATTTCTTTTGTTTTCTCCAAATTACCTGCGAATATGGTCGAGTACGATTTCACAAAGGTTCACTTCAAAGGACTCGCTCAGAAGGCAAGATTTGCAGCACTGACCGAAAGAGAATTCGCCTTAACGCTGTATTATGACAAGGCTACTATGGATAAACTAGGGATCACGGATAGCATTCAATACCTGTTCAATCAACTGGGTTGGGAGAACACTGCTCTGAAAACACGCTTTGCTACCTACAAGGATCTTACCTATGAATTCCTCAGTTCTTTCAGATACACACCCAACTATGGCTTTGGAACCAGCTCAGAGTTGATTACCTTCAGATTGTTTGGAATGGACCAAACTCATAGCCGGATGTCACTATCTAACCTCCTAGGATTCCCTAGCGGACCGCATGTGTTCATCAGTGCAGAAGATGACGATATTGATTTGCAACTCGAGCACTTCTGGGGTAGAATAACAGGCGACTATCACTCTGAACCAGACAGAAGGTACAATGATGACATTCATAACCCAGCCTTTAGATACTTCCATAAGATACTAGCTCACACCTTG
This sequence comes from Lathyrus sativus, assembly GCA_963859935.3. Lineage (NCBI taxonomy): Eukaryota > Viridiplantae > Streptophyta > Magnoliopsida > Fabales > Fabaceae > Lathyrus > Lathyrus sativus. The sequence goes on along the minus strand of OZ012740.1, from coordinate 640,477,207 downwards.
TTTGGAAAGGAAGAAAATATTACCACAGTGTCTAAGGAAGAGTTATTCATCATGTTCTGTGCTTCTCAGGGTCGGACAGTAAATGCAGTGCCTTTCATGATGAGATCCTTCAAACGCCTCACGCTGGAACCTCAGACACCTATTCTTATAGGAGGACTAGTAACAATGATAGCCCACGAGCTTGGCCTTAGATTCCATCTAAATGCCAGCACTCGTTTTGGTACCATCAGACCCATGAACATACAATTCTGCTTTAACAGGCGCATCTTAGGGAATATGGGACCTGCATCGTATGAGTACCTTATTAACGAAAAACCAGTACAGCTATTCACACTGCCTGATCATCTGATGACAAACATCCACAACAAGGATAACTGGCTCTATGAATTGGATGAGCCTATGGGACCTCCTTCACCACAGTCAACACCCCAGAACTATATGTATGACAGTGACCACATTTCTGAGGCACACGATTACATGTACTTTGAGGACGCCGCCTCTGAAAATGAAGTAGACCCTATAACTCCTCCACACTACAATACTTATCCTGAGCCTATCCCTGAGGAAACAACCGACAAAATGGATACCGTGTTACTCAGATTGGACGACATTGATAGAACTCTGACGAATGTAAAAGCTGATATCGCAAGCGTGCACAGTGACCTGGTAGGCTTCATGGATCTAGTCTGCGACCAACTCGACTACTATTCACGGAAATTTGATGAGTTGAAGGCACGGAAAGATTAGTTATTAACTCGTAGCAGTAGTTTCAGTTCAGTCTAGTCTAGTTTAGTTTAATTTACTCATTTGGAATTTTCGCATTGTTCGTTTCATTATGTACTACATACATTTGTTTCCATTTTATGTTATTTCAATGCTAGTTTTGTTCAATTATTCTGTTTTCGCATTATTTATTGATTGTTGGATATTATATTACATCACCGTAGCAATACTAGGCTTTAAAATCACCCCGAATACGCCCTCAGAGCAAAATTCTGCGTTCTGCAGATTTTGCTGCTGTGACGACCGTCACAGTCCCATGACGAGCGTCACACGGGTGACGACCGTCACACCCTTGTGACGACCGTCACGCAGCCCAGAACTGCAATCTGGTTTAACAGAGGTCGTGTAACCCTCCACTCCCCCCATTATCACTTTCAAACTTCCAACATCCATACCCCACTACGATTTTCGTCATCTCCATCTAAACTATAAACCCCAACTCCAAATTCAATCTGCATACCACCGTTCTGTCACATTCCCATCTCTGCCGAAAAACCCCAAAACCTCCGAAACCTCTCCATCTTCAACAATGGCCGGAAACGCAGACATCAACAACATTTCCTTCCCTGAGGGCGAGTTAGGCGAGAGACAACGAGCACAGTACAATGCATTTCATCAGCGGTCTCTCTAGCCAACTCACTACCCGCACCTTCCATCACTTACGGAGCTCGGACTCCTCGAAGGTGTAACATGGATGCTTCAACGAGCAGGCATCTGGAATCTCTGCTCCAACCCCCAGCCGACCTACGAACAGCTCACCCTGGAGTTCTTGAGTTCGTTCTCCTACATCACCAGCAGCGGCGAACTCAACCAACACTCAGGCGCCGCTTGTTTCCGGATGTTTGGCGTTAACTATCAGCTGCACCAAAACCAGATTGCCGGCATCCTACAGTTTCCCCGCGGCGAGAATGCTCATCGCCGCATCACTGATCAGTTCCAGCACGACGCCTTCGCGCTGTGGCATCAGTTGACCGGCCTAAATGCCGATGGCTGGGACTCCCTTCACGCCACTCACATCCATAACCCCGCCATCAGGTACTTTCACAGGGTGTTGAGCAACATCATCTTCGCCAGAGATAGCAACCACAAGGTGAACTCCAAGGAGCTCTTCTTTCTGCATTGCATCTTCAACAACGAACCGGTCAACGCTGCCCCGTTCCTACTGGCCCACATTCAGGCCAACTGCAACCGTGGCTCGAAGCCATTCTACTTTGGCGGGATTGTCACGGCGATTGCACTTGGGCTGAACCTTGGCGACCAACTTCGGCACCTCCATTCCATCCCATCGGTGTTCCTTGACACCGACCACTGCAGGGCCTCCCATCTCATCCGCTCCCGAGCTGACGGGAAATATCATCCGGTTGTGCGTGGCAAGACCGTCAGAAGTATCATCCTTCCGTCCCGCACCCGCATCCATCCTGAGGACCGTACCAACTGGTTGTTCGACCTCACTGCCCCTCCTGCTGCCGCTGTTCCTACTCAGGACCCCACACATGATTCCGAAGATGAAATCCAAGCTGAGTTGGACAGGTCCGAGCAGCCAGAGGCATCGCAGCCTCCTCCACCAGTAGGTACATCATCCCGCCGCCGCCGTCACCATCCCGTGCCCGACTACACTGAAGAGGACCTCCGTCGCTCCCTAGACCAGCAGGCACAGATACTCACGATGCTGCAGCAGCAGAACCAGCGAGCCGACCAGTTCGAAGCTTGGCACCAGACTCAAATGCAACAACTTCACATCGGCCAAGCTACGATCACTGAGAGTCTAGCGAACCTGACCCTGCAGGTCGAAGGCCTCCGCGACACGGTCTACCACACCGGAGCCATGAGCTATGAGGATAGAGTCGCCCTTGCTAGAGCCAGAGGACACCAGCGTGGACGTGACAAGCCCCGAGACTAGATTTTCATTTTTCCTTTATTGTTTACTATATTTCTGTTCTATGTATTTTCATTTTCAGTTGTATCTCCCTCTCGCATGCTTCAAGAATCAGTGAGGACACTGATCGAGATAGTGTGGGAGCGGAGCCTTATTTCCACTGTATTCAGAACTTCCCTTATTTACTGTATGTCCATTTCACTGCACTTTCGAATTTTAGTAAGTTCCATTTTTACACTTTCTATTTCTAGCAAATAAAGCTCGTCTATATAATTTTCACGTTACGCAAACCATCCCCACATTTTTCGACGTAAACAAAAACTTTCGTTTGTTCCTCAAAAACCAAAAGCACCACGAGAATGCGCCTGAGTTCAAACCGAGCTTTGAAACTCCGAGGAAACGACGGTTCTAACAAAACCAGTATCGTCCAGACACCTTAGATCTCTAGTTTATGCGAGTCGGTTTCACCACCTACGTGTACCAAAGTCTCAAGTGTCTACGCAAACTCAACCCCAAGTAGTTTATACTAGCAGTCAGCACCATCCTAAAAACACTTCTAAGCGAGCGACCGATGCAAATAAGTGTATGATCTCCAAAAAGATGAAAAACCATGAAAAGAGAGCTAAAAAGCCCAAGAATATAAGATTCATTTCCTTCTAAGTTAGGTGCTCCTCACCCGAGCATTTAGCCCAACGGCACGAAAAACTCATTGAAAAATCAATGACACCAAATTATGATCAATGAAGAAGATCAAAAACAAAAACGAGATCATATTCACTAACAGGTCGACTTGCCATGAGAGTGTGCGGACAACGGGCTTAATGTGATTGCGCTAGAACAAACAGGGTGAACTTGCCACGAGAACCTTGACACCAAGATACGGTAGCATGACTGAGACCGATTTGCATAAAAGGGAGACCTCCGGAGACTTGTAGTCCAGTGTCGCCGCGATACTCGTCTTGTTCCTACGAAGAATCCCGGTTTTTCCAAACTCTGCGGACGAAGAAGCAACCTCGTGCTTGCCAACTTTTCCACGTTTTACTTGAGGACAAGCAAAGATTCAAGCTTAGGGGAGTTTGATAACACGAAATCATATAGATATTTTCATGCATAATTCGACTAAAAGCTAACCGTTTTCGATCCGATTTCGGGTTATTTCCATGTATTTGTCTGATGTTTTTGCAGGTATTCAACGATCACGTCTAAACAAGGCAACATGAAGAAAAGAAGCAATCCCAGATGAAATATGGACGAAAAAGGAGTGAAAACACAATGAAAAGCGCAACAGACAGTTTTTGCTGATGTGACGACCGTCACAGATGCATGACGACCGTCACACGGGTGACGACCGTCATGCAGGCAAAAACGCCCCACTCAGAATACACGTCAAAAGAGCAGTTCCAATTCCCATTTCATGGTCCACTACTCCCTAAATTATCTGCCTCAAGGTCCATCATCCTCAGAGGTAACCGTTGGAATCCCACCTCTATAAAAAGGGAAGCAGGGGGCTTCAAACGGAGAGCTGCATTCATACCACGAAGTGCTGCCCAAATTTATTTTCAAGAGCAAATTTAATTTCCAGCCTTTTTATTATTTGTATCCATTTCTCCAGTTTCAATTGTATCCCTTTCCTTTATTTCCCTTTCCATTCTACTCATTCCCATTTCCGCTCTACTGTATTTGTTACTGCACTGTACGATCAAATTGGAACTAAAGACAGAATCCTGCCAACGTCTGTGGAGGATCTGCCCAAAGGCCAATTGGCATTATTTACAGGTTTTCATTTTGATCGACTCTTATTTTATCATAATGCAATTTATTATTTATTATTATTATTTATGTTTTGCTTTTCTAAATTCCATGTCTAGCTAAACTTAGGAAATCGATATGTAGTAATAATTTGGATGGGATTTGATAACCTTTGTTTGAAAACTTTCTTTTCACAAAAATAACTTATGGTCTAAGTGTTTAAAAATTGATTTACGAAATAAACTTCGTCGCGAAAGCGAGAACTTGTTTTAAAGTAGTTTTGCCACGAAAGTGGGAAATTAACTAAGATACGAACCAACAAGCGAAAGCTGCGGTAAGGTCAGATAGTAAACGCTAGGTGTTGCGGTGGAAATAGGATCACAAACTATTAATGAGTTTGAATCGCAATTCAATTCACAACCGCTCTTTGATTTATCCGAAGGAAAAGGTCAAAAGAGGGAAAACCTATTTTGCATCGTAAACACAATGCGGGGAAAGATCTAGGGTTCGGGGGTTGGTTAAATTTAGGGAAGGTATTAGCACCCTAAACTTCTGTAGTACTCTACAGGAACCTTTTGTTCAGATGTTTACTATTTGCTTTATTTATTTGCTTAAGGTATATGTACAAAGGATTAAAAGTGAGAAAGAAGACCTAAGGGGTTAATTCTAAGTTTACTCGGCAAGACATCGCATCTTGTGCCTACGTATCCTTACGGGAGTGGAATCAGAGTAATCGTAGTTCCCCTCAAAAGGGAGGTTAGAGACTTCTTGACTGTGGTCAGGGTCTCAAGGGGAATAAACGCATCTTAAGGACACACTTACGTGGAGTGTAGAAACTCCAAATCTCTACGTTGAAATGTTAAGTTGTAATTAGGGTTAAATTAGGGATTCCACGGCGGGAAACCCTAAACTGAGCGCGGCGGCTCTTTGACCTAATGCTAGGGGTAAAATTGTAATTTTGCCTGCGGCGAGGCATTTGTGAAAATTAGGGTTTGTAGTTTGAAGTTGAGGACTATTGGCGCGGCGACCAAAAGCTAGACCTAACCTTCGGATATGTGTAGTGTGATGTGGCAAAATATTGATAAATGCGTGAGATGATTGAATTATGCAAACAGAAAATAATGACCTAATTTAACTACGCAAGCAGAAATTTAAAGGGCAGTAATTAAAGCGCGATTGTTGGTTCGCGAGGTTACAACCAAGAAACATATACAATATAATAATGAACTTTGAGTGAAAAATAAGATGAAATAAATAATGGTAAATGTAATGAGCTGCAAAATGAACAAACGGCGTTAGTGGGCAGAGTGAGGCGACAATCAAATGAGTTACGAGACAATGAAAAAAAAGATGCAAATTTGAGATTCTATTATTGTTTTATTTTAAAAAAAAAATTTAATATTAGCTTGCAAAAAAGATTTAATTTAAAAAATGTTTTACTCTTTTAAAAAAGGTTTTATTTTTGACTATTTTTAAGAAAAGTTTTCCGATTTTATTTAAAAAAAAGAGTTTTTAATTATTCTTAATATTTACATCAAAGGTTTTTTTTTTTAAAACAGTTTTTTGAATTATAAAAATAAAATGTTAAAAAACAATTAAAAAAACATAAAAACAAACAAAACAAAAAAAAATAAAAAAATAAAGGGGGTTGGGCCGGTCATCACCCCGGACCCAACCCGGTTGGATGAATTAAAAAACATTTAGGGTTCCCAGAACCCTAATGTTCTTATGGCGCCGTTTACATCTTCTTCTTCTCTCTCGCGGCTCTCTCGATTCTCTTTCGCGGCCACTCGTTCTTCTTCATTCTTCTCAATAACCTGAAATAAAACATGAATATTGTGAGGAAAATATCTCATAGCTCACATTGGTGGTGAAAACGGCCGATGATGTGTAGAACTGAGGCCGGAGGGTGATTGTCCGTTGTTCTCCGTCGACGGCGCTGATGGTCGCTCTGTTTCGAATCCTTCGTGACCGATAATGGATGATACACGGTGTATGTTGGGTGGTGCATTTGAACGATGATGACGAGGGGTCCTTCGTCTGAGTTCGCGGCCGTTAGGGTTTTGCATGTGACTTTTTCGTTCCTCTGGGGCTTTCGCGATTTCGTTCGTTCCTCTCTCGTGGCTACCCGTTAGGGTTTTCGCGATGGTGGTTCCTCCTCGTTCACAGGTGGTATTTCCCCTTTTTATAACTTCTATTTTCTTTTGGGCCTTTAATCCGTGTTGGATTTGCGTTACTCTTTTATGATTTCGTGTTGATTTTGATGATTCGATTTGATTTTGTTAGCATCCGTTTCTGATACGATATGATTTTATCTGAATCGAAGTTTTCCATTTTGTTGACAGATATGATTTGGATTTCATTTGGTATGATTCTGATATCTGATTTGATTTTGTTTGATCATGATACCCTGATTGGATTTTTGCAGATGTGGATTGGATTGCCTTTGGATTTCGTTTGATCTGTTCTGATATCTGAACCGATTCGCTTTTGATCTCGAACTGATTTGTTTGGCTGATTCGTTTTTGATCTCGAACTGATTTGTTTGATTGAACTGACTCGTTTTCGATTTGGCAATTTTTGATGCAGTTAGCTTTTCCTCTTCTTCTTTCAGAGAGGGCTGGTATTGAGGCTTAGGTCGAGTCAAACGCCGCCGAGGAAGGTATACGGCGATGATGATATCTGAGCCCTCGACGCTTGTATTCTTCGATGACGCTGTGATTGCCTTCTGTTGTGTTCTGTGGAATGTGGTTCAGAACATGAGTTCTGGGCTTGTTGCGATTTCTTACTTTTTCTGCACTTGTTTCACTCTCTGAACTGGTATGTTTTGTTTGTTCTGAACTGGTTTGATCTTCACGACCTTTCTTCTTTTTTTCAGAATCGCTACTACGCCGCGGTTGCCTTCGAGATCGGTTACTTTCGATGCTTGATTGGATTCAGAACATGAGTTCTGGGCTGCTATTGGTTATTGGCTTTCAGACTGATTGTGAAGCCATGATGTGCGATAACTGATGCGGTTTACCCTCGTACTTTAAACTGATTTTCGTGACTCGTTTGTTGGGGCAATGATGCTCTGAACTGAGCCCTTGTCTGCGCTATGATTTGTGCTGCAACTCGGTGCAGTTATTTCACATTTTTGTGACTTGCCATCTGAATTGGTTGAAGCTTGCCCCTAACTGACAATTCTGACCTTTGGTACATTGTTTGATGCAGCTTGATACAACTTGTTTTTGTATTTCATTTTCTTGTTCTGTTTGAACCTGCTTTGTGGTAGCAGTTGTAATCCAGCAGCAGCCTTTACTTGGTTTTCTTGAACTCAGAATCAATGGTGTTTTTGGTTGTGCATTTTCAGTAGCTTATGAACTGTCTTGTTTTTGAGTTTCTGTCATCAATTTGTACTGATGCTGTTGTGGACTTTCAGGTGTGGAAAAAAATGACTCAGACCTGCCGGCATCCGGGTCTGGGTCCAGATTGACCGTGTTGCCTTACTCTCGTATCAGTTTGGAAATCCAATCGCGACAAAACGAATCAGTCCCGCTTCTTTTATCACTTCTATCTCTCGGATGTCCCGTAACGATAAGAACAGGTGTTACCTGATCTGACGCCAACGGCGCGGATCGGTAACGGGGGTAGGACGCAGCTTCGGTTGTGCCACTCCCGGCACTCGATGATGACAATGTTCTGAGAGTGTCAAAAATAATTTCTAACCCCTTCTATTCTGTTTGTTCTGTTTTGATGTGCAGGTGAATCGGAGATTCTGCGGAGAAGCTCAAAGACATCATGAAGACACTTAGGAATTTTTAGGACTTAGGATTTAGGATAGATGTACCCTTTTTAGAGTGAATGTAACATTTGTAACAGCAATTCAGAATGTGAAAACAATTTCCTCCTTTTTGTATCATGATGTTCTTATGAAATAAAATGCCAACACTTCTTTTATATATTCATGACTGCTCAATTTCAAATTTATATTTATTTCCAGTTAAAAATTATAAACGTTTGTGAATAAATCCACAAACATTTAAAATCATTAACATAGTCATAAACCATGAACATTCCCGAATGATATTCTTGTTCGTGCAATTGTCTCATTCATAGTCCTAACCTCATCACATGATTAAATTTACTTGCGTTCCCATTTAAATGCTAACCAACCATTTCATAACCAAACACGGATGTGCACCGTAATCACAACATATTCAGTATCAACAATAACATTGCATGTAATTGAACTCCACTGACCAAATGCTAAGAGCAAACAATCCAATAATACCCCGCTAAACTGTGCCTTGTTAACAGAAACGGAAGCGCTTTGAAAATAAACCATGAGCGATGGAATGGATCTTAAATCCAGTTGTGCTCGACAAGTTTTAATACCGACCACATCAAATTGGCACCTTGATATAATCAGACCTGGTGATAGGTAAATGCCTCAGAAATAGTGTCTCAAATGCCTCAAAACTTAATGACAGCCCGTCTTCAAGGAATTAGCAGAATCCACGTAAAATGACCAAAATACCCCTGGAACCAAACCCTGCAAAACAAACACCTCCATGACTTGTTAGTGGTTAGCAAATGTACATATGAGATGCTACGCGAAATGACTGACTAAATATAAGGGTAAAATTTGGGGTATTACACTAGGCATTCGTTTTAATAACAGCGAAAGCACTTTAAAACTAATTAGAACTTAGAGATTTCCAAAAAGTAGTTTTAACCCCGAACGGAACACGAAAGTGTACGTTAGGCCCTTAGGATTATGATTAGCGTCAATAACCATCGTGAGACGAGAGTCTTCAAATCTCCACTTTCTGCTTAAGTAAACTGCGAAAACTATTTCATACACTAGTAACTTATCAAATCCCTGAAGAACATAACTACTACGTATCGATTCAATTAATTAAAATCTAAACAGTAATCTTAGTTTCCCCTCTTAGTGACAACATTATTCCCTTGAAACATATTCTACCTAGCTAAACATAGTAACTCCCGAGAACACTAGTTTGATTACGAGTCCCTGTGGGATCGATATCTTTTATTACTACGCGATAGACTGTGCACTTGCAGTTAGTTGTATTAGACATAGAAAGTCGCGATCATGCTTCAGCGAGTAATTAAACAGAGCAGAGTTTGGAGATCAGATCCTCAGTACTTGCAGCGTACAGTACTATCATAGTCTTCTGAAAAACAGTGCTTGAAACTCTTCATACAAAGTCTTCAGTCTATGCTTCAGATGCTTCTGTAGCTTCTGCTTCAGATCCTTCTGTAGGCAGTGCTCAGAGTCTTCTATAGGCAATGCTCAGAGTCTTCTAAGAGATGCTTCTAACGCTTCAGAGCCTTGCGTAGTTCAACGTTCAGATCCATTTTTGCTTTCAGAAGAATATTAACTTTAATATCTGCAGCAAAAATACTTGAACAAATTTAGAGTATATAATTTCTTAATACAAAATTTCATAAGAGTTATCATCAAAACATAGAGATATAACTAAGAACCAATCTGTGTTCTAACAATCTCCCCCTTTTTGATGATGACAAACATAGGAAATTTTGTTCAATAAAAGGTAAATATAACTCTCCCTGAGATTATGAATCTCCCCCTGAATTTAATACTAAGAAAGAATAGAAACTTTCCTTTTTGCATGAGTATTCTTTTCAGAATCAGAGCCTGAAAGTTTAAGATTAGAGCTTGATTTGGATGAACGTTTCAGAATCGGAGCCACGTTTCAGAATCAGAGCCTGATTGGTTAAACCTTGATCTGGGGATCTCAGAGTTTCTTAAATGAATTTTGTCAGATTTATCATTAAGTTCTGAAAGACTAAAAATTCATGTTAGTTATAATTTGATATCTCTGAATTCCATTCAGGTAATATTTATTTGAACAATCAGAATTTCATTTTCTCCCCCTTTTTGTCATAATCAAAAAGAAAACTTTTAAAGACAAAATAAAAGGAAACAGAGAAAAGAGAAAATCATATAGATAAAACATTCAAATTCATTCATTCATTCAAATATTCAGAGAGAACAGACAAAATAGCATATGATAAATTTAAGACAAGTGCTCAAACATCATATAAAGAAAACATAAAACTAGGACTGTTTGGAAAGAATCATCTTCAGAAGATGAGTGATCTCAGATGAAGATTGTTCTTGTTTAGACATCCATTTCTCAATGTTCTCTTCTTCTGATCTTGCTTTGCCATCCAGAACTTGATCTCAGATTGCTCAGCTTCCAGCACTGCAATCTTATCTTCTAAGTCTGGATTCTCTTTCTTGATCTCAGAAGAAGTAGACGGAGCAGATTCTGATGCAGGAGTAGGAGCATAGTCAATTTCCATTGGAGTTGCAGAGTCTGGAATCACAGATTCAGAAGGTTTGTCCACAATTGTTATAGCTAAAGGGTTGTCTTCCAGAATGACTTCAGGAGTAGAGTCTTCAATGGTCTCAGAGGTAGCAGACACTCCAGAAGTTGAGGGTACATCCTCAATAAGAAAAGTCAGAGATCTTTTCAGATTCTATAGCATGGTTCTGGCAGTCTTAGCAAATCTGATCTTCGTATCATCAGAGCAAACACTCTTCAGATTTGAAGCAACAATATTGAATATGGAGATGAAGTTATTCCAAATAGCATCAGATTCATCTGAGTTCATGGTTGACAAGCATTTTTTCTTCACAGAGTCTAAATTCATCCTTATTTCTTTCATAAAATTAGCAAATAAAATATCAACATTTAGCCTTGGTTTGGGTTTAAGAAAGGCTTCCAGAGTGAATGGCTTGGATTGTTTTGGTGGAGGTGGTATGGTAAATTTTGGAATGATGAACAGAGGGCGAGGATAAGCTGGTTTCTTTTGAGCAGGCATAATGCGAAAGAATGGTTTGATTCTGTGAATGGATGGGATGCCAGCTCTTGGATTTTCAAAGTAAGGAACAAAAGTTGATGGGTTTGGTTTAGGTGTTGGCGTTGGTTCAGGAATGATAGCATCAGATGAAATAGATGTATCTGGTTGCTTAGGTTCAAATCCTCTGAGAGAGGGGGGTGAGCTAACATCTGGATGAACATCAGATTCAGATGAATCAGATGAGGTAGAGGAGCGACAAGATGTAGAAGATACATAAAACATAATTTTGAGGGGTTGGATATCCAGAACCTCAGAATCAGATGTGTATGATTTAGTAGGTTTGGGTTGTTCTGGTTGAGGACTGGGTTGTGGATTTGAAGGTATAGATTTTGGTGGTTCAGATACAATAGGTTCAGATGGTATTGATTCAGATTGTTGTGGTTTAGTGGGAATAAAATCAGATGAAATTTGTGATTCAGAAACTTTTAGTGGTTCAGAGGGTTGAGATTTAAGAGTAGTGGTTTGAGTTTGAGAAGGAGAGGGTTCAGGTATAGAACTAACTGTTGATAATTCTACTGCAATTTCAGAAATAGAAGGTAAAGATGATTTAGTACCTTTTATCTTGATGCGTTTGAGAGGTGCAGAAGGAGCTTCTCCAGAAGCTTTTCTTTTCTTCTTCTTCTTCTGAGGCTCTTCAGAGGATTTCTTCTTCTTCTGAGGTTCTTCAGAAGTTTCTTCCTTCTTCTGAGGTTCTTCATAAGTTTTCTGCTTCTTCTGAGGTGGGCCTGCAGCTTCTTCTTTTTCTAACTCTTGTTTCCTCTGCCTCTTATGTTCAGCATAAAAATCTGGCATTGGTTCACGATTGAGAAATCCTTCTGGAAGTGGAATACCTTGTTTTATACATGATCCAACAAATTTGATCAGAACTTCCTTGGGTTCTTCTGCATAAAATGTTGGGAAGTTTTCTACCAGAATTCTTCTTTTGCTTACTTCTTATGTATTTAGTTTGTCAGGAGTAGAAGAAAGTTCATCAATAACTTTCAGCCTTTGTAAACTTTTAGCGTTCAGAACTTTTCCCAGAACAGATGTAAGTTCCTCTTTTAATCCAACCACGTACAGATGCTCCACCAGACCATTCTCTGTCAGAATGTCTGAAATCAACCTTCCACAAGGGATCCAATTTCTACCCTTAGTATGTTTAGTCTTCATGTCTTCTCTAGATACCTTAGTAAGGTTAATTAATTAGAATATTGAAAATGTCCATGGATCATTTCTTTTTTGAGTCAATTCTTTTCCTATAAATTGAGGTCTTATCCTCAATTTATTTCCCACCACATTTCAAATTGGATACTCTTCTATCTCAATTTCTACTCTCTTCTTCTCTATTTTTCATTTCTTCACTAAAGTTGCTTTAGTTTCGAGAGAGTAAAAATACATGTGAGATATTTTGTATTTGTGATGTTCTGGTGTCTATTGTTGTTTTTAGTAAATCAAATCACAAGTTCTCATTCACTTAAGGGATTAAACTAAAAAAAAATCCTCTGGACATTTTGTACAAAAGATTTGAGAAAGTATGTATGTGATTGGGTATTGATGTTTGAATGTAAGAAAATTGAGTAGAAGTCCCAATAAGAATAATGCATGATTGTTCTAAAGATTAAAGTAAAACTAAGAAAAACTAAGAAAGACAATTAAGCAAAATGCTCTGATTAAAGAATTAAAAGAGGAAAGAAGACTCATACATGTTTTCTCACAAACTTTTTTCTCTCTGTGACTTTGATACTTGAGTTCTATAGTGTAAGTGCTCTTGATTGGCTGCATTTTGTGCAAAACATTAGAGTTTACATGTATGTCATACTGAAGGTTAAGACATACATAATGATGTGTGTGCAGGGTAAGTTAACTACAAGTTAAGTTGAATGTCATACAAAATGTTATAACACTGACCGTATGACATCCAACGGGCAGGTTAGTTTTTCTGGTATCTAGAAATCAGGAAACAAATCAGAGCTCAAGCTGAAAGACAGGAGACATTTAAGAAGCCCTAAAGCGAAACAAATGCTCTTGAATTAAATGGCAAGCGTGCAGATAATTGAAGAGTAGGGTTTGTTATGATTAAACCTAATTGTGCGCACCAAGGCCCAAAGGACTGTCTGCTCTATAAATATCAGAAGGAGCAATCCTAGAAGTGGGGCTTGTGACTAAAGAATAGAGAGTGCAGATTTAGAGAGTCCTTGTGAGTGAAGAAGGTTGTTCTTCACATGAGTATTGTGAGTGAAGAAGGTTGTTCTTCACGTGAGTATTGTGAGTGAAGAAAGTGTGTTCTTCACGTGTGAATTGAGTCTTAGGATTACTTGTTTACCAAGAAACTGTCTGCTGCATTGGTTAGGTAGATTCTAAGTTGTGTCTCACTCAAAGCTTTTAAGCAAGAGTGTGTGTGTCCCTTGATCAAAGCTTTGAAGCAAGATCAAGGTGTGTATGAAGAGTTTCTTCATCTTTATTTTGTAACTGTAATTGGATATCACTATGGTGTGTTTGAGGGGGAGTGAGTGGGAATACTCAGGTCTAGAGTGTCTCTAGGTTGAAGTGTCATTGGGTAGGTTTTAAGTGAGGAGTGAAAACTGATTTGTTTGACTCTGAATTAATTCTACTGATAGTGAATTTCCTCCTAGGCTTGGTAGCCCCCAGATGCAGGTGTTGTTGACACTGAACTGGGTGAACAATTGTTGTGTTATTTACTGCTTTTACTTACAGTTTAATTAGCTAGTACAGTAGTCAATGTCACAGTGGATGTTATAATTAACTTTGGTAATAACATCCATCGCGTGCTTGCCAGGATTTCAATTGGCATCAGAGCAGGCACCCTGCCTGTTTATTCTGGGTTAGATCTAGGGAAATAAATTCTGGTACTATGGATAAAGATATTGGATTCACTAATAGACCTCCAATTCTGGGTGGTTCTAATTATGATTATTGGAAACCTAGGATGATTGCATTCCTAAAATCCTTAGACAACAAGGCTTGGAGAGTTGCAAACTCTGGCTGGGAACATCCTGTGAAGACTGACAAGGATGGAGTAGATATGTTAATTCCTGAAGAGGAATGGAACAAAGAGTAAGAGGCCTTAGCTCTTGGGAATTCTAAAGCATTGAATGCACTCTTCAATGGCATAGACAAAAACATTTTCAGACTGGTACACCACTGTGAACTAGCAAAGGATGTTTGGGACACTCTCAAAACTACTCATGAGGGAACTTCCAAGGTCAAAATGTCAAGACTTCAAATGCTGACCATCAAATTTGAAGGTCTGAGAATGAAGGAAGATGAGACCATTCATGAGTTTTACATGAATGTTCTTGAACTTGCAAACACCTCAGAAGCCTTGGGAGAAAAGATGGCTGAAGAGAAGCTTGTAAGGAAGATTCTCAGGTCCTTACCTAAAAGGTTCGCCATGAAAGTAACAACCATTGAAGAAGCCCAAGACATATGCAACATGAAAGTGGATGAACTCATAGGTTCTCTCCAAACATTTGAGATGGGCATGTGTGATCAAACTGTAGAGAAAAAGAGCAAAAGCATAGCTCTTGTCTCAAACACTGCTGAGAATTCAGAAGAAGAGGGTGGTGAAAAAGAGGAGAATTTGTCAGAAGCAATAGCCTTGCTTGGAAGACAATTCAATAAACTGATCAAAAGAATAGATCATAAGTCAAAACCCTATGCCAAGAACACCTCTTCTGGCAGCAGCAGAAAGAGTAACTCTGAGGAGAATCCTAACCAAGGCATAGGATCTCAATGCCATGAGTATGAGGGATATGGACACATCAGAAAGGAATGTCCTACATACCTCAAAAAGAAGGGAAAATGCCTAACTGTCACATGGTCTGATGAAGATTCAGAAAGTGAATCAGAAGGAGAATCTTCTAAATATGTAACTGTTCTAAACAGTATATGCATATCTGAGGGTGATTCAAGTGAAGATGAATTGACTTATGATGAACTTGCTGAATCATATAAGAAGCTGTGCATCAGAAGCACTGAATTGTATCAGCAAGGAGAGCACCAGAAGAAGTGCATAATGGAATTAATGGCTGAGAAGATAGAGCAACTAGCAAAAATAAACTCACTCAAAAGTGAGGTCAACTTGTTGGAATCCAAAATGGAGCAGATGGCAAAATCCATAAGGATGCTAAACCCTGGGACTGACACCCTAGAAGAAATCCTGCAGAGTGGTCAGAGTTCAGGAAATAGGTCAGGACTGGGATTTGTTAATAGACATAATCCTGCTTTGAAACTCAAGAGACTGAAACCTGAGATTCAGAAGGTAAAGAGGATGTCACGACCAATATCACAACATCCACCACACAGAAACTGGAATCAAGTCAAAAGTAGATTCCAAGGGTATAGATGTTACCACTGTGGAAAACATGGTCATATCAAATCTGTGTATTTCTGGATGCATGGATTTCCTAGTCATCTTCATCAAGGGAAATCTAAACAGAGAGCTCATGTCAAAAGGCAGCATCAATCAAAACCTAAGAAGGATGCTTCTAAGCAAAGATAATGGGTTGCCAAGAATATGGCTTTAGTAGCTCACACGTCTCTTGTAACACCCCTTTTTAACTATTTAGTCTCCTTGGCGTTATTTTTATGTTGGTGTGTCCTTATAGAGGTGTGTCTGAGTGGCATTGGTGGATGCCCTTAGACTGTAAGAATTATTATTAACGATTGGAGTTTAATATTAATATAATATAATTAATAATTGGTGATAATTTAATAATTAATAGTAATGTTATTATTATTATTATTATTATTATTATTATTATTATTATTATTATTATTACTATTATTATTATTGTTATTATTATTATTATTATTATTATTATTATTATTATTATTATTATTATTATTATTATTGGAGTAAATATAAAAGAGGGATTTTGGGAGAAAGAGGAAACACGTTAAAACTGCTCAGAACCAAAATCAAAGGAAAAAGAGATCGTGATCGAGAGAAGTTGAGAAGAGGATAAGTAACTACCGGAGAGAATTCACGGTAGTTGCAGAAGAGTCGCCGGAGAGCTAACGGGAACCGGAAGCATAGAGTTGACCTCAATTCCAAAGGTAAGGGTGGGGTTCAATTCTATAACTGTGGGTATAATGGATTTCATGAAGGGTATAGAATCATAGGGTTAATATTCCCGTAGTAATATTCCTGTAGTAACATTTCCGTAGCAATAGCAATGTTCCCGTAGTAATATTCCCGTAGTAATGTTCCTGTAGTGATGTTCCCGTAGTAAATGTTCCCGTAGGTTGAGAAATATTAAGGGTTAATGTTTGTCTACACCGAATTAGTGTTATGTCATTAGTTCCATGTAGTAACATTGGGAATCGGCGCCGACACGCGCTAATTTCCCAGTTGTTGAGGAAAGGTTGTTATTATGCTCTTACTTGATCGACTTCAGGTAGAGAATTGAATCATGGGGTTAGTTCTCGTAGGTTAAAGAAATATTAAGGGTTAATGTTTACCTGTGCCTGAGAAATATTAAGGGTTAATGTTTGTCTACGCCGAATTAGTGTTATGTCATTAGTTCTATGTAGTAATGTTGGGAATCGGCACCGACACGCGCTGATTTTCTCAATTGTTGAGGAAAGGTTGTTATTATGCTCTTACTTGATCGACTTCAGGTAGAGAATTGAATCATGGGGTTAGTTCTCGTAGGTTGAAGAAATATTAAGGGTTAATGTTTACTTGTGCCTGAGAAATACTAAGGGTTAATGACTGTCTGTGTAGGAATGAGTGTGTTATGTCATTAGTTTTAGGAGAAATTGGAAAATGGTGCCGACACGCGCTATTTTCCCATTTATTAAGAAGGTGTTGTTATTATGTCTCTATTTAATTAAATTGGAAGTTGTAGTTATATTACCCGTATGAAAGTATATGAAAATGTGTTGAGTTCTTATTTGTAGTAATGATGTTGTTAGCTGTTCTCTGATATGAAAATACTGTTGAGTTCTCAATTGTAGAGACGATGTTGTTTTTAATTGTTTTCTGTGAAAATGTGTTGGATTCTTATTCGTAGGAACGATATTGTTACTTGTTCTCTGCCATGAACAGGTTGAAGTGGTGAGTACATGATGTATGCGAAATGTGATGTTTCTATTATGGATAATTTGTTGTAGGCTTGATGCCTGGTTGCACAGTTGTTGTTGTTGTGTTATAGTCCATAATAGTTGCGTCCCATAGCATATCAAAATTGTTGGCCTGTATTGGCGGCCCTTAGTGGAAAAATTGTTGGCCTGTATTGGCAGCCCTTAGTCGCAAATTGTTGGCCTGTATTGGTGGCCCTTAGTGGCAAATTGTTGGCCTGTATTGGCGGCCCTTAGTGGCAAAATTGTTGGCCTGTATTGGCAGCCCTTAGTGGCAAATTGTTAGCCTATATTGGCGGCCCTTAGTGGCAAATTGTTGGCCTGTATTGGCGGGCCTTAGTGGGAAAATTGTTGGCCTGTATTGGCGGCCCTTAGTGGCAAATTGTTGGCCTGTATTAGCGGCCCTTAGTGGCAAAATTATTGGCCTGTATTGGCGGCCCTTAGTGGCAAATTGTTGGCCTGTATTGGCGGCCCTTAGTGGCAAATTGTTGGCCTGTATTGGCGGCCGTAATGGCAATCTGGTACCACATGCATATGCACAGTTGAGTCGTATTGTTGAGTTGCGTTGTTGAGTCGTTTTGATGAGTTGCTGAGTTATGACGATAATTGTTGTGGATAGGAATAATGAATTGGTGCAGTTTAATTATTACTATATTTATGCGAACTGCTGGAATTATAATGCTGTGATAATATTCTGACATGACTTCTATCATGCCTTATGTTATATTGTTGATATCTCACCCCTTTACGTTGTATGTTACCTCCGTTGGTGGTAATTTGCAGGTAACTCGGATGAAAGTGTCGCTTTATGTTTAAGGTCGTTGGTCTCTCTGATACGTAGCACTCTGGGGGGGATGAACGATTAATGTTATTGTTTTAATTGAATTCCTTGTTGCTGAATTTTATTAAGTACTATGGCAAATAGATTGGTTGTTCCTGATAATGCCAAATGTCGCTTGGATGCATAGTTGTTTTAGTGAATTGATGCAAGATAATTACTTGCTGAATTTTAATGGAATTTAATTATTACGAATCGTTGGAAGTGTATTATAACATGTCGTTTTATGATTAAAATGTTAAACACATTATCGTTGTTTGTTCATCCGAATTTTGTGCTACGTATGTTAGTAAATGAACCTTTACAAGTGTATGTATTTTGGTTAAGTGTAGAATGTGACACCCTGATGCGTCTGAGAATTTGGGAGTGTGACGTTCGTCATAGCTCCTTGACGCTCGTCATGACCGTGACGGTCGTGACATCCGTGACGGTCGTCATGAAACTTTATTTGCTGCACTCTGAAACTGTTCTCTGTTGTTTCTTTTATTTTTCCGCGAGAGTTTAGAGTGGGGTGTTACAATTGGTATCAGAGTAGGTCGGTCCGTCCGACCAAGTTGTTTAATGTTGTGTATTCCCTGGTATGCGACATGTGTGTGAAAACACTGTCGGTACATGTTTTGTGGTGGAACCTTTGTCTTCAGAAGTGGGAATGATTCAAGTGGGGGAGAAAGTTGTTCTTCTCCAGGATGCTGCAAGTGAGGAGTTGTAGCTCAGTGTGTGGTCGAACGCTCTTATAGTTTGGTAAAGATGGTTTATACCCCATCATGATTTTCGGCTGTCTATTGACAAATTGAGGAACTGATCGCCCTTAATCTCTTGTTGATAGTAGTTAGGATTGTGTTAGATGGGATATGCTTGTCTTGCAAGCTTGGATGGCGTGAGCAGTGAATTGTCTTGAGTTAAGCTAAGTGCTTAAGAATGGTTTTGATGAGTCGGTGCAGGAGGGTGCTGAGGTGTTTAATTTTAATGGGAATTTTTGAATTATAATGAAAGCGGGAAGTTGGCGATTACCGATTAATTGTGGTTGGCTAGAAGTTTTCTGAGGAGATAAGTGATGTACGATCGGGACGTGAAGTGGAGTTGTGACCGACTTAGATACGGAAACTAGTCCGAGAGTCAGAGCTCCGTATTTTATGTCTGCTGGGATGGTCAATGGATTAAACTTATTAAGTAGTGTCGAGACTTGGGTCTGGCGTGTGTGCTAAGGCAACAGAGTGTGAGGTTGAGTATATAAAAGGTGGATAGTGACTCCGGATGATTAGTAAAGAAAGTAGGATGTGGAATGCAATATTAGTATAATTAAACCTCTAGATATTCCAAGAGTTGAAGATGTGTTGAATGACCTTCTGAGTGTGAAATTTTTGTCGTACGTCAAATTCCGAGATCGCAGCTTTTTACAAAATCAGTGTTTTTACGGACGAAAATTGGAATAGATTACGCCGTTGTGTTGGGTAATGTTAGGCCGTGATCGAGTATGTTTGTTTTATCGAATTTGATTGATTTTTGTAAGTTTTTGTATTTTTGGAGATTTGAGGGTTTAAGATTCGGATTGAAATTGAAAGTCGTAGAAGTCACGTTTGATGGTTCTAAATCACTAATATATGTTTGGTGTGAATGAGTATGTGTTTGTTTCGAAGAAAATAATTGAATCGGTCAGATTTTCGGGCGGAAATGCTCAAACTCGTAGCAGTCTTTATGCAGAAAAATTCCGTTTTAGAAAAACTTCGAAAATTCATAACTCTTGAACCGTATGTCAGTTTTGGCCCCCGTTCGAAGCGTTGGAAAGCTAACGAGATGCTCTTTCTAGAAAAAATTGTTTTGAGGCCTGTACCTGGTTCAATTATAGCAGAAAATTGAAAATGTATCGTGTGCTAATTTTTGCCGAACCCAACAGAACCATTTGTTGTATTTTGTGATGCCTTGTTGATATGATTGGGAGATATGCTAAGTGAAACTTCAGCAAGTTTTGGTTATGCTTTAAGGGAACTTGAAGTACATAAGAGGAATCATCTGATAAGTGATTTAGAGTTGGTTGCTGTTGTGGTTGTGCCGGAGTTGGAAGCTTCAATTAGTTAGTTTGAGATTTGATATTTTTGGTGACCTCAAGAGCTTAAGGCATTGATTTGATTTGGAAGAGTTGAATATGAGGCAGAGAAAATAATTGGGACTCCGGAATGGATTATGGTTTCGGATTGAATTACCATTCGGGGAAATCAAAACATGGTAGCTTATGCATTGACTTGGAAATCCTTGCATATGCCGATGATGGTGGTGAAAAGAGTTAGGACTGATTGAGCAATTTTGTGGTATGAGTTGGTTTGTGAAGAGACTTCTTATGGAGTTAAGCTTAGTATGTTGGACCTTACTAGTGGTATTCTTGATGAGATTCAATAAGGTCAGAACTCTGGTTTGAGTTGGTAGATTGGTTGAATCTGAGGAATTAAAGTCGAAGGGATGATTTTCAAATTAATGGAAATGGTATCATGAGATGTCGTGATAGAGTTTATGTTCTAGATATCATTGAATGGAATAAGAGTATCGAGGTAGATGGAGTATCCATCCCGGTGCTATGAAGATGTAACCGGATTTGAGGAAATTATTTTGAAGGCTATAGATGGAGAGAAGTGGTTTATATGCTGGTTAGACTTGTCAGAAGTCGAAGAATAGACGTTAGAGACCGTTGGGTCTGATGGGAATCTGAGTTTTCATCGAGATTTTGGAAGAGTTTGCAGATGCTTGAGTATCATGTTGAAGTTGAACTCTGCCTATCATCCATGGACGGATGGACGGACAAAGAGAACTATCCAGTCTTTAGAGGATTTGTGGAGAGCTTGTGTGTTGGATCAAGGTGGATCATGGGATAGTTAATTATCGTTGATTGAGTTACCTACAATAACAGTTACCATTCTAGTATCGGAACGGCGCTGTATGAGGCTTTGTGTGATAGGAGGTGTAGGACTCCCTTGTGTTGGAATGAGTCGAGCAAGAGTGTTGTGCTCGGATTTGAGAATTGGAAAGCAGGATGCGGGAAGCGTATCCGGAATTGTTTCCATCAGGTGATTTTCGAGGACGAAAATACTTAAAGTGGGGGAGAGTTGTAACACCCCTTTTTAACTATTTAGTCTCTTTGGCGTTATTTTTATGTTGGTGTGTCCTTATAGAGGTGTGTCTGAGTGGCGTTGGTGGATGCCCTTAGACTGTAAGAATTATTATTAACGATTGGAGTTTAATATTAATATAATATAATTAATATTTGGTGATAATTTAATAATTAATAGTAATGTTATTATTATTATTATTATTATTATTATTATTATTATTATTATTATTATTACTATTATTATTATTATTATTATTATTATTATTATTATTATTGGAGTAAATATAAAAGAGGGATTTTGGGAGAAAGAGGAAACACGTTAAAACTGCTCAGAACCAAAATCAAAGGAAAAAGAGATCGTGACCGAGAGAAGTTGAGAAGAGGAGAACTAACCACCAGAGAGAATTCACGGTAGTTGCAGAAGAGTCGACGGAGAGCTAACGGGAACCGGAAGCGTAGAGTTGACCTCAATTCCAAAGGTAAGGGTGGGGTTCAATTCTATAACTGTGGGTATGATGGATTTCATTAAGGGTATGGAATCATAGGGTTAATATTCCCGTAGTAATATTCCTGTAGTAACATTCCCGTAGCAATAGCAATGTTCCCGTAGTAATATTCCCGTAGTAATATTCCCGTAGTAATGTTCCCGTAGTGATGTTCCCGTAGTAAATGTTCCTGTAGGTTGAGAAATATTAAGGGTTAATGTTTGTCTACACCGAATTAGTGTTATGTCATTAGTTCCATGTAGTAATATTGGGAATTGACGCCGACACGCGCTAATTTCCCAGTTGTTGAGGAAAGGTTGTTATTATGCTCTTACTTGATTGACTTCAGGTAGAGAATTGAATCATGGGGTTAGTTCTCGTAGGTTGAAGAAATATTAAGGGTTAATGTTTACCTGTGCCTGAGAAATATTAAGGGTTAATGTTTGTCTACGCTGAATTAGTGTTATGTCATTAGTTCTATGTAGTAATGTTGGGAATCGACGCCGACGCGCGCTGATTTTCTCAGTTGTTGAGGAAAGGTTGTTATTATGCTCTTACTTGATCGACTTCAGGTAGAGAATTGAATCATGGGGTTAGTTCTCGTAGGTTGAAGAAATATTAAGGGTTAATGTTTACCTGTGCCTGAGAAACACTAAGGGTTAATGACTGTCTGTGTAGGAATGAGTGTGTTATGTCATTAGTTTTGGGAGAAATTGGGAAATGGTGCCGACATGCGCTATTTTCCCATTTATTAAGAAGGTGTTGTTATTATGTCCCTATTTAATTAAATTGGAAGTTGTAGTTATATTACCCGTATGAAAGTATATGAAAATGTGTTGAGTTCTTATTTGTAGTAATGATGTTGTTAGTTGTTCTCTGATATGAAAATACTGTTGAGTTCTCAATTGTAGAGACCATGTTGTTTTTAATTGTTTTCTGCAAAAATGTGTTGGATTCTTATTCGTAGGAACGATATTGTTACTTGTTCTCTGCCATGAACAGGTTGAAGTGGTGAGTACATGATGTATGCGAAATGTGATGTTTCTGTTATGGATAATTTGTTGTAGGCTTGATGCATTGTTGCACGGTTGTTGCACAGTTGTTGTTGTTGTTGTTGTGTTATACTCCATAATAGTTGTGTCCCATAGCATATCAAAATTGTTGGCATGTATTGGCGGCCCTTAGTGGAAAAATTGTTGGCCTGTATTGGCGGCCCTTAGTGGCAAATTGTTGGCCTGTATTGGCGGCCCTTAGTGGCAAATTGTTGGCCTGTATTGGCAGCCCTTAGTGGCAAAATTGTTGGCCTGTATTGGCGGCCCTTAGTGGCAAACTGTTGGCTTGTATTGGCGGCCCTTAGTGGCAAAATTGTTGGCCTGTATTGGCGGCCCTTAGTGGCAAATTGTTGGCCTGTATTGGCGGTCGTAATGGCAATCTGATACCACATGCATATGCACAGTTGAGTCGCATTGTTGAGTTGCGTTGTTGAGTCGTTTTGATGAGTTGCTGAGTTATGATGATAGTTGTTGTGGATAGGAATAATGAATTGTTGCAGTTTAATTATTACTATATTTATGCGAATTGCTGGAATTATAATGCTGTGATAATATTCTGACATGACTTCTATCATGCCTTATGTTATATTGTTGATATCTCACCCCTTTACGTTGTATGTTACCTCCGTTGGTGGTAATTTGTAGATAACTCGGAAGAAAGTGTCGCTTTATGTTTAAGGTCGTTGGTCGCTCTGATACGTAGCACTCTGGGGGGGATGAACGATTAATGTTATTGTTTTAATTGAATTCCTTGTTGCTGAATTTTATTAAGTACTATGGCAAATAGATTGGTTGTTCCTGATAATGCCAAATGTCGCTTGGATGCATAGTTGTTTTAGTGAATTGATGCAAGATAATTACTTGCTGAATTTTAATGGAATTTAATTATTACGAATCGTTGGAAGTGTATTATAACATGTCGTTTTATGATTAAAATGTTAAACACATTATCGTTGTTTTTTCATCCGAATTTTGTGCTACGTATGTTAGTAAATGAACCTTTACAGGTGTATGCATTTTGGTTAAGTGTAGAATGTGACACCCTGATGCGTCTGAGAATTTGGGAGTGTGACGGTCGTCACAGCTCCTTAACGATTGTCATGACCGTGACGGTCGTGACATCCATGACGATCGTCATGAAACTTTATTTGCTGCACTCTGAAACTGTTCTCTGTTGTTTCTTTTATTTTTCCGCGAGAGTTTAGAGTGGGGTGTTAGATATCTAAGGATTCCAACCCAAGAGGATTGGTACTTTGATAGTGGTTGTTCTAGACACATGATCGGAATAGAGAATATTTTGGTAAACATAAAACCTCATTCCTCAAGTCATGTAACATTTGGTGATGGAGCTAGAGGAAAAATCACAGGTGTTGGACTACTTGACAGTCTTAAAGCTCTAAAATTGAAGGATGTCTTGCTGGTTAAAGGATTGACTGTTAACCTAATAAGCATAAGTCAACTATGTGATCAAGGGTCAAAAGTCCATTTTTCAAAGGATAAGTGTGTGGTTGTCAATGAAGAAGGTGAGGAAGAAATGAGGGGAACTAGATCCAAGAATAATTGTTACCTATGGGAGCCCAGGAGTAACATGACTGGATTGATCAATAAAGAAAATAAGGACCAACTATGGCTGGAGAAAGGAAGACAGCCTCTAAAGATAGAAAGAACCAGGTCCAACACATCAGCAAGTGGATCTTCAAAGTATGCTTCAGAAAGAAGGACAGGATGTAAGAAACGTCATGTGGGGAAGCAAGCCAAGAAGGGATGCCCAAAGATTGGACATCAAGGAAAACTAGATAGGCTATATTGGAACCTGATGGATTCCATGGAAGCCGCCCTGCATAAAGAAAGCAAGGTCACTCCAGATGTCATGACCTTCTTCTGTGACATCAAGAGTACCATCCAAACAAACTCTGATGATTTCAAGGGAGACATGCTCAGGGGTAACTTGTGTAAATGGCAAGAGGGTTGTGCTAAACCTGGTGATTATGCCCGTAATATGGCTGATATGGTTTCAAGAAGTGTCAAGGAGGCTCAATTTAAAAATTCTCTGCTAAAATTGAGGTCCTCCAGAAATGATGAGTTATAGCAATTAATAGTAAAAGGGAATTACATTTTAAAATTAAATTATTTAATGATAAATCAAAAAGGTAAGTTCCCTCCTATTGGGCAATCGTACCCCATTCCCACTTATACGATACAACCCCTCTACTCTTGGTGCCATCACAAACTATTCAGCTTCCATACCTTTTCCAACAAGCACAACAAATCTCTTCTCCCTCAATCAACGTCCCTAAAAATGTCGCAACATTCTAAACTGACCTCAGCCGAAAGAATAACCGACAACGATGCTGATTCCAACCCTAATGAAGTGCTTGAAATAGCGCCACTTCGAATGATGACACCAGAAGGATTATTGGTGAAGGAACCTAAAATGTTGCATGCAAAAAGACCCAAAGACCTTGTCTCAGGTCAGGTCCCTCCTGCTGCTACATCTGATGACCAAAATGGAGAAGCGAGAAGAACACACCTTAAAATTGCAGATATGGTGGCTAACGCACTCAACATACCCACACCATCCAACAGAAAGGGGATTGATCCTAACCAGGATGATCAAGCTAATGTCTCTCACAATGTCAAAACATTGAAAGACCCTACACCAAAAGGGAAGGAAAGAGGGTGAGAAAATAGGTGATGATATTCAAGGCACCAAAAATTCTGAGTTGGTAGACCTAGATGAATATTTTGACAATGACCTCATAGCAAAGATCAACCCGGGAATAGCCAAAAGGCTGATGACAAGGAAAGGGAAAAAGGTGGCTGACCAAAGCTCCCTCAAGAAAAAGTCTGTTGAGAAGACTGGTGAGCAAGACATTTGCACAAAAAGGGCTGTTGAGAAGACTGTTGATCAAGACATCTCCACTAGGAAGGCTGGAACAAAGAGGACACAAGTTAGACCCTCCAAAGGGTGGAGTAAAGTAACCACCAAAAAGAGGAAGGTTGAATCTAGTTCAGAACCAGAGACAGATTCTGATGTTGCTGTTGATGTCACTGATGTAATGCCCATTTTAATTATTTTTATTTTCGGTGTTATTTTCATTTTCGGCGTGCTTACATGGATTTTTGGTTGAGGAGTAAATTCCATAATACTAGAAAATATGATTAATGATGATAATAATATGATAATTAGTAATATGTTACTATTATTAATATTATTGTTATTATTATCATATTAAATAATATTGTTGGAATAATAATATAATTATTAGATATTTGGAATTAAAAGAAAAATGAGAATTATTTATTTATTTGGAATATAAGTGATTTTTGGGGTATTGAGGGTAGAATTGGCATTTGTGAAAATAGAAAGTGAAGGAAGAAGAGAAGAACACAGTTGGTAAGAGGAGAACACGGTTGAAGCATCAAGAGCAAGAACGATCAAGAGCAGGAAAGAGTGCATCAAGGCTGCGGATTGTGAAGCTTCATCATCATTAGAGCGCATTCGAGGTAGGGGGGGGGGAATATATCGGTTGAATGGGTATTTACATGAATAATTGGTAGAAAGGGGAAATTCCCTAATCCCCATAGTTTGATGATGAATGATGTTGATCGCATGTTTATAGCGCTGTTATTATTGTGTTGAAATGTGTTTAAATCGTTGCATGTGGCTGTGAGCAATTGTGCGAGTGTTTGGGGTTTGCCAGGTAGTCAGAAGTTATACCATAACTGAGTGATTGTATAGAGCTAGAAATTAATCGGGTTAAATCTGGGATAGGTGATATAATAAGTTGTGGAACAATGATCTGGTATGATGGGGTTTAGACTGGAGGAGAATCGGATGAGTTCGGAGCATGTGGCTGACTCTGAGCTGGAGTTTCATTTTTCTTAGCCCGCAGGTGTTCGCTGGGCGAATGAGGGGGCGAGCCTTTGCCAGGAGAACTGGGTAGCGAATGCTGCCAGTAGCCTTTGTTTGGTTTCGCCTGAAGTTTCACCGGGCGAGTTCCAGCGAGTGTTCGCTGCGGGGTTTCGCCGGGCGAATGGTCAGCGAGTGTTCGCTGCGGGGCTTCGCCAGGAGAATGCGCAGCGAGCCCGACAATAGTTTGTGTTTTGGCTGCTATCCTGTGCTGATTTCTTTGTGATTTTGGGATCTTGTTGATCATGTTTTGGTGATGAGCCTAGTAGTGAGCTGCGGCGAGTGTATGTAAGGTGTCGAAACGTGATTCCATGATATCCGTGCGACTATGATATTGCATCGATGTATGTTATGATGTATGTCTGTGGTGATGAGTGGATCCGTAGGATCGATACGCATTATATGTGTTGCGTTATATGCTGTGATGATGAGTGGATTCGTAGGATCGATACGCCTTAAGTGCGTTGTGTTTGTGTGTTGTTTGTTGGATTGGATCAGTAGGATCGATATGCCTTATGTGCATGGTGTGTGATATGTTGTATGGTGATTGGATCAGTAGGATCGATGTACTTTGTGTGCTTGTGTGTATATGCATTATATGATGTGATGGATCCGAAGGATCGTGGGCACCATGAGTGTCGTGTGGTTATGCATAGTGTCATGCATAACATGTGGACGTGGTGAATCATGGCTCGGTGGAGTGTATGTGATTTACTCACATGCTCCAAGTGGGGAGCGTGGACGTGGTGTATGATTCACTCACGTGCTCCAAGTGGGGAGCGTGGACGTGGTGTATGATTCACTCACGTGCTCCAAGTGGGGAGCGTGGACGGGATTTAGATCGTTGCTCGGATGGAGTGTATGCGACCACCCGTGTTCCAAGTGGGGAACGTTGGTAGGGATAGATCGTTGCTCGGATGGAGTGTATGCGATCTATCCTGAGATTTGATTATATGGGCTCAAGAGGAGCGTGGTAGGGATAGATCGTTGCTCGGATGGAATGTATGCGATCTATCCTGAGTTGAGTCGGTACCGCATATTGTCGAGTCGAGTGCATTTGTTGCATTGTTGTTTGTGTGTGTTGTGATTGTTGAGGATGTGACAGTAGGTCCGGATACGTTTGTATGTGAACTAATGATCTATTGTTTCTGCCTTTTATTTCATGTACATTTATACCTTTAATATTTGATCGTGAATTCTCACCCATCTGTTGTTGTTGTGGTCTGTGCTTCTTCGGAAGTACAGATAATCCAGGTGTTTAGCTAGCTTGGATTGTGGCATCGTCGTAGGATTGCTCTGATACGTAACACCGGGGCTTTTTAGGAGTATTTATTGTTTATTGCTGTTTATGTGTGTGCCCCCGTGGCGTATCTGATTTTTGTGGGATATGTGACCATGTTTGATGGATGTGTATTTTGGGCAGATGGCCAATTGTTGTATATGACGATGTTGATGATATGGATGATGTATATATGATATGTGTTATGACAGACCACATCTTTTTCCGCTGCAATTTTGCTGAATATTATTTTGAAAAATGATTTGTGGAATTTTGTTGGAAATTGTGACATCCCGTTTGTGGGAGAAACTCTAATATGTGTTTATTTTAATCGTTTTATTTATTTTGGGGAACGGGGTGTTACAAGTTGGTATCAGAGCAGGTCGGTTCGTCCGGCCAGTGTAGTGTTTTGAGTCTATCTGTAGGATAGAGTTGGTTGTTTTCTGTTAATCTGGATTGTTGTTGTTGAGCAGTATGGCTGGGAGGAATGATGCGGCGTTGGCTGCGGCTATGCAGGCTATGACACAAGTGTGGCCAATCAGAATCTGGTTGCGGGTGCTCAGTTCAGAGACTTGACACAGTTCCAGAGCAACAAGCCACCAAAGTTTGAAGGTGAGATTATGGATCCGGTAGCTGCGCAGACTTGGTTGAAGGCAATAGAGAAGATCTTCAGAACCATGGGGTGCAGCGATGAGCAGAAGGTGAGGTTTGGTACTCACATGCTTGAGGGAGAAGTCGAGGCTTGGTGGGACAATTTCCGTCAGAGGATGGAGGCTTCGGGGACTCTGATTACTTGGGAGGTGGTTCGATCTGGTTTTCTGGAGAAGTATTTTCCAGAAGATATCAGAAGTGCTAAAGAGGTGAAATTTTTAGAGTTGAAGCAGGACAGTATGTCGGTAGCCGAGTACGCGGCTAAGTTTGAGGAATTGGCTCAGTATTGTCCCCATTACAATACTGATGAGGCTATGACTTCTAAGTGCTTGAAATTTGAGAATGGGCTGAGGCCGGAGATCAAGATGGGGATCGCGTGTCAGAAAATCAGGAGCTATCCTGAGTTGGTGAGTAGAAGCCGAATTTATGACAATGATAACCGTGCGAGGATTGCGCATTACAAGGCAGTGAATGACCGCAAGGGTAAGCAGAGGTTTTGTGGTACACCTTACAGTGTGCCGACCAGTAAGGGAAAGCAGAAGGCTATGGATGATAAGAGGTTCAGAGAAAGGAAAGCGTCGGTGGATTTAAAATGATATCGGTGCAGTGTCGCGGGGCATCGTGCTAGTGATTGTCCTCATGAAGCGAAGAAGTGCTTCAAGTGTGGGAAGCCGGGCCATGTGATGGCGGATTGCAGGACTAGTATGCCTACTTGCTATAACTGCAGCAATAAAGGCCATATTAGCACTCATTGTGAGAAGCCAAGGAGGCCTCAGGCGCCTTAGATTGCGGGTAAAATGTTTGCGGTAGTGGGAACTTAAGCGGCGAACGAGGAGCGCTCGATCAAAGGTACTTGTTTTATCAATAGCATTCCTTTGACTGCTATGATTGATATAGGTGCAACCCACTCGTTTATCTCTGTTGATTGTGTGAAGAGGTTAGGTTTGGTGCCAACTACTCTTGAGCGGCGGATGACTATTGAAACTCCCTCGATTGGTTCAGTGACTACTTCGTTAGTGTGTTTGAAGTGTCCACTAACTATTTTTGGCCGAGACTTCGGTGTGGATTTGATTTATTTGCCACTTGGTGGTTTGGATGTTATACTTGGTATGAACTGGTTGGAGTTCAACCGAGTGTACATCGATTGTTTTCGGAAAGTGTTATTGTTTTTGACACCAGAAGAGGAAGCGCTGGCAGATTCCTTGTCTGGTAAGGAATTGAGGACTTTGTTGGAAGATGAAGCTCAGGTGTTTGCTTTATTTGCATCACTGTTTGTTGATAACAAGGCGTTGTTGGATGAGTTAGCTGTTGTGAATGAGTTTCCGGAGGTGTTCCCGGATGACATTACGGAGTTGCCTCCGAAGAGAGAAGTTGAGTTTAGCATTGATCTTATTCCGGGTACGAGGCCTATTTCTATGGCGCCATACAGGATGTCGGCAGTGGAGTTGGCTGAGTTGAAATCTCAGATTAGAGATTTGCTGGATAGAAAGTTTATTAGACCAAGTGTGTCGCTGTGGGGACCTCCAGTGTTGTTAGTGAAGAAGAAGGACGGTAGCATGCGGTTGTGCATCGATTACCGTCAGTTGAACAAAGTGACCATCAAGAACAAATATCCTCTTCCAAGGATTGATGATTTAATGGATCAGTTGGTGGGAGCTCATGTGTTCAGCAAGATTGACTTGAGGTCGGGTTATCATCAGATAAGAGTTAAGGAAGGTGATATTCAGAAGACGGCGTTTAGGACTCGGTATGGACATTACGAGTATGCAGTAATGCCTTTCGGAGTGTCTAATGCACCAGGAGTGTTCATGGAGTATATGTAAGTTCAGAGTATGCCTAAGAGGGGGGTGAATTAGGCTTTTAGAGACTTTTTCCGATTTTTGATATTCTTTAATTTTACTTCGGTTATGTTCTTGGTGATGAATGCAGTAGAAAGCATAAAGAAAGTGGACACCAAGATTTATAGTGGTTTCCCTCACAATCCGAGAGTACTCCACTCCCCTTTCAACACGAAAGAGAGTTTTCACTATTGTTTAAGAAAATACAACTTATCACACCATCAACCGGTGAGGCCTACTAACAAACAATTTCAACAACTTAGGATGCAAGAACAATCATCTTGCAACACTCACCCTTGTGTCCAACAATCCTGGATCACAAGTCAAATACACATAATTCTAATGATTTGATGAGAGTAATAATAGTGATATCAATACAAAGATTGATCTTCTCCTTTTGATCAGAATTCACTCTTTTGATCTCAATACTAGTGTTCAATGCTATGCATATGAAAAATATGAACAATATGAACACTTTGAAAATATTTTAAAATATTTGAATTTTAGTGAATTTGATTCAATGAATAATTTGAAAAATTGTAGGAGAGTATTTATCAATTTGAATTTTACAGAATTTATATCAGTCAAAACACCATTTCAAAAGGGTATATGAAAGTACAAAACAATGGATGGAAAGTGTTGCACCCTAAAATTTGCTCAACTTATTTCACTTGGTTTATGTTTCAACAGCTTTAGCATTTGCATATTAGGTCATGTACATAAGTCACTCATCTGCATAACATAGCATGGGTAAGTCATCCAACAAGGGACCAAATGCAATTCTTATCCTTATGGGCATATCAAGAGATTCTTATTCAAATTCAATCTCATCCAAGTCATCAGAAAAAAATTGAAATCTAAGAAGTCAGTGGATCAAGCAGTGGATCTATCTCCTATCTTGAGGGTATTTGAAGATCATCAAAGAAGTTGTGAGCAAGGAATTGAGGTCATGGAGGGTATATAGACATCATGGAGGACCTAGAGGGTCATTTTGAAAGTGAGACCAGTCATTGATGTGAGTACAAGAGCTGCAATTGAAGACAGTCAACTAGGGTTTCATCTGGGTCAACCCTGGGTCAACCCTAGGTCAAATGCTTGATTGAAGGGCATCAAGGCCTGTTTGAAAGATGTGGGATGCCTAATTTGACATGTAGATATGGATGTGGTGTTGTGCCAAGGAGGAATCAATAGAAATCAAGAAGAAGAGAGGTTTCTAAATTAGGGTTTCTGTGTAAAATCCCCTGATTTAGGGCAAACTTCCCAGCAAGATAATTTAAAATTCAAGCTTCAAATGGATCCTTGGCCAACATGAAACTTGTAGAGGATACCAATACCTTTAATTTGAGTGGTGGAAGACATCAAGGAGATTTATAGAACTCAAGTTATGGTCCTTGCAAGTTACAGGTCGTCAGAGGCATCTGAAATTTGTCTGTGAAAGTTACTTGACTTCCAAGCAACTTTTACCCCTCAAGGAGCTTTCAAATGGATTTCTGGTCAACATGAAAGTTGTTCCTCATGATCTTAGATTTCTAGAAAGGTATAGTATGCCTTCATCTGATTTGTGGAACTCTGCTTATGACTTTGGCAAGCGAAGGGTATTTTGGTCATTTGGACATTATAGGTCATTTCAAGCATATGGCCATATCTCCTACTTCCAAGCTTCAAATGGAAAAACCTTCAACATAAAAGTTGCTTAGAATGATGTTTTAAGGCTAGTAGGGTGGTCATGAGATGTTGGAAAGGCTCATAGCAAAAAGTGATAAAAATAGCCTAAAAATGGGACATAAGTTAATTCAAGTGAAATGGAAAATCCTAAAATCCAAGTTCCAAATCCAAACCATGGCATATGATAGGTCATTTTGACTCCCAAGGACATTTTAAGAACATTGATTCAGCCACAATTTTGATTTGAGGCTTAAATCTTGGGGTTGCTTTGTAAAAGTCTTACTTGCATAATGGCATACCAAACCAAAACAAGGAAAAGCTTCATAAACAAGGTGTTTAAGCTTTGTATCTTGTCCAAAATACCACTTAAGGAGAAAATGAAGATAATTACTCAAGTTGTAAGGGTTTTGTCATGATATCTCATGTGGTGGGAAGTGAAATGCAAAATATCTTCATGAAAGTTCAAGTTGCTACTAGATTGATCTAGATGATTCTAGACCCTTCCAAATTAGTCTATATATTGATTTCATTCTCCATTGGTGAAAGGTTGGTGATTGTTGATGTTAATGGTGGTAGAGAAAATAGTTTGAACCAAAAATTTTCCATTTGCAAATTGAATTGAAACTTCATTTTTCTCTTCATTACCCTTCCATTTTCTTCCACAAATCATCACTATAAACATCCCTGAGTATGTTCATGCTAGCTTGAGCCACCATTGTTGAAGAATTGGAGCTTTCCAAGTGAAGTTGCAAAAGAGCAAAAGTGATTGGATCTGAAGATACAAGCCACCTCCATCAAATCTTGTGCAAGAAGAGTGTTATTCATCACATAGAGACCATTCTTGAAGATCCACAAGGCCTGGTTCGAAGCTTTTCAACACTTGCCATTGTAGGGTCAAGGTATGCAAAATCTTTCCCACACTCTGTTTTAGGCATGGTTAGGATTACTTCTTGTTGTGAAACTATTAGAGACCATTAGGGGATTCATTTGGATGAGTTTTAGACCAATTAGTGAGGTTTCATTAATGGAGGTTGATTCTTGATGGAGGTAGAACACATGATTTAATGGATGATAATGCATGAGAATTGGTTGGTTGTGATCAGCATAGCATGAGGATTAATTATATACAAAGATTGTTGAGTTTTATGATGGTCGAAAATTGAAGTTTGGATCCATGGAGTTGTGTGGTTCGGTTTGCATGATGTAGTTAGCTTCAACGAAATCCAAAGGCATGGTTGTATTCTACATAAAATTCTAGACAAATTTGGTTCTTGAATCGTATTAAATGGTGGAGAAATGAGAGAGAACAAAGGTGATGAAGTTGTGTGCATGGAGTTGTTTTTCATGGAGTTTACTAAACCCTAATATTCCAAGGAGGAAGATGATGTATAGACCGTTGGATCGCGCCTTGAATTATTGACTTGAAGACCATCGGACGGCCAGCATTCACACACGAAATAATGGATAAGTGAAGTCTTTATGGGCTTAGCGAAAATACTCTCCACACCCCCCATTCCAAGCCCAATTGGTTTTACACTATGATTTCTTGCTTTTTGCACCACCATTTTATCTTTTTTCTTTTGATTTTTAATGTTTTTTCTGAATTATCATTGGGCTGGGGCGTGTCACTTCCAGGACCCCCAGTCTGGGCCCAGTTCATCATTTGCAACTTAAATCATTACTTTTCGTACCCCTCATGCCAATTCTCATATTAAACTTTCTCCAAATTTTTTCAAACTTTAAAAATTCATATAAAATTGAAAAATGCATATTTTTTAATGAGACTTTTTTTTCCCATTTTCCATTTTTTGTCTAGAAAAATATGAAAACATAAAATTGTCATTTTATTTCATTTTCATATTTTTTGCATATTTTTACTTTTAATAGCTTTTTTAATTCTTTTAGTTGGTATGCTAATTTGTAGAATTTAATTAGGATAGTTCCCTTAGGATTTTAAGTTCAATCTTTTTAGGATGATTAGATGAATGGTTTAGGGTCCCCCTGAATTAATTTCATAATTTTGTGATAATTTTTAGGGTAGTTTTAATTAGGTAGTTCTAGGTAGTATAAAATTTGATTAAAACTTTAGTTTAGGTCAATAACAATTTTAGATTTAGGTTTTTTAGGGCAATTTAGTCTATGGGGAATATATGGGACTTAAGGGTAGTTATGTAGGGTCCCCTAGCATTTATATTAGGAATTAATAGAATAATATACTATTTTTGGTTGATTTTTGAATTGATTGATTGTGTGGTGTGCCCTTTCTAGGGTTATTGTTTGATTGTGTGGGGTATTGGGCTTGTTTGGGGCTTGGGTTTGAGTTGAAGACTTTATTGATGAAGCCCATTGAAGACAAAAGGAATGAAGACTCAGTTCAGGAGTTGATGAAGAGTATATCTTGCTGGAAGCTGTTGAAGGTTATAGGAACTAGGAGCTAGGTAGAGCTCTAGAATAGCAACTTGATTCACAAACATGGAAGGTCTTGTTTGCCTCCATCCCTCTCTATGATGCAGAGTCTCTCTAAGACACTCACCCCCTCCTTTGGAAGGCTTGGTGACAGTGTCTAAGAGATAGAACTCTTGAGAGAAACTTTCCACATATTGTTAACAGTCTGTTTGCCACCTTTGGTGGTCAACTAACTGTTTAACATCCCAATTCATTCTTTTGATGGTTCCTCAGCTTGGGGGAGTGAGACTTGAAGAAAAGCCCTGAAAGATTGAAGATAGAGACCTTGCTTGAAGGCTGTGAAGATGAAGACTGATGCTTGCTTGAAGCCTGTAGATGGTTGAAGATGACTTGAAGACAGATGCTGATATAAGCTTGTTGGTGAAGATTGCTGTTTATAATTTTTGATGTATTGTTTGAATTTCCCTGACTGTATTGTTTGCCATTAATCTGTTAGGTTGAAAGCGAATTTTGTTCGCTTTTGCCTGTTGTTTTCTAGGTTCGAGGTTGAGTAGAACTCCCTTGCCTCGCTTGTATTGCTGCATTCATGCATTTTACTGCTTTATTGTATATTTGCTTTTGTTTCTGTTTCCGTTTATCCCTTAGGATCTCTGTTTCTCTCTGCGCAAGAGAGGAACATGATAGATATTAGGTCTTAACCCATGCATGACAACATTAGGTTAGTGTGATTCCCTTTTTCAACCGTAGGTAGAGTTCTGTCTCTTCTTTCTCAAAACAAACAGAAAAACACAATAAATATTTCAAACACGATAAAAGACACTTCTTCCGTAAAAGAATGTGAACTCATCAAAACGTCATTTTTGTCCGCTGGGATCAGTAATCAGAAAAACCTTTTTTTGAAGGAATAAAAACAATCAAGACAGACTTGTGTCGTACGTGGCCCGAACTACGTTTGCTCTGATCTTTCGCGCTGTGTGGAAGTACGTAGGCATAGGATGTGATATCCTAGCGAGCAACCTTCCCCTCCTTTCCCGTAGGTAGGCGAACTACGTTGACTTTGATTTCTCGTTACAGACGGGAATACGTAGGCATAAAGTGCGATACTTTGCCGAGTCATTTTATTTTCTTTTAACCCCAGACCTGTAGAATAGATAGAATAACAATCCGTACCAGAAAACAAGCGTGGATCCCGTCGAGTACGACGGACGTGAGGGGTGCTAATACCTTCCCCTTGCGTAACCGACTCCCGAATCCAGGATTTGGTTGCGATGACCATTCCTTTCCCCGTTTTGCGGTAGGTTTACCTCGAGCGTTTCCTTTCCCCTCCTTGGGGATAAATAACGCACGGTGGCGACTCTTCTGTTCAGCCGACACCGATTTTCGCAGTAGCAATAGCTGGCGACTCTGCTGGGGACCCAACGTCCCCTGGCTGCTAAGGACTGCGATAGTTCCTTATGCATTTGGGATCCAACGTCCCTTAAGCGAGTCAATCCTAACGCTTGTTTTCCCGTCGAGGATTTTGTATGAATTTACTTTTTCTGTATTTTACTTTCAGCATTATATTATTGTTATTATTGCTGTATTGGGGTGTAACGGGTGTTCTATGACTGAGAGATAAGCCGGACCTGGGCTTGAGTGCACCTAGAATTAGAGTGGAAAGTAGTGGGCGCGCACGTGCTTTGCATGTCCTAGTGTCCCGCGAAATCCACACTCAGACGAGGTTCTTCTGGTTGGCCTCCTGTCCTACCCTTTGGGTGGCTCGGGTTGCTGGTTAGTTGGATTGTCGACTCTGGAAACCGATCATTTGGAAGTTGGCTAAGTGAGGCCTCTTCAAGATTTGATGATGCCACTCCTTCTGGGAATCGTATCATCAACCCTGAAAGTCTGTGACGCCGACGACCGCATAGGATGCCATACTTTGTGTCAGTTATTAGGACACCTACCTGTGAGAGGGGTTGGGGCATGCAGGTAACTTGACCTCCAGATTACCGGTTTTCTTGATTGAGATTCAGTGATATTTGCAGACAACATCATGAGGTCTGTTGGAGACCAGGTTCGAGTACCGTTTTGATTTGCTGACACCAGGTTCGAGCAGTGTTATGGGTCTGACTAAGACCAGTATGGTGGATTCTTCTCAGCCAGGGGCACTTGGTCCCTTGTGTGTTCATTTTGCATTGTTGCATTTCAGTTTGCATTCGCATTTCATTTTGCATATTCATCCTCATCCGGAACAGGGAGCTTACCCGTTTTTGTCCGCTTCATCAGTTGATTTCCCGACATTCGCATTGGACTTGAGTTAGCATTGGGATAGATCATGGCTTCAGGAGAGCAGAACTTGGTTGTTACTCGGGAGGAGTTCGAATTGTTGAAGCACCAGGTGAGTCAGATCAGGGAAGCCATCACAGCTATGAATAGAGGAGATAGCAATGGTCAAAGAGCTCAGATGAACAATGTTGCTCAGCCTGTGCAAACCCCTGTCAGAGGTTCATATTCTCTCAATGACTCCGAGTATCACAATTTCACTTTCCCTACGCCAGATTCTCTAAGGATTTTGCCACCTCCGAGAGTTGTTCTACAGGTTGATATTCAGAACCCACTGACTGCTGAGTATATGGGAAGACTTCAGACGTTGGATGACCAGATTGCTGCCTTGGTGAATAAGAACACTCTTGATCTGAATGCTGCGAGCATGTGTTTAGTTCCAGGTCTTGTATTGCCTCCAAAGTTCAAAGAGCCCAATTTCGAGAAGTAAAAATGGGATAGCTGTCCGAAGCTACAATTGGTTATGTTTTGCCGGAGAATGACTTCGTTCGTGCATAACGACAAGCTGATGATTCACTGCTTTCAAGATAGTCTGACTGGGGCATCTCTGAGTTGGTATATGCAGTTAGAGAGTGATCAGATCCGATCATGGGCGGATTTAGCCGATGCTTTCTTGAAGCAGTATGACTACAATCTTGATGAGGCTCCTAGCCGCATGCAGTTGCAAGAATTGTCTCAAAGGAACGATGAACCTTTCAGGAAGTATGTTCAGAGATGGAGAGAATTTGCTGCCAGAGTGAAGCCGCCGCTCCTAGACCGAGAGTTAATGAGCATGTTTGTACACTCCCTGGAGAGCCCGTACCTCGAAAGAATGCTTGGAGTTACGTCAAACAGTCAGGCTAGTGAAGCTGAATCTCTTTATGACTATCAGAATGAAGAAGGAGCTGTGATCAATGCAATCATGTCAGATGTTGGATATCCTCGAGATGGAGTGGTGAAATCTGTTGGATCAGTATCTCCTGTGGCTTGTTACGCTGGATGGACCACTGTGCCTGGGGCACCCTATCAGGAACGTTATGTCGCTCCTCATGCTAATCAGCTAACTCGTGGCCGAGGTTATCAGAATCAGCGTCAGAATCAGAATCGACCTCGCAACAATTTGGAATGAAGGAAAGCTCCTTCTCACCCAGTGCCTATGCCGTATAGCCAGCTGCTACCATCTTTGATCCAGAGTTCTTTGGTGGAACCTAAAGCTCTTAAGCCAGTTCCAGAACCTTGCCCTCCTGGGTACAATCCCCACGTTCAGTGTGGTTACCATGGTGGCTCCCCCGGACATTCGACGGAAGATTGCAAAGCTTTTCAGGCAAAAGTACAACAGTTGATCGACCAAGAGTACATTTCCTTTCCTGAAGGAGTTTTGTTTGTTCATGCCAACCTCTCAGCTGTCTAAGCTCGTAGATTCAGAGGGTCCTTTTCAAGAAGCCAGTGGTCCAGACAGGAGGGCACCCTCAGCATTGGCAGTCCTCGGACTTTTTATCATTTGCATTTGTAGTTTCTTTTCTGTTAGTTACTACTTGCTGTAAACATTATTTGTTTCGAATGGTGATATTAATAAAGTGACTATGCATTTTTCTGAATTAATCATGTCGCTGTCGCTCATTTATTGCATTGCATTGACAATTGCATTTTATTTACTCCACTTTATCACTGTGATTAGCAAAGATTGGAGGGAGGATGACGAAATAAACTCATAACCGATGATCGTATGCTTTCAGATAAAACCTTGCCGATGACGTACAAGGCATTGTTTCAAATCCCCAAACACTGGAGATATAAGGAGTTAGCCCCTTGTTAACCATTTCGAGCCAGGAAGTAGAAGTTTTTTCGGACTTTTAAACCCCCACGTCTTAACCCGGGGCAGGGTAGTTGTCAGTTAGCTTGACCGAGTGTTCAAGTCTTACAGAGGAGTGTTGCCTTTCGAGGACCAATCAGTTTATACCTCTCAAGAGGTTGTACATTGCCAACCACAATGGTTAAACCTCACCAACCAGGAGTGAGATAGTTACAAACCTTTCGGAGCAATCAAGACAATCAGTGTCACACGACTTTGTTCCAAGAGAAAAAAAAAAGAAAGAAGAAAGCCCGCTAAGTAAAAAAAGAAAAAGAAAAAGCTGGAAAGCTAATACTTAGGCAAAAATTTGGGCATCCTGCTGGACTTCCAAAGAAAAATCGAAAAGAACTCAAAAGGAGTCAGTCCAGGCAAAAATTAGGGAATCAAAAGAACGAAAAAGAAAGGATATCAAAAGAAAAATCCTCGAACAAGGACAAGGTCGTGTAGATATAGACACCGAAAACGAGAAGGAGTAACTGTCACTCTAAAAAAGGAAAAAAAAACCTTGTGAGTTCCTTAACTATGGTTCCTACCATTCAACATACCTCTCGAAGAGGCGAGCGCTCGAGCCACGTTAACTGAACTTTAGGATCGGAGATCATCACGTAGAAGGGGTGGGTATAAATCATAATTTGAGCCAAATATCCTTTGTTTCACGAACCGTGAACCCGACCACGATACAACCCTTAAAAGACCTAATTGAGGCAGGGTTTATTTTGAAAGTGCATTACGATAAGGTTGAGTAACCTGACTCCTTCATGATTTGCTAATCATATCCTTGGTGTATTTTTTTCACTGATCAAATCAGCATTGCGTTTGAACTATTGGTTCATTCGTCACTCACAATCATGACACGTAAATGAGTGACAACACAAATTTTTTCAAAATCTGCATGAACACTGCATTAAAATTACCATTCGGGATTAAACAATTTTACTTGCAGGTCAGTAGTTGACATAAAGGAAATTCCAGCAGGGAATAATCGAACAGGACTGAATAATTCAGCAGTCTGGATCAGAATGGTGAATGTTGTGAAACCCTGTAAATCTGGGGCATTGAC
Organism: Lathyrus sativus; assembly: GCA_963859935.3. Lineage (NCBI taxonomy): Eukaryota > Viridiplantae > Streptophyta > Magnoliopsida > Fabales > Fabaceae > Lathyrus > Lathyrus sativus. Next base: position 640,437,378 of record OZ012740.1, on the reverse strand, counting down.
TTCCAGTGAGTTCGGAATCAATTAGTCTGAGGAAAAGTCCCGAAGCATCGGTTGATTATGGGGCAGCTTACTTGAGAAGCAGTTGATCAGAAGCGAATCTTCTCGAGAGCCAATCAGGGGCAGCTATCCAGAATGATATGTTTGATCAGGGCAGGTTGAGTCGCTCAACGCTTATTCAGGGGCAAGTCACTATGTTGATAGTTGTTGAATTGAGGGAATCCTTTTGTCGTGCAAACACCGGGGTAAGCCATCGCAAGGTTGTATTGTAGCAAGGTGCTTTCGGTTCAGAGTGGGTTTTTCCAAGAACCAGATTAAGGCAAAGTCATTGCAGACAGGGGCATGTCTTTATTCGAGAGACGTTCGATTCGAAGTATCTCGCGGAAGTTCAGAATGCTATCAAACCATCAGGGTACAGATTTTCAGACTATCCCACAGAGGTTCCTACTGGCCGGGGCATAACAGAGGCGAAAGAATTGTTCTTCTCAGTGTCATCAGCGTTACTCAGAGCTACTTGAGCAGATTCAGCCAATCTTCAAGTTTGAGACAAATATCGGGAAATTGTGACCCTTCTACTAGAAGTCGTGAATTTAGACTGGATATTGTCCAGCATCAGGCGTGTATGACCCACCACGGATGTACAGAAGTCCAACCATACTTGGCACGTTTGTTTATCCCCAGTAAAGTCGTACATTCGAGAATCAGTTCATCTGGGGCAATTAGGTCGAGATTTGGCAAATCTCTCGCCGCTATGGGCACCACTCCACGAATCAGTCGATCAGGGGCAGATCACCCTAAAAACAAAAGATGTTATTGGGACATTCTTTTGGGGTTTGACGTGCAGAAATAGTTCAGATCTAACCGTCAGGGTACAGAGATCGAAGAGTCCTAACCAGAAGCTCGTAACGAAAAGACTTGATCGTTATGTGAAGTGAATCTCCACGCAGGTCGCGCTTCCAAGATAACATTGTTCCTTACTGAAGAAGGATCGAATTCCCCAGCTAGTCGCAGCTTAGCCGAAGGACATTCTCCAGCAAAGTCGTTTACTCTCAGCAGAATTGACGATTCCCAGATCGAAGGCTGTATTCAGATAGTGTGGTGTCCCCGAAAAGGATCCCCCATCCCGAGCAGAGTGGTTTAGCCTCAGAAGATTAACATTTCCAACTCGTGAGCTGTACTTAGACAGTTTACCCTTCCCAGTAGGGTCATTTACTCTCCCCCAGCGGAGTCAGTTGATTTTCCCCAAGAGAATCGTTTCGTCCCCAGCGGAGTTCTCTTTCCAGCAAGTGTTTTCTTTCCTCCCCAGTGGAACTCAAAGATTAAAAAAAGAAAACTCTCCCCGGCAGAGTTGGTGGTGTATCCTGGCATTTATTTTGTCGGAATACCGTGTGATACCCGTTCACTCCCTAGCAAAAGTCCAATTTTCATTGGCACGGGTAAGCTCCCCAGCAGAAGTCCAATCATGATTGGCGCATTCAGTTATTCCTCAGCGAAGCGGGCTTCACTCTTCCAGCATTTATTTTGCTGGAATAATTCTGTAACGCCCGGTTACCCCCAACGGAGTTGGCGTTGTCTTCAACATTTATTTTGCTGAAGCGGTTTCTGTATCCCAGCAGTTCGAGTTTGCATTTGCATCAGCATATAGTGTCATGCTTGCATCCACCAAATAAAAAACGCGTAGCATTTCCATGTCGAATGGAGTATTACGCCATTGTCAAACATATGCATTTTGAAACATAAACCAGGTTAGTTAATCGTTTGTTTTCAAGTATTGTTTCCCATGCAGGTGGAGAGAGCTCTTGCTCAAATTAATTGTCAAACATTCAAGATCTCGGTGTGAGACAACCAATGATAATGTCAATTGTGGCATTGTTCCCCACAGAGTTGCTTGATTAATTTTCTCTTACCCCTCCAGCGGAGTATTTCTTCAAGGTCGTCGTTGTGACAGCATCAGAAGATTTCGTGAATCGATCTTTCGAAGTTGTCTGGCAGTGTGGATTCAGAAAATCCCCAGTAGAGGCCTTCTCAGATTTGCTGCCATGTCAGCACTGAAAATTGGAAGACTAGACTCTTATTGTGTTACCCATGTGATTGATGGAGCTAGCTGCTGCAAAGATAGGCAGAAAAGCTGTATCGGAGTATTTCCCGTAGCAGTGACGAAGTTATTTTCCTGTATTCGACAGAGTGTTTACCCGTAGCAAAGGTGGAGATATTTTCCTGTATTCGACAGAGTATTACCCGTAGCAGAGGCGGAGATATTTTCCTGTATTCGGCAGAGTATTACCCGTGTTGACGGAGATGCTACCTGTGCTGACGGAGATTTTACCCGTGTTGACGGAGATGTTACCCGTGTTGACTGATGCGTGTTTTTCGCAAGTGTACGAATCACGTCAAAGTAATATAAAAGATTATCGAATCCACAAAGACCAAGTGTCAATCTATCGTACCTGTTGTTATGGTGTTTATCTAAGGCAACTATTTTTAAGGGTTTTAGTAAGGGTGCAATGGTAAATAAAATTATAATTTTAAATAATAAATAAAAGACAGGCTCGAATGTAATTCACGTAATCAATGATAATCCAGTACTTGTTAATGGAACTACTTATGGGCAATGTTTTCTCCTTTGAAAAGAACTAATTTAACAGGAACTGTCGCTTTCGCGTATTCAGAACCGAGTTGTACTCTCTAATCAACCCCTCCTATTGTCACGGATAGAAAGGTGCGTACTGCGTTAGAGTAGTAAACCTATTTTTAAGAAATATAGTTTCTTAACAAAGTTGAAAAGTATTTTAACCTGGACTTCTTAGCAAAAAGAGGTTCTTATGAACCAGACTCTAAATCTCATAACGCGTCCGAAAATCGTTTTAAAATCTCTTTTCTTTTTAATCTAAAAACTCCTAATGAACTATACAAAGCGCTTTTGGCTGTTTTTGAAATAGTTAAAAACAATTACTTGAATTGAAAGATAAAATAGCCCTTAGGTGTTTCCACGAACAATTATACTGATTACTGGTTTAATTACGATCCTTACATTCTAACCTTTATGGGATTAGTTAGACATGATAAAGTAAATATTCTTTTTATAGTTTTTCATATGAGTAATTTAAAGCGAGTGCGGGAAATAAACAACGTAAATGTGCGAGTGCGGGAAATAAACAACGTAAATGTGCGAGTGCGGGAAATAAACAAAGTAAAGTGCGAGAAAATAAATAAAAGTAAAGCAATGCGGAAAAATAAAATACTAACTGGAATTAAAATGGCGGCAGGATTAACTTCCTCCAGAGTGCTCCAAAACTCGAACCACAGACAGATTACAGACTCGATCACTCGATTGCAGAGGCACCCCGATGTGGAATGGCAACTGCTTTATAACTGATATATGCCTAGAGAATTCTAATTCTGGATGAAGAAAAACGAAAATCTAAGGTCCTATTTATAGGAGAAACTGAAAGCGCGAAATGACCGGGACGCCCCTCCACTAAAAAGTGGAGGTTGTGGATTTTTGCCTTGTGGCGCCCGCCACAGGCCTATGGCGCCCGCCACGGTCCCTACAGGGGATGATGTAGTGGGGATCGTGGGTCTTGGAGGTTGAGGAGTGGTCTTGAGACGTGGCCACGTCATGGCTAACCCCATGGCGCCCGCCACGGTGGGTGCCGTAAGTGCAAAATGCTGAATTTCTAGGTTTTCGTCCGTTTTCACTCCTTTTTCGCTCCTTTTCCCGATTCCAGCTCCGATTATTATAAAAACCTGAAAACATAAGAAAACCAAGCAATAACAAAGCAAAACAACAATAAAAGCTAAGAATGCATGCGAAATCGGAGTCAGAAATACGGTGAATTTTAGTGTGATCAAATTCTCCCACACTTAAACCTTTGCTTGTCCTCAAGCAAACATTAAAGCTTAAGAAAATATGGTGTCAACACTTGTCTTTGGGCTAAAGGGATTCTAAGTTCAAGTCAGGATGTAGTGACAGATACTAACTAAGTGAACCAAGGGTACCATAGTAACACAAACACAAACTTCAATCCTATATTAACCACTACATGTCATCCCACGATACCTAGGCCTATCTTCTCATCTTTTTGTGTCCTTTTCATTCAGGCGCAATCACATTAAGCCCGTTATCCGTACATGCTTCATAGTAGAGTGACCGGTTAGTGATTTTGATCCATAACATAAGGTTTCTGGCACATAAGCATGTGTAAACCTGTTTTTATTTCGCCTAAATGTAGCTGCGGGGGATCGGATCGTAATCCGCCCTACCAAGTTCAGTGCCAGATACCTCTGAACCAACTAACAATAGGTGACTTGCAATTTTTTTTTCTTTTTGTGGCAAAAATTTTTTCTTCTCTTTTTTCGGTTTAAATGACTTTGTGAGGGTCACCTATACCAGAGTTTGCCTTTTTTTTTCTTTTTTTATTAGCACTGGATCATTCACTTATATTCATCGGCCCCCTACGTAGAGTATGCTTAGGCCGGAGCTGACTGCTAAAATAAACTACTTAGGACAATTTTTTAAATGATAGTAAAGGCCATGGTGGTGGGGTTTAGGAGTGATTCCTATATTCAAGAGGTCTATGGTGCTAAAATGGTTCTGATGTTTCAAAAAGTTGACCTAAGTCACCACATCCTAATCTAAACCTGTCTCAAAGCCCAAAAAACATGTGAAACAACATTGTTTTCTTTTTAAAAATTTTCTGGTAAGGCTAAGGAAATGGGAAAAAATGAAGATGAACTAAAAAGACACTATACTGGTGACTCGCCAGACTCATGCATTATCTAAGAAAACTAAATTACTGAAAAGGGAAATAACTGAAAGGAAATTAACTAAAAAAGGGAAATAACAGAAAGCAATAAAATCCCCTCCCACACTTAAATCGAACATTGTCCCCAATGTTTCGAAATAAGATAAGGGGGGTAACCTGGAAAAAGACTACTGAGGAGGGGCACTGGGGCCTTCGCCGTCCTGATGTGATGGTCTGGAACGACGGGATCTACTACGATGCTGGTCCCTCCGGTCGAGTCGTGCTGATAAAGCAGCCTGAGCACTCCGGACCTCTCGAAGGTTACCCAAGATGGAACCCTGAGTAGCCTCTACAAGCTGGTAGTGTCGGCTGTTGAACTCTCTCTGACGGTTCTGCTCTAATGAAATAGCGTTCAAGGTACGGCAAACGTTGCTATAGGAACGATCCGAAACCAATCGCGATTGTTGCATGAAGTTCATATTGTCCGTCAGCTGTTGTGAAATAGTAGAGAGAAGGCCATCACGCCTTTCCTCTCTAGCTGTCATATCACGCCACATCTCCTCGGTGACAAAGAATCCAGGAGCAGTACCTGCAACAGGGTTAGAGGAAGATGGTGCAGTGTGTGACTGTGAAGGACGATGGGGGGACATGTGAGGGATGGGAGACTGCTCTCTCCGATCATACTCATCATCAGTGTCATGTGCCTCCCCATCGGGAATATTAGGAGGAAGTGGACCCAAAACACGTGGAGCATTAAGATCATAGGTCCAGTTCCTTTCATCACGTACATCAGTACGTCTACTGCATGGTAAAGCAACAGATGGGATAGCTACCCCATGAACCATCAACTCATAACCACCTTCTCTCCTTGTTCGGCACAATTTCATGTCTTTCAGAAATTTTAAATTAATTGTGCGAGGAGGTAGTGGTTCAAGTGTAGCTATCTCATCATTCAGGCCAAGAGCCCGAGCAATAGACGTAACAAGCCCTCCAAAAACAATCGGTCCTGTTTTATTAGTAAATAAAGTCATGTGGGCAAGCATAAACGGGACCGGATTGATGTGGGTTCTAGTGAGGCATCCTTGCAAAAATAGGAGTTCACGAGCATTAACCTTGTTTGGACTTTCCCGGCCAAAAATAGTACATGCCAAAAGAAGTCTAAAAACTCTTATGGTCGGGTTGTGAATGGTCGACGCAAGTATCCCTTCAAAAGAATTAATTGAAGTACTTGAAAGCCTTAGCCAGAAGGTAAATACCTCGGCCGACCATTCAGCATCCAAAGGTGCCTCACAAATCGAACCTTCCCTATGAGGGATTCCTAACAAATCTGCTAGCTCATTGGTACTGAATTCATATTCAATTCCAAACAGTCTAAAAATAACAGTACCGACAGTGCTAGCAGTGTTAGGACTGACAGTGTATATCAAAGAACTCAAAAACTCAGTTGTCAGCCTCTCATAGGTAGGTTCCTGATTAATGAAAATATTATGCAAGCCTAGAAATTCTAATAAATTAAAAACACTATGATAAATACCCAAAGCATACAGACAGTTATCGTCGACGTACCTAGTCGAGAGGATTTCTCGACTTTGAAGCCTCTGAATAATTTTCCGTTGCCTTTCGCCCGGTCTTCCATCACGAAGAATAAATCCGTTGAACTCCATTGTTGAAAAGCTCCTTAGGTAGTGAAAATAGTAGAAAAGTGGTTTATGAGGGGAATGATAAAGTTTTGATTTTTTTGGTTTTTGATGGATGAAAATGGAAATGGATGTTGGATATGTTTTATGGATGGAGGGTATTTTGGAAATGGGGGAGCTTTAATGGGGTTCAAGGAGGATTTGGAAGGTTGGAAAAATGGGTTTTTGGTGAAGAAAGGGATGAAAATGGTGGAAATGGGGATTGAATCCCGTATTTGCTTGTTGATACGGTGTGGCGCCCGCCACAGGGCCTATGGCGCCCGCCACAAGGCCATTTCCTGGGCCTTGTGGTTTTGGATCCTCCTTTGGGCCTTCCTTGCACCTTTGTCTTCCGGGGGGTCTGAATAGCGTTTTCTTCTTCTTTTCAAGGCATTGGCTTGCATATTTTTGTCTTATATATTTTTTTCTTTGCACGACAAAAATAAAATAATTAAAAATCAAAAAAGAAAAAGAAAAATAAAAATTAGTGCATAATATGTATATATATAAGGAATTCAAAGTGCATGAAAATATAAAAGCTGCAATAAAGTAAAATATGTCTGGAAATGCGATAAATAAAACGAAGTTAAATACTAGGGTAGTGCTGTCAGGGTGGAATGAGTCATGTGGTAGGTTTCTTATCCTGGCTTGATCCACGAATCTCAGCTATCTCCCTCCGAAGCTCGTCGATCGCCTGATGTAGAGCATCGGTCTCTGAGGCATGAGTGAGATCAGAAACCTGCATCTGTAACTCTAAGTCTGCCACTTCCTGCTTGAGCAGGGCAGTCTCCTTGCGGAGCTCATAAATCTGTGTTTGTAGGTCGGGTGGCTGCAGAGACATATTGTTAGACATAACAGTGATTCGGGGAGTAAGAGGTGTAGGAGTGTACTCAGCGGCGGGAGGCGATTTCGGCTCTTCGACAGTCTCTCCATAACCCTCTAGAGCATAACTCCAATTGGCGGGATCATGGACACTGGTCATCAGCGGATCTGGTAATGTAAAGTAGTGTATCGCTTCACCGTCGATCAGCAATCTAAACCTGTTGGGCTCAAAAGAAGCCCTCCTCATCAGTCCTCTATCAAGACAAAAATCAATATCCAGGGTGGTGTAGCAGCAGAAGGTCCTGAGGTGCAATAGCTTGCGAGACAAACCCAATGCAGTAGCAATCTGTGTAACAATCCCACCGACATGGATGATTCCTACTGATGATCTGGCAACACTAGCAAGGCCCTTCAGTAGAAAGTTGCCACAAGCAACAGGGCGAGACTGAGTCGCACAAAACAGTAGGAAAATCTCCTCTTCACTTAGCAGTGTCTCTGTATCTGGAAAACCTAGGAAAGAATGTGCTAGAATCATCTGGAAGTACCTCAATGCAGGGTTGTGGATTACCTGAGAAAACTGGGTAGAAGGATCTTGGCTCCCTCCGCCTGATATTTTAGTCCAAAACTTTTCCACTTCTCTGCTCATAAAATACCCCATCGGAGTCTTTGGAATAGCATCAGGAGTAGTCTGGAAACCTAGTAAATCACCAAACTCTTTGTGAGAGAATGAGTAGTCAATCCCGAACAACCTGAAAACAGCGAGTCCATCGGGTCCAGCCCAAGGGTCATGATGAAACGAGCTGAGGAACTCAAGAGTCAAGTTCCTATAAGTGTTGTTCCTGTCGTCAAACTGGTCCCACTGGAGTTGATGGCATAAAAATCTGACGCTTGGCTCTATCCCCAAGGCATCCATGCAGTCATGGTCAGGGTACCTGGTAGGAGCCATAGGGCGTCTCATGTGAACATAGTAACGCTCTCTCTGTGCATCATCTCTAAAGGCCACGTGCATGTCATCAGGGTTCTGCATTCTGTACAAGGTTAGCAAACAAGTCCTGAAAGCACATAAAACATTCAATCGTGAGTCCTGACATAATAATAAAATAAACAAATTAAAATAAAGTAAAAAAATAAAAAGTACAAAAGTAAGAAAAACCATGGGTTGCCTCCCAGGCAGCGCTTGTTTAACGTCATTAGCTCGACGACCGATATTTAAACATCATTGGAAGGATATGGTGGATCACTCAGAGTATGGCAGGTGTATGTTGTTGGAATGTCACCTCCTTCGTAGGGCTTCAACCTCTGTCCATTGACTATGAACGGTTTACATGTTTGGTTCTTGATTTCAATAGCACCGGATCTCAGGATCTTAGATACTTCGAAAGGGCCAGTCCATCTCGAACGGAGTTTACCTGGAAATAGTCGTAACCTAGAATCGAACAGGAGAACAGGATCGCCTATTTTGAAGTCTCTTCTTATGATTCTTTTGTCATGCCAAGCTTTTGTTCTTTCTTTGTATATGATGGCATTTTCGTAGGCAGATTGTCTGAGCTCTTCTAATTTGTGGATATCAAGGATACGTTTCTCACCAGCTGTCAAGTAATCCAAATTCAAAGTTTTGATGGCCCAATAGGCCTTATGCTCCAACTCAAATGGTAAGTGACATGATTTTCCATAGACCAGTTGATAAGGGGTTGTTCCTATAGGAGTTTTGAAAGCGGTCCTATAGGCCCATAATGCTTCTTGAAGTTTCTGCGACCAATCTTTTCTAGATATAGAGACAGTCTTCTCGAGGATTTGTTTTATCTCCCTATTAGATACTTCCACTTGTCCATTGGTCTGTGGGTGGTATGGTGTTGCTACTCTATGCTTAACTCCATACTTGCTTAAAAGTTTATCAAATATTCTCGATATGAAGTGTGATCCTCCATCACTTATGACTAAACGGGGTGTTCCAAACCTGGGAAATATATAATTCTTGAATAATTTGATGACTACTCTGGTGTCGTTTGTGGGTGCGGCGATAGCTTCAATCCATTTAGACACGTAGTCAACAGCTACTAATATGTACTGATTTCCAAAAGATGGTGGGAACAGTCCCATAAAGTCTATACCCCATACGTCGAAGAGTTCTACTTCTTGGATATTTCTTAACGGCATTTCGTTACGTCTTGAAATATTTCCTGTGCGTTGGCATCTGTCACACTTGACAATGAAAGCATGGACATCACGCCACATAGTAGGCCAGAATAGGCCAGCTTGAAGAATCTTGGCGTGGGTCTTAGATGTGCTTGCATGTCCACCATAGGGTGCAGAGTGACAATGCTCAATTATATTATTTACCTCTTCTTCTGGAACACAACGGCGGAAAATGCCATCTTTACCTCTCTTGAAAAGAAATGGATCGTCCCAATAGAAGTTTCTCACATCACTATAGAACTTCTTCTTCTGGTGGTAGTTTAGATCAGGGGGTATGATGTCAGCGGCTAGGTAATTAACAAAATCTGCATACCAAGGTACATTGCTTATAGCTAAGGATTTATGAAATTGCTCATGAGGGTCTGGGTTATCATCTTCAATGGTTTCTAGTTGGGCTATCAGTCTATCGTAGGCAAAATCGTCATTTATGGGTACTGGATCAGGTTTCAGGTATTCTAGCCTAGATAGGTGATCAGCTACCACATTATCAGTGCCTTTCTTGTCACGGATATCCAAATCAAACTCTTGTAATAATAGAATCCATCGAAGTAACCTAGGCTTGGCATCCTTTTTGCTTAGTAAGTAACGAATGGCAGCATGGTCGGTGTAAACTATAATCTTGGCTCCTACTAGATAAGATCTAAATTTGTCTATTGCAAAAACTACAGCTAGGAGCTCTTTTTCGGTTGTTGCGTAGTTGAGCTGTGCAGCGTCTAGGGTTCTACTGGCATAATAAATCACATGTAACTTCTTATCTTTTCTCTGACCTAGAACGGCTCCAACAGCATAATCACTGGCGTCACACATTATCTCAAACGGTTCCGACCAATCAGGGGGTTTCATTATAGGTGCTGAAATCAGAGCTTGCTTCAGAAGATTAAATGCTTCAGTACATTTTTCATCGAAGATGAACTCAGCATCTTTCATTAAAAGACCAGTTAAGGGCTTTGTTATTTTGGAGAAATCCTTGATAAAACGTCGGTAAAATCCGGCATGTCCAAGAAAACTTCTTATCTCCCTGATAGTCTTCGGCGGTTTTAGATTCTCTATGACTTCTATTTTTGCTTTATCTACCTCTATACCTTTTTCGGAAACTATATGTCCTAAAACAATCCCTTCGGTGACCATGAAATGACATTTTTCCCAATTTAGCACAAGGTTTACCTCCACACATCTCTCCAGGATTTTCTCAAGGTTGACAAGACAATTTTTGAAATCTGACCCACAAACTGAGAAATCGTCCATAAATACTTCCATGATTCCATCCAAATAATCAGCAAAGATAGACATCATGCAGCGTTGGAAAGTTGCAGGAGCATTACAAAGTCCAAAAGGCATTCTTCTATAGGCAAAGGTTCCAACTGGGCATGTAAAGGTAGTTTTTTCTTGATCTTCGGGGTGAATAGGTATTTGGAAGAATCCTGAATATCCATCTAAATAACAAAAGTAAGAGTGTCTGGCTAGGCGCTCCAACATTTGGTCTATGAATGGTAATGGGAAATGGTCCTTCCTAGTTGCTTTATTTAATTTTCTATAATCTATGCACATACGCCAACCTCCATCAGTTCTTTTTGCTACAGGTTCGCCCTTCTCGTTTTGCACGACTGTGATGCCTCCCTTTTTAGGTACTACATGCACAGGACTCACCCGTTTACTGTCCGAGATCTGATATATTATACCTGCCTCTAGTAACTTAAGAACTTCAGTCTTAACTACAGTACTCATTATAGGATTTATTCTACGTTGGTGTTCTCTAGAAGGTTTTGAATCTTCTTCAAGCAAAATCCGATGCATGCATACGGATGGGCTTATTCCTTTTAGATCAGAGATCTTATATCCTAAGGCTGAGGGGTACCTACGTAAAACTTCTGATAATTGATCGGTTTCTTCTTGGTTTAAGGTAGCACTGACTATAACTGGACGGTTCATATCTTCATCAAGAAATTCATATCTCAGGTTTTTAGGCAGTTCCTTAAGTTTTACGGTCGGTTTAATAGGGCAAGGCATAGGATCTGGGGTTAGAGATAAACATTCGTGAAGGTTATCATCAATGTAGGGTGTTTTATAATTGTCATCTTCCAAAATAAGGGTTGATGGCAATTTTATAGATTCAGTTTCTTCTTCTTGTTCTAATTCCCTAATACATTCTTCGATGATATCTAAGGCATAACAAGAATCTCCTATCACAGGTGCCATAAGAAATTTTGACAATATAAATTCTATCTTCTGGCCACCTACCTCAAAAGTTAGTTTTCCCTTTTTAACATCTATTACGGCTCCAGCAGTCGATAAGAACGGTCTACCTAGGAGGATTGGTATGTCGTCATCTTCTTTAATGTCCATGACAACAAAATCAGTAGGTATAAACAGCTGACCTATCCTAACAGGGACGTCTTCAAGTATGCCTATAGGGTATTTAACGGATCTATCGGCTAATTGAAGTGACATCTTAGTAGGTTGTAATTCTCCTAAGTTTAATCTCTCACAAACTGCTAAAGGCATTAAGCTCACACTAGCTCCTAAGTCTAGAAAAGCTTTTTCGATGACATGATTCCCCAAAACACAAGGAATGGAAAAATTTCCGGGATCTTTATCTTTCTTTGCTAACCTATTTTCGGAAATAGAATTACATTCCACGGGTTTCGGATCTTCGAGTCTACGTTTATTTGTAAGTATGTCTTTGAGAAACTTAGCATAAGAAGGTATTTGGGTGATGGCTTCTGTAAAGGGGATTTCTACGTGAAGTTTTTCTATAACCTTAACGAATTTTTGATATTGATTATCGATTTGGGTTTTCTTTAATCTTTGAGGGTAAGGTATTGGTGGTTTGTATGGCGGTGGCGGTACATAGGTTTTATTTTTAGGTTCTTCTCCTTTTTCTTGACTTTCCGGGGTTTCAGGCTTCTCTGGTTCCTTTTCCTCATTCCTCTCAGAAGTTTCGGGCACACTTAATCTAGGGTTTAAAGGTTCCTTATAAGCGGTTCCACTTCGTAGAGTAATGGCATTAGCTTGCCCTTTCGGGTTTTGTTGAGGTTGTCCAGGGAACTGTCCTCCAGGTGTAGTCTGTGGGGCTTGGTTTAACGCTACCTGAGAGATCTGGGTTTCAAGCATCTTATTATGAGTAATAATTTGATCAACCTTGGTTCCTAACTTGGTAATTAGTTCGTTAACATGGACGTTATGGTTCATGAACTCTTTGTTTTGTTGTTTTTGAGCAACGATAAAATCTTTTACAACTTCCTCAAAGCTCGGGCTAGGTGGTACAGGTTGCATAGGTTGATTTGTTCTAGGGGCTTGGTAACTTTGTTGTCTCGGAGGTGCGGTATTTTGGATAGGGTTATTATTTTTGTAGGAGAAGTTTGGGTGATTCCTCCATCCAGGGTTATATGTGTTTGAAAATGGGTTCCCTTGGGTATAGTTCACTTGCTCAGTGTTGGTTTCATTCAACAGATTGCATTCGGCGGATTGGTGTCCTTGCGTTCCACATATCTCACAATTCGGCGAAACTGCGGCAACAGTATTCGGAGTTGTACACATATGTTCGACTCTAAGGGCCAACGCGTCCATTTTAGCCTGCATCATGTCTATAGAGCTTAGCTCATGTATTCCTCCTTGGGCTTCCTTCTTTTCCACTGTCGCTCGTTCTACTCCCCATGATTGATGGTTTTGGGCCATATCCTCGATAAGGGCACTAGCTTCAGGGTAAGGTTTGTTCATCAGTGCGCCACCAGCGGCAGCGTCGATGGTCATTTTAGTGTTATAAAGAAGTCCATTATAGAAGGTTTGGATGATTAGCCAATTCTCTAGGCCATGGTGTGGGCATGCTCTTAATAGTTCTTTATATCTCTCCCAGGCTTCGAACAACGACTCTCCTTGGTGTTGGGTATATCTAGTTATTAGGTTTCGAAGAAGAGCGGTCTTACTTGGGGGAAAATATCTAGCAAGGAAAACTTTTCTAAGGTCATCCCAAGTTGTTATTGAATTGGGTGGAAGGGAATCTAACCATGATAGAGCTTTATCTCTGAGGGAAAAGGGAAATAATCTTAAGCGTATTGCCTCAGGAGAAGCTCCATTGGTTTTAAAGGTGTCTGCTAATTGAAGAAAGTTTTTTAAATGTTGGTTCGGGTTATCAGTAGCGAGACCTGCGAATTGTCTCTGTTGCACTAATTGCAGCAGGGATGGCTTAAGTTCAAAATTATTGGCTGGGATAGCGGGGTTTACTATACTGGAACTAGGTTCCTCGTTTGATGGTTGGGCGAAGTCCTTAAGAGGTCTTCGATTTTGATCTTCGGCCATAGCTCTCCTATTCCTATGGAAAAATAAACGTGCGCGAGCGTAACGTTCAGGTTCAGCTAGAGGGTCTACTAAACTTCCGGCACTGCGAGTCTTTCGCATTGACCGGTGGGTAACAACCTTAGTCTAAACGGTATAACTACAGGGTAATGAAATTTGACGATATTGGTCCCCGGCAACGGCGCCAAAAACTTGATGCGTGTTTTTCGCAAGTGTACGAATCACGTCAAAGTAATATAAAAGATTATCGAATCCACAGAGACCAAGTGTCAATCTATCGTACCTGTTGTTATGGTGTTTATCTAAGGCAACTATTTTTAAGGGTTTTAGTAAGGGTGCAATGGTAAATAAAATTATAATTTTAAATAATAAATAAAAGACAGGCTCGAATGTAATTCACGTAATCAATGATAATCCAGTACTTGTTAATGGAACTACTTATGGGCAATGTTTTCTCCTTTGAAAAGAACTAATTTAACAGGAACTGTCGCTTTCGCGTATTCAGAACCGAGTTGTACTCTCTAATCAACCCCTCCTATTGTCACGGATAGAAAGGTGCGTACTGCGTTAGAGTAGTAAACCTATTTTTAAGAAATATAGTTTCTTAACAAAGTTGAAAAGTATTTTAACCTGGACTTCTTAGCAAAAAGAGGTTCTTATGAACCAGACTCTAAATCTCATAACGCGTCCGAAAATCGTTTTAAAATCTCTTTTCTTTTTAATCTAAAAACTCCTAATGAACTATACAAAGCGCTTTTGGCTGTTTTTGAAATAGTTAAAAACAATTACTTGAATTGAAAGATAAAATAGCCCTTAGGTGTTTCCACGAACAATTATACTGATTACTGGTTTAATTACGATCCTTACATTCTAACCTTTATGGGATTAGTTAGACATGATAAAGTAAATATTCTTTTTATAGTTTTTCATATGAGTAATTTAAAGCGAGTGCGGGAAATAAACAACGTAAATGTGCGAGTGCGGGAAATAAACAACGTAAATGTGCGAGTGCGGGAAATAAACAACGTAAATGTGCGAGTGCGGGAAATAAACAAAGTAAAGTGCGAGAAAATAAATAAAAGTAAAGCAATGCGGAAAAATAAAATACTAACTGGAATTAAAATGGCGGCAGGATTAACTTCCTCCAGAGTGCTCCAAAACTCGAACCACAGACAGATTACAGACTCGATCACTCGATTGCAGAGGCACCCCGATGTGGAATGGCAACTGCTTTATAACTGATATATGCCTAGAGAATTCTAATTCTGGATGAAGAAAAACGAAAATCTAAGGTCCTATTTATAGGAGAAACTGAAAGCGCGAAATGACCGGGACGCCCCTCCACTAAAAAGTGGAGGTTGTGGATTTTTGCCTTGTGGCGCCCGCCACAGGCCTATGGCGCCCGCCACGGTCCCTACAGGGGATTATGTAGTGGGGATCGTGGGTCTTGGAGGTTGAGGAGTGGTCTTGAGACGTGGCCACGTCATGGCTAACCCCATGGCGCCCGCCACGGTGGGTGCCGTAAGTGCAAAATGCTGAATTTCTAGGTTTTCGTCCGTTTTCACTCCTTTTTCGCTCCTTTTCCCGATTCCAGCTCCGATTATTATAAAAACCTGAAAACATAAGAAAACCAAGCAATAACAAAGCAAAACAACAATAAAAGCTAAGAATGCATGCGAAATCGGAGTCAGAAATACGGTGAATTTTAGTGTGATCATTGACGGAGATACTACCTGTGCTGACGGAGATTTTACCCGTGTTGACGGAGATGTTACCCGTGTTGACGGAGATGCTACCCGTGTTGACGGAGATGTTACCTGTGCTGACAGAGATTTTACCCGTGTTGACGGAGATGTTACCCGTGTTGATGGAGTCGTTACCTGTGTTGACAGAGATGTTACCCGTGTTGACGGAGATGTTACCCGTGTTGACGGAGATGTTACTCGTGTTGACGGAGATGTTACCCGTGTTGACGGAGATGTTACCCGTGTTGACGGAGTCGTTACCTGTGTTGACAGAAATGTTACCCGTGTTGACGGAGATATTACCCGTGTTGACGGAGATGTTACCCGTGTTGACGGAGATGTTACCCGTGTTGACGGAGTCGTTACCTGTGTTGACAGAGATGTTACCCGTGTTGACGGAGTCGTTACCTGTGTTGACAGAGATGTTACCCGTGTTGACGAAGATGTTACCCGTGTTGACGGAGATGTTACCTGGGATGGACAAAGATTGTTACCTGTGTTTAGGCAGATGATTTTCCCGTATGGATAGGCGGATGAAGTTTCCTGTGTTTAGGCAGATGATTTTCCCGTATGGATAGGCGGATGAAGTTTCCTGTGTTTAGGCAGATGATTTTCCCGTATGGATAGGCGGATGAAGTTTACTGTGTTTAGGCAGATGATTTTCCCGTATGGATAGGCGGATGAAGTTTCCTGTGTTTAGGCAGATGATTTTCCCGTATGGATAGGCGGATGAAGTTTCCTGTGTTTAGGCAGATGATTTTCCCGTATGGATATGCGGATGGAGTTTCCTGTGTTTAGACAGATGGTTTGCCCGTATGGATAGACGGATGGAGTTTCCTGTGATTAGACAGAAATGTTTCCCCAGCGAAAGCGCCGGGATTTTGTCGTGATGTGAGTCCTGACGTGGACAGATTTGTGTTTATTCGTGATTTGGCAAAATTTGGGTCCAGATATGGACAAGGTTACTCCTGTGACAACAGAATCTCTATTCGTGTTGACGAATTTGTCTCTCTTCTTGTGTTGATAAGGTTAGTCCAGTTGTGGACAGAGGTGTTTTGCGAAAAGTGTTCAGTACCTGTGGCGTTACATAGGTGGTTGAAGTTGAAATCATAATTATCAGACGTCGGATCGGTTGTTGCCGTAACAACCAGATTCAGTTGGTGGATGTCGTTCCCTAAACAGTTGGGCAGTTTATTTCTGCGGTTGGCAAATTTCCAGGTTCTTAGTATTCAACCGTCTCGTACCTCGAATGTTTGAAGGTCGTTCGCGCTTCACCCAGTCGGGTCCAAGTCGCTTGAATAGGGGCAGCTGTTGCACCCTAAAATTTGCTCAACTTATTTCACTTGGTTTATGTTTCAACAGCTTTAGCATTTGCATATTAGGTCATGTACATAAGTCACTCATCTGCATAACATAGCATGGGTAAGTCATCCAACAAGGGACCAAATGCAATTCTTATCCTTATGGGCATATCAAGAGATTCTTATTCAAATTCAATCTCATCCAAGTCATCAGAAAAAAATTGAAATCTAAGAAGTCAGTGGATCAAGCAGTGGATCTATCTCCTATCTTGAGGGTATTTGAAGATCATCAAAGAAGTTGTGAGCAAGGAATTGAGGTCATGGAGGGTATATAGACATCATGGAGGACCTAGAGGGTCATTTTGAAAGTGAGACCAGTCATTGATGTGAGTACAAGAGCTGCAATTGAAGACAGTCAACTAGGGTTTCATCTAGGTCAACCCTAGGTCAAATGCTTGATTGAAGGGCATCAAGGCCTGTTTGAAAGATGTGGGATGCCTCATTTGACATGTAGATATGGATGTGGTGTTGTGCCAAGGAGGAATCAAGAGAAATCAAGAAGAAGAGAGGTTTCTAAATTAGGGTTTCTGTGTAAAATCCCCTGATTTAGGGCAAACTTCCCAGCAAGATAATTCAAAATGAAAACTTCAAATGGATCCTTGGCCAACATGAAACTTGTAGAGGATCCCAATACCTTTAGTTTGAGTGGTGGAAGACATCAAGGAGATTTATAGAACTCAAGTTATGGTCCTTGCAAGTTACAGGTCGTCAGAGGCATCTGAAATTTGTCTGTGAAAGTTACTTGACTTCCAAGCAACTTTTACCCCTCAAGGAGCTTTCAAATGGATTTCTGGTCAACATGAAAGTTGTTCCTCGTGATCTTAGATTTCTAGAAAGGTATAGTATGCCTTCATATGATTTGTGGAACTCTGCTTATGACTTTGGCAAGCGAAGGGTATTTTGGTCATTTGGACATTATAGGTCATTTCAAGCATATGGCCATATCTCCTACTTCCAAGCTTCAAATGGAAAAACCTTCAACATAAAAGTTGCTTAGAATGATGTTTTAAGGCTAGTAGGGTGGTCATGAGATGTTGGAAAGGCTCATAGCAAAAAGTGATAAAAATAGCCTAAAAATGGGACATAAGTTAATTCAAGTGAAATGGAAAATCCTGAAATCCAAGTTCCAAATCCAAACCATGGCATATGATAGGTCATTTTGACTCCCAAGGACATTTTAAGAACATTGGTTCAGCCACAATTTTGATTTGAGGCTTAAATCTTGGGGTTGCTTTGTAAAAGTCTTACTTGCATAATGGCATACCAAACCAAAACAAGGAAAAGCTTCATAAACAAGGTGTTTAAGCTTTGTATCTTGTCCAAAATACCACTTAAGGAGAAAATGAAGATAATTACTCAAGTTGTAAGGGTTTTGTCATGATATTGTCGCTACTGCGAAAATCGGCGCCGGCTGAACAGAAGAGTCGCCACCGTGCGTTATTTATCCCACGGGAGGGAAAGGAAACGCTCAGAGTAAACCTCGCGAAAAAGGGGAAAAGGTATGGTCATCGCAACCAAAACCTGGATTCGGGAGTCGGTTACGCAAGGGGAAGGTATTAGCACCCCTCACGTCCATCGTACTCGACGGGATCCACGCTTGTTTTCGGGTATGGATTGTTATTCTATCTAAACTATAGGTCAAGGGTGAAAAAGAAAATAAAATGAAAATAAAAATGACTCGGCAAAGTATCGCACTTTATGCCTACGTATTCCCGTCTGGAACGAGAAATCAGAGTCAACGTAGTTCGCCTACCTACGGGAAAGGAGGGGAAGGTTGCTCGCTAGGATATCGCATCCTATGCCTACGTACTTTCATACAGCATGAAAGATCAGAGCAAACGTAGTTCGGGCCACGTACGACACAGGCTTGTCTTGGTTGATTTTATTCCTTCTGAAAAGGTTTTTCTGATTAACAGTCCCAGCGGACAAAAATGACGCTTTGATGAGTTCACATTCTTTTACGGAAGAAGTGTCTTTTATTGTGTTTGAAATCTTTATGGTGTTTTTCTGTTTGTTTTGAGAAATAAAGAGACAGAACTCTAACCTACGGTTGCGAAGGGAAACAAACTAACCTAATGTTATCATGCATGGGTTGAGACCTAGTGTCTATCATGCTCCTCTCTTGCACAGAGAGAAACAGAGATCCTACGGGATAGGCAAAAACAGAAACAATATCAGATATATACAGCAAAACAGTAAAATGCATGGATGCAGCAATACAAGCGAGGCAAGGGAGTCCCACTCAACCTCGAACCTAGAAAACAATAGGCGAAAGTGAACAGGCTTCACTTTCAACCCAACAGGGTAAACAGCAAACAATACAGTTCAGAAAACCAATCAATACATCAGTAATGAAATACAACAGCAAAAGAAACAGCATCAGCAGCTCTGAATCAACAACTGGCTTCAAGCAATCTCCAATCATTCACAAGCTTCAACAAGCATCAATCTCCATCTTCATGACCTTCAGGCAAGGGCTTTGATCATCAGTCTTCTATCTGCAATGGCTTTTCTTCAAGCTCAAACCTCCAGGATGAGGGATCAGTCACAAGAGTGAATTGGGTGTTAAGCAATCAGCTGACTACCAAAGGTGGTGAACAGACTGCTTCTAACACAAGAGACATTTTCTCTCAAGAGTTCTATCTCATGGACACCATCACCAAGCCTTCCAAAGGAAGGGGGTGAGTGTCTTAGAGAGACTCTGGATCACAGAGAAGAATGGATGCAGACAAGGCAATCCATGTTTGAGAAATAATCATTCTAATCTAGAGCTCTGCCTAGCTCCTAAACCCTAGTCTCCTCAGCAACTGATAGCAAGAAGCTCCTCCTCAACTCTGACAGTTGATCTTCAGCATTTGAATCTTCAATGGCTTCATCTCCACAATTCTTCAGCTTCCCCAGGGCCCCAGACAAACCCAATATCCATACAAACAATCAATAAACCCCAGAGGGCACACCACACCAAACAACAGATATACAGACAGTGATAATATCAGTAGGGGAATCCTAACTTTTCTCTAAGGGATCTAATAACTACCCATAGCCCCTATAGTCCCATAACTAATCTATTCAAACCCTAAGTCCTAAGGGAAATGAAATTAAACTCCTAAGTTGTCACCTAAAAACCCTAGTTTTATTCATGATATTCAAGTATTTATTAATCACCTAAAATTAACTCCTAAAAATGGGAACTAAAATATTTCTACAAGCTTAACCTCCCATCTAAACAATATGAAAAGAGTGATCAAAAAATATCAAAGCATGTGAGAGAACAAAAATCATAAAAATAATGCATGAAATGTAACTATTTATTATGCTATTTATTTAGAAAATATGTAAAAAATATGAAATAAAACTAAAAATGAAATTTTATTTTTTCTATAATATTCTAGACATTTTAATGAAAATATGGTAAAAAGAATGGATTAAAATGCATTTTTTATGAATTTATTATGATTTTATGAAAATTGGTAAAATATTAAAATGAAATAAGAAAATTAAAATGAATTAAAATGAGCAAGGGGGGGTATGAAGAGAAATTCGCCCAGTTGATATCTGGATGGGCCCTCAGACAGGGGGGTGTTGGTAGCGTTTTGGACAAGGCCCAGCTTCGTTCAGCATTAAAAAAAACAAATAAAAGACGCTGGGGGTAAGAATAGCAACAGAATCACATGAGAAAAATGGTTTTGGGCTCACACGGGGGTGGGAATAACAATCCAACTCAGGCCCGCCCGTTTCAATTAATGAAACGGTGCGTTTAGGGCCAGGGTAATCTCCCTCCAATTTTCAGATTGAATGTAGGCCATTGGATCACTCTAAAAGTCAAGAGTCTTACACTCATTGGACGGCTAGGATTATCTCTTCTTCCTCATTCAACCTGAACCTAGGGTTTCTGCCACCATGGAAGCCATGCACGAGCAACTTTCTTCCTCTCTGTTCTCCATCTACACGCAGCCAATCCACACGATGTGAACATGAAATCTGCTCCAAATCTCTCCCTCTACAAGCTTAGGGCATCAATTCGCTTTGAAATTCACCACATCAACAAATTCGATTGAATCACATACTGACCACCATTGAAATGCACTGGTATGGACCCTCACCAATCTTCCCCAGACTTAGCCTAAATTGAACTACAACTAATGGAGGTTAACACATGCTATCAAGCCACGATTATAACACACTAATCTAAGAGATATTGATCTTAACAGTTCATTGCACCTGCTCACAACCATCACCAAACCTCTCCAAATTCATCTAAACTAATCTCCTAACCACCTAGATTGCATCTAAACTAACAAAATCAGGTCTAGCTAACTGGATCGAGCAGTTTGAATGAAAACTTACCTTGTGAGAAATCTTGAAAAACAGCTATGGAAGATGTGGATCTGAAGCTTCTAGGTGTTGGATCTTGATCTATCCTTGGTGTATGTGATTCTGTATGCAATATTCTGGTGATTCCTTGCTTGAATTTTGCTGTCCAACAGAATTTGCAGTTTTGAGGTTCTTGAAGATAATGCACGAAAATGAATCCTAACCACCAAGTCTTTGCTTCAATTATGATCTATGATGATGATTGAATAAGATTGAATTGAAGTGGATGAAAATTGGTGAGGAATTTGTGAGATTTGGAATGAAACTTCAATGAAAAGTATGAGAGAAATTTGTGAAAATCTTGGTGCAAATGAGGCCAACCCTTGCCAAATTCTCATTTCATGCTTATATAGACCCCAAATGAACATTCTAGATCCATCTTGCACATTCCCTTGTTTTCAAACTTTGGCTCATTTTTGATTATGTTTCTTAAATGATAAGCAACCATGGATAACTTCATTTTTTCCTTCTAAACTCAAAAAAGTGTGTGAACCATTGTTCTTAGAATTGTTTTTCCATTCAAAATCATATATTGGAAGTCTCCATTTGGACTTGTAAATCTCCCAAACCACTTTTCAACTTGAAATTATTCACTTTATAAGCCTTTTTTAGTTCATATTTTGACCTATCATGCAACTCCATGCTATGAGCTTCTCCAATAACTTGTGACCTTCTTTCTAGACTTAAAATCCCATTTGGAGCAAGTTTGATGTTGTAAGTTTTTTCATTTGAGGCCTCCTTGTATGAGTTTTGGGTATAGGTTAAAATGACCTGTAATTCACAAATGCCCAAAATACCCTTTGCTTGCCAAGACCATAAGTTGAGTTCTCCACATCATATGAAGGCATACCATACCATTCTAGAAAGCTAAGACAATGAGGAACAACTCTTATGTTGACCAAGAATTCATTTGAAATCTACTTGAGGGGTAAAACTAGCTTGGAAGTCAAGTCACTTTCACAGACAAAAGTTCAGACACCCCAAATGACCTGTAACTTGCAAGGACCATAACTTGAGTTCCATAAACCTCCTTGAGGTCTTCCACCACTCAAATTAAAGGTCTTGAGATCCTCTACAAGTTTCATGTTGGCCAAGAAGCCATTTGAAGTTAGCATTTTGACTTATCTTGCTTGGAAATTTGACCTAAACTAGGGGATTTTACAGAGAAACCCTAATTTAGTAACTCCTCTTCTCCTTGATTTCTCTTGAATTCTCCTTGTCATATCTGCATATCCTTCTTCATACATCAAATGTTGATCCCCACATCTCTCCAATAGACTTGAATGCCCTCTTAAGTCAGTCAATTGACCTAGGGTTGACCTAGGGTTGACCCAGATGAAACCCTAGTTGACTGTCTTCAACTGTAGCTCTTGTGCCTCCATCAATGACTTGTTTTCTTCTCCAAATGACTTTATAAGTCTCTCAAGATGTCTAGATGCTCTCCATGTCTTCATTTCATAGCTCACAATCCTCTTGTTGGTCCTCAGATACCCTCAGCTAGGAGATGGACTCAAGGCTTGATCTGCTGAACTCTTTGCTTTCAAATTCTCTCCTGATGACTTGAATATGATTGAATTGGGATAATAACCTCTTGCTAGGCCTCTAGAGATGAAAATAATGATTGGTCCCCTGGTGAATGACTTGCTATGCTTATGCTATGCAGATGGTTAGTCTATGTACATAACTCTACATGCAAATGCTAATGATGATGAAACATAAACCAATTGAATAAGGTTGAGCAAATTTTAGGGTGCAACAGCTGCCCCTATTCAAGCGACTTGGACCCGATTGGATGAAGAGCCCGGAGCCTTCAGACATTCGCGGTACGAGACGGTTGAATACTAGTGAAACCAGAAATTTGCCAACCGCAGAAATAAACTGCGCTCCTGCTTGAGGAATAACATTCGTCAGCTGAATCTGACTGTTAGCAACCCACTGATCTCGCGCGACCGTGCTGGGGATTATCTTCATCGTTCTGAAGAGGATTCTGTTGTACCAGATTGCTTACTTGTCCACGTTAGGACTCTGTCTGTCGTCGATACGAAGAAATCTCAACTAAAACTTGTCCACGTTAGGACTCCACTTACTGTCAACCCAGGAAAATCTCGGCAACTCCGCTGGGGATAATTCGTCTGCATTTCCATAAACTGAATCGTCCAGGTTAGGAATAACACCCTCCCACGTTAGGATTAACACCTGTCCATGATAGGAATCACATCGTCCACGTTAGGAATGACATTCTTCCACGTTAGGAGTAACACTTATCTTTCCACGTTAGGAAGCAATCTTCTTTCCACATAAGGAGAACTGCATCAATCTGTCCTCATAAGGACTCCAATGCCACTTGACATGTCCGCGTCAGGACTCCGACCTTTCCACGTAAGGAACTCCACTTTTCTTGAATCTGTCCACGTAAGGACTAACTTCCTTCTTCCACGTTAGGAATATCTTCTTCGATCTGTCCGCGTCAGGACTAAACTCTCTTTCCACGCCAGGAATCAATCTTGATATGTCCGCGTGAGGACTCAATCTTTCCACGTAAGGAATAAGCTCGTCTTTCCACGTAAGGAAACCATTTTTCTTCCACATAAGGAAGGCTCTTGATATGCCCATGTAAGGACTCTCTTCTTTCCACGCTAGGAATACTGTTATTTCCACGTTAGGAAACTATCTTCTGACACGTCCGCGTATGGACTCCATCTTTTCCGCGTTAGGAATCTCCGTCTTTCCACGGTAGGAATCCTCTTCTGATACGTCCGCGTAAGGACTACATCGTCCACGTTAGGAATAGTAATTTCTTTGATTTGTCCACGTCAGGACACCGATCTTGTCTTGATTTGTCCACGTTAGGACTCAGGCGTCTTCGACTCACTGAGGAAATAAGACTTGTCCACGTAAGGACTCACACGTCTTCGACTTGCTGGGGAAATATCCGTGTCAGGGCTTACACTTTGCCAACAACACGAAGAAGGATAAATTTGTCCACGTCAGGATTCTTGTATCTTGTCATCACAAAGAACTACAAACTTGTCCACGTCAGGACGCACATTTCGCCATTACAAATAAAGATATCTGCCGAAAACAAAATGATCCACGTCAGGATACCAACACGAAGAGTAACCAATCTTTTGTCAACGTCATGACCTCCCTTTCTCCAAATTTCGAGAGACCGAATCTATCCACGTCAGGATTAACACACCTTACCAATCCGGTAAAACAAACCTGTCCACGTTAGGACGCCCACTTCTGAAGAAATCCCGTCATTCTAGGAGTAAATGGTCCACGTCAGGACTTAATTCTTCAATGATCCTCACCCACAAACTTCTTAGCGCTGACGCGACAGCGACTTTGAGATGAACTCTACTGGGGATGTCTGAAAACCCACCATAGAACGCCTGTTCTGACAATCGGCGGTGGCCTCTGAAATTCTGATTCATGCGACCCGTTGATGACAAACAAACTCTGCTTGGGGATAAGAAGACACTTATCCTGGCCACTCTGGTTGGGGAAAATAAGATACATTTGCATAAATGACTCTGCTAGAGGCAAAGAGAGTTTTATCACGATAACTCTGTGGGGAATACCGCCGAAACTGACATTATTATTGAATATCTCCTGCCGAGATCTTGACTGTTTGGTGATTTATTTGAGCAAGAGCTCTCTCCACCTGAACTACTGGAGTACAGAAACTACTTCAGCAAAATAAATGCTGGAAGGGTAACGCCGACTCGCCGGGGATAGCCTGATGCTACAAAATTATTCCAGCAAAATAAATGCTGATAGGATGAAGTCGACCCTGCTGGGAATTTGGGAACTCAAACCACAC
The DNA here is from genome assembly GCA_963859935.3 of Lathyrus sativus. Lineage (NCBI taxonomy): Eukaryota > Viridiplantae > Streptophyta > Magnoliopsida > Fabales > Fabaceae > Lathyrus > Lathyrus sativus. The sequence goes on along the minus strand of OZ012740.1, from coordinate 640,412,343 downwards.
GTCTTGTTGAAGTAACCCCTGCTGGGGAATATAACTCTAACCAAATACCTTGCGGAGGTAACCCCCTGCTGGGGAATAGCAGATGCGCCTGGTATGATTGAGCCTCTGCTGGAACGTGAACCGATATCACCAGTATCTCTGACAAAATAAATGACAGGAACCGCCATCAACTCTGCTGGGGAGAGTCTTGACCTTCGACTTCCACTGGAAGGAAAGAACATTTACTGAAAAGAGAACTCCGCTGGGGATGGCTGGATGCTCTTGGGGAAAATTAACTGACTCCGCTGGAGGAGAACACATGACCCTGCGGGGGGAGATGAACCTGTCTGAATACAGCCTTACGATCCCGGAATCACCAAACTCTGCTGAGGATGAGTAACTTCTCTGGAGCACGTCCTTTGGATAAGCTACGGCTAGCTGGGGAATTCTATCCTTCTTCAGGAAGAACATGCATGACCTGCGTGGGGATCAAGCCTTTCACTATTGCAATCTTTTGATCACCTTCCTCGTACGGTTATGAAACCTGCAACAACACAAACAAGACACGGCAAGCCTATGCAATCCAAATCGATTCAGGTTAGTGACGTTACACTCAGTTAATTCAAAGCTTTGACAATTGTTGGCAAGGGCCAGCAATGTTATACTCATGCTAGTTTCAATAAACTTAGGCGTTTTATCATGCGCAAAACAGTAAAGAACAGGCATCAAGTACTGAATAACACATTTTCATTGATTGGGCCCCTGAATGGGCGGAGTTTTTTTGTACACGGGATGTAACTCCTGAAAAGAGGAAGCTACGCAAAGCAAATATACAAGTAGGCAAGTATTCACAAGAAGCATAAATATTGACAAATTAAATTTTGTACACATGTCGGCAACTGGATGCAGATGAACACCACGAGCTGATCCTCCCATGACTCGTCCGACTCTAATGCTTTCCCGGTATCCGTCTTCTGAAGAGGTTGTATCCGATAACTAATTCCTCAAATATATTCTCCCGCACTGATGCTCATTGAATACCAAATTCGGACCGCAGTCATTTGCTTTTCTCATCCCTAACTTTTGCGTGAACCGCCCTTTACGGGTTTTCAGTTCACCGGGATACCCCTTTTTGCCGAAGCCGCCCAGTGTAGGTTTTCAACTTCGCGGGTGTACATTTTTTCAATTTTATCCCTAACTTTTGCCCGAACCTTTCATTCTGTTTTTGGTTCGCCAGGATGCCCCATTTTTGCCTGGACTCTCTTTTTTTTGTCCAGCGGGTCTATTTTAAGCAAAGTATTTTTTAACTGCGTCCGAATTCACAGGTGATGCAAAGTCTTCCCCGTCCATGGTGGACAACAATAAAGCTCCTCCTGAAAAGACCTTACTGACAACGTATGGCCCTTCGTAGTTGGGGGTCCACTTGCCCCTGTGATCTGCTTGCGGCGGGAGAATCCTTTTCAGCACAAGGTCGCCCGTCTGAAAGCTTCGCGGAAGTATCTTCTTGTCGTACGCTTTCTTCATTCGTCTTTGATACAAACGACCGTATGCCAGAGAAGCTAGCCTCTTCTCATCCATCAAACTCAATTGATTCAATCTATTCGTTACCCATTCTGCCTCGTCCAGCTGAACGTCTCGCAATACCCTCAGAGAAGGGATCTCAACCTCCAATGGTAATACCGCCTCCATTCCGTATACCAACGAGAACGGAGTTGCCCCGGTTGATGTGCGTACCGTCGTACGATAACCGTGCAAAGCGAAAGGTAGCATTTCATGCCAATCTTTATACGTCACCACCATTTTCTGGACGATCTTCTTGATATTCTTATTGGCCGCTTCGACAGCGCCATTCATCTTGGGTCGGTAAGGGGAGGAGTTGTGATGTTCGATCTTGAAATTCTGACAGAGCTCCTTCATCATTTTGTTGTTCAGATTAGAACCATTATCCGTGATTATCCGCTCGGGAATTCCGTATCGGCAAATGATATCTCTCTTGATGAATCTAGCCACCACTTGCTTCGTTACATTTGCGTAAGACGCTGCTTCCACCCACTTGGTGAAATAATCGATTGCTACGAGGATGAACCGATGCCCGTTAGAAGCCGTCGGCTCAATCTTTCCAATCATATCGATTCCCCACATCGAGAATGGCCATGGAGATGACATCACATTCAGAGGACTCGGAGGCACGTGTATTTTGTCAGCATAAATTTGGCACTTGTGGCACTTCCTTGCGAACTTGAAACAATCAGTTTCCATCGTCAGCCAAAAATAACCTGCCCGCAGCAGTTTTCTCGTCATAGCATGCCCACCAGCATGCGTACCAAAGGCACCTTCGTGAATTCCCTCCATGAGAAGCTTTGCCTCCTTCTCGTCCACACAACGCAACAACACCAAGTCGTGGTTTCTTCTGTACAAGACGCCATCCGGGTTCAAATAGAAATTACCCGCTAATCTCCTGAGAGTCTTCTGATCTTGACTGGATGCCCCAGCCGGATACTCTTTATTCTTCAGGAAATTAAGGATATCAAAATACCACGGTTTGCCATCAGACGCTTCATCAATAGCAAATACATAAGCTGGCCTGTCCAACCGAGAGATAGTGATTTGGGGAGCTTCGTTCCAGAAATTGACCTTGTACATGGAAGACAAAGTGGCAAGGGCGTCAGCCATTTGATTTTCTGCCCGTGGCACGTGATGCAATTCAACTTTGTCGAAGAAAGGCAACAATCTCCTTGCATAATTCATGTAATGTATCAAATTGGGCTGCCGTGTCTCCCATTCCCCTTTGATCTGATTCACCACCAGAGCTGAGTCTCCGTATACGTCTAAATGTTTGATTCGCAAATCAATGGCTTCTTCAAGCCCCATTATACAAGCTTCGTATTCGGCCTCATTGTTGGTAACGGCAAAGGTCAATCGGGCAGTAAACGGGATGTGCGACCCGTGCGGCGTAGTGATAATTGCCCCTATTCCGCTACCGTAAGCATTCACAGCTCCATCAAATATCATCTGCCATTTGGACCCCGGCTCTGGTCCTTCGTCTGGTAACGGCTCTTCGCAATCCTTCATCTTGAGATACATGATATCCTCGTCAGGAAAGTCAAATCTCATCGACTGATACTCTTCAATAGGCTGCTCCGCCAGATACTCAGACAGCACACTCCCCTTTATTGCCTTTTGCGAGACGTATTGAATATCATATTCGGTCAAGATCATCTGCCACCTGGCAATTCTACCTGACAACGCCTGCTTTTCAAATATATATTTGATTGGATCCATCTTCGAGATGAGCATGGTTGTATGATTCAGCATGTACTGCCTCAAACGCTTGGCGGCCCAGGCTAGCGCGCAACAAGTTTTCTCCAGCATTGAGTATCGAGATTCACAGTCCGTAAATTTCTTACTCAAATAATAGATTGCATGCTCTTTTCTCCCCGTCTCGTCGTGTTGACCGAGAACGCAACCCATGCTTCCCTCAAGAACCGTCAAATACATTATCAAGGGTCTCCCTGCCACTGGGGGTATCAAAATAGGAGGCTCCTGCAGATACTTCTTTATTTTATCGAACGCCTTTTGACAATTATCGTTCCACGTTACAGCTTGATCTTTCTTCAAGAGTTTGAATAATGGTTCACACGTGGCCGTTAGGTGAGATATGAACCGAGCAATGTAGTTCAATCTCCCTAAAAACCCGCGCACCTCTTTCTCCGTTTTAGGCGTCGGCATTTCTTGGATCGCTTTTATTTTAGCAGGATCGACCTCTATTCCTCTTTCGCTTACTATGAACCCCAGGAGCTTACCCGATCTCACCCCGAAGGTGCATTTGTTAGGGTTCAGCCTCAGCCTGAACTTCCTAAGCCTTTTAAACAACTTCAACAGATTCACCAGATGCTCTTCCTCCGTCTGTGATTTGGCAATCATATCGTCAACATAAACTTCGATCTCTTTATGCATCATGTCATGAAAGAGAGTTGTCATCGCACGCTGATATGTTGCCCCAGCATTTTTCAAACCAAAGGGCATCACTTTATAGCAAAATGTTCCCCAAGGCGTTATGAAAGTAGTCTTCTCCATATCCTCTGGCGCCATTTTAATTTGATTATAGCCTGAAAAGCCATCCATGAAGGAGAATACAGAGTATTGAGCGGTATTATCGACTAACACGTCAATATGAGGAAGTGGAAAATCGTCTTTTGGGCTTGCTTTATTCAAATCTCTATAATCCACGCACATCCGAACCTTGCCATCTTTCTTTGGCACTGGTACGATGTTAGCAACCCATGAGGGATACTTCGTCACAGCCAGGAACCCAGCGTCCCACTGTTTCTGAACCTCCTCTTTGATCTTCATTGCCATATCTGGGCGAGTTCTGCGAAGTTTTTGTTTGACAGGCGGGCAGTCTTCTTTCAGTGGCAGACGATGCACAACCATATCTGTATCGAGCCCCGACATATCTTGATACGACCAAGCGAATACATCATTATACTCTCGGAGCATTTCAACCAGTTTTCGCTTGATATCACTCTGTAGTGCGGCTCCGATACGAATATTTTTCTCAACCCCTTCCGACCCCAAATTGATAATTTCAATAACCTCGTCGTGAGGCAGAATGGCTCTTTCCTCTTGCTTCACCAACCAAGACAGTTCTTCAGGAACGTCGCTATCTTCAACAACCTCTTCTTCGGTCTGGAATACCGGGTGCTCGAAGTCGGGACGAGTCATAGGTGGCTCAAAGATGTCATCTGAAAATGTTATCCTGCAAAAGAAAGGGTTAAGTGCTTCAAAATGCGTATAAAGCGGATAACCACGTTGCCATTTTATTGAAAAATACAAAACAAGAAAGACAGGGATTACAGTATTCGCACATGAAAAAACGCCATTTATTTAATGATTAACGAAGCAATGTTTATAACAACACAGCCCTAAGCAAATCCTGATGCCCCGGGCACGACATCAGATTATTCAACAATTAATAAAGCAAAGCATTACTGTTTAAAAGTCACAGGAACAAGCTCCTGAATGGACCAGTTGCATAGTCCTTGTCCTGGCGTGCTTGGCTGAATCCAGGCATCCATATCACAGTCGCTGTCCCCTTCATCGGATTCTGAAGCAGCATTGACAGATTCATGGCATACTCCACTGGCAGAGATGGTGATTGACTTTCTGAAATGAGGGGCCCCCACGGAAGGAGTTGATGACGACGGTCGGTACCCCAGTCCGAACCGGTCCATTTTCACCGGAATGTCCAATACTTTGCCCCAGCCCTTGGCTTCTCCTGCCTTCACTAGCGCTTGAGCCTCTTTATACGAAGAAACAGCTATCTCTGGCACTTTGCTTGGCCCGGGACTCTTGTCCTTTATGCGCAAACCTTCGAATGCCTGGCATGGCGTCTCGTGGATCTCCCCGTCGACTTCCACATATTTAAACGAAGAAAGATGGCTAACCAGGATGTCTTCTTCTCCGCACACGGTGACTACACTGTCTCCGACCATATACTTTAACTTCTGATGCAGGGTTGACGTAACTGCCCCTGCCCCGTGAATCCAAGGTCTTCCCAGCAAGCAGCTGTACGCAGGCTGTATATCCATGATATAAAACTCCGTTGCAAACACTTCCGGCCCCACTTGCAGAGGCAATGTAATCGATCCGAAGACTGTTCTCCGCGTGCCGTCAAACGCTCTGACCACCAAATCACTTGGTGTACACAAAATCCCTCGAACATCCAGCTTCATCATAGCCTTCTTAGGCAGCACATTCAAAGACGACCCGGTGTCAACCAATACGTGCGACATTGTCGACCCTCTGCACTCAACAGATACATGTAATGCCATATTATGATCCCTTCCTTTCGGAGTCAAGTCGAAATCAGTAAAGCCCAGACTGTGGCCTGCATTTACATGTGCCAATACTCCTTCTAGCTGGTTCACGGAGACATCCTGTGGTACAAAAGAAGTGTCCAGGACTTTCAGCAAAGCGTTTCGGTGAGCTTCCGAACACAACAGCAATGACAATATAGATATTTTGGACGGTGTTTGCTGCAGATGCTCCACGATTTTATAGTCGCTCTTCCGAATTAAGCGCATGAATTCTTCGACATCCTTAGATGCTGCTTCTTTTTCATTTGCTTGAACCGGAACATTTTCCACCGCTTTCCCCTTTCCTTTCGCTAGCCTTTCGGCTTCCACTTCAGGAGATATAAAGATCCTGCCGCTTCTTGTCATGCCTCCTGAGCCCACAACATTATCCACAATCTCCGCTGACTGCTTGTTAACATCGATTTTAATCCCGTCACAATACACCTCTAGCCCATATGACCATGGAACCGCTTTCGTGCTCTCATACGGGATTGGCCCGGCTTTAGTTATAGTAATCGGTGGTCGCTGAGCTGGTGCTGAAATAGTGATCGTCTTCCTAGGAATTGTCACTGTGGCAACATCACTCCGATTATCCATTACTGCCCCTGCCGGCTCATCAATTGTTGTTCTATCAAACTGCAATACACCTTCATCAATTAAGGCCTGAATGCCTTTCTTCAAATCCTCACACCCCCCAGACAGGGCCCAACAATCTAAGCAGTACTCATTACAACCCGGGTAAACCCCTCCCTGCAACAGTCGGCTTTTTATTTCGCTCAGCGGCGTCTTTAAATCCTCAACATTCATAATCAGATTCAGCCCTTCCTCAGTCAGCACGGCGTTGGCCCCATGATTAGGCATGGGTTTCTGGACTATATTCGCACCGGTCGTTCCGAAGTTGATAGACTTGTTGTCCAAGAGATCCTGCACAACGTGCTTAAAAGCATGACAACCTTCTATATCATGGCCCGGGGCCCCAGAATGAAACTCGCAGCGCCTATTTGCATCATAGCCGAACGGGGGAGTTCCCGTTATCGGTGCCAAGGTTCTTTTCTCCACCAGATTCAATCCCAACAAGGTCTGCAATAAATCAGCATAGTTAGAGGGAGGCTTCTCGAACACCCTTCTCGGCTTACCACCCTGGAATCTTCTCTGAGCTTGCTGTGCCCCCTGCTGAGGCTGCTGCTGCTGTGGCATTGGTTGCTGCTGAACCTGTTGTTGTTGCTGAGTTGGTTGTTGTTGATACGGGATGGTGACACTCGACACTTGCTGCGGCTGACGATATTGATTTCTTCCCCTGCCTCGGCCTCGGCCTCGGCCTCCAAATACAGCACTAGCTTCGCCCTGACGGCGCCCACCATAAGCTTTCCTATTACTGCCAGATGCAGCTGACTCATCGACTTGGAACTTTCCTTGCTTAATGTTCCGCTCAATCTTTTCGCCCATCAAGATCAGGTCTGAAAAACTAGCCAGAGACGTATGAAACAGCATATCATGAAACAGCCCGGTGAATGTACCAACAAACATATCGTTCATTTCTTTATCTTCCACAGGAGGACGGACCCTGGCAGCCATATCGCGCCACCTTTGCGCGTACTCTTTAAAACTCTCCCCCTTCTTCTGCGAAAGCCCGGCCAACTGGACCCGATTGGGTGCCAGATCACTGTTATATTTGTAATGGGCTACGAACGCCTCTGCTAATTGCTTCCAAGTCTTAATATCAGTGGGCTCCAACCCCATGTACCACTCTAAGGAAGGACCCGATAGGCTATCCTGAAAGAAATGCATGAGCATTCTTTCGTCAGTGGAGTATGCAGACATCTTTCTGTAATAAGCTCGTACATGCACTTTCGGACATGTATCTCCTTTGTACTTATCGAACGCAGGCGCTTTGAACTTGATTGGCACCCTCAGCCCAGGTACCAAGCCCATAGTTGCCATGTCCAGACCCACAGCACTCTGGTTTAGGACTCCCTTCATTTGCTCTTCCAGCATTCTAATCTTTTGAGAATCATCCATCGGCCCGTCAAAACCCCCTCCAGAGAAGGCGTCTTCCTGTTGATCCTCTTGCCACATACCGTTTCCAGCCCCGTATCCATCATACGCATTATTACGTCCAGCTCTGACCTGATTCACCCCCGGAACTCGGCCTCGGTTGCCATACCCTTGAACACCTCCAGCAGGACCACCAGCCATAAAACCAGCACCGTTTCCGTTTCCAAAACCTCCGTAGCCCTGATTGACCATACCATAACCATCTTGCCCAAAGCCCTGGGCATTAAAGCCATACTTGCCAGTGTTGTCGAATCCCTGATCGTTGAATCCGAACCCAGCGTTGACAAAGCCATTGCCTCCGAGATTATCTCCCACATTGACGTCACCCAGCCCAGCGTTATGGACAGCAGTTTCATTTCCACCTCCGACGTTACCATTCACAGCAGCGGTAGCGTTGTTGACGTTAGCAGCATTCACATTGACGACAGGCGGAGCCACTGGCGTTGGAGTGCCATCTCCATGAGCAGTATCAACCCGGACAGACTGATGATCTTCGTTACCATGACCAGCGTTGCGAGCCAATAGAGGCTGGACCATGGCCTGCAAGTTCTCTTGCCCTTTTGCTATAGCCTCCATGGTCTGCATGAAGAGGGCGAGCTTCTCGCGTACATCCTGCATCTCATTCTGAATCTGGTCCATGACTTTCCGACAGTTGGATCGTGTAGAATAGCGGTGCGGATGTTGATCTGGAATCCTGTTAAGTACCTGAATCAAAGCAGGAGATAAGACACCATTCAAAGATTACCTGTTATGCAAGATGAATATGAATGCAATGCAATGTGTCTGTGCATTAGGGAAGTTCATTCCCCCAGTTCTAGTGCGAAGGTGCCGGTGCGGTGACAGTATTGACAATAAGAATACCGGAGCTGAATCATAGAAAGCCTCATATATAACAGAGAGAATCAATAAGCCCAGGGTACAATATCACTGAGAGTACAAAGATGGCATGACCTCAACCAACAATCCTGGTGATGGTCCGCACTATGCAAATAAAGCATACAAATAATGGAATGATCAGATCCTCCCAAAGGTCTGGTACTCCTCTATCAACTTCTTGGTCTCCGGATGGCTTGGTCGATCAAGCAGCCCTTCAACAAGCTGGTTTCTCTTCTTAAGGACACGACGTACGTCTTCAGCAGTTTCTTCCCATGCCGCTTCTCCGAAGCAATCTTCTAACTTTCGCTTCTGGGACACTGCTTCATCTCTGGATTTGATTGCCTTGTTCAGTGCATGCTGGACACTATACCGGTTCATCACTTCCTCCTCACATTTCTTGATGCTAGACTTCAACTCCTCTTCGAGGTCGGAAATTTGCTGCTTCAGCTTATCTTCCCTCTTCTTGTTGTTGGTGAGTGTAGCATTCCAAGTCTTATTGCAAGAAGATATCTCTCGGTGTGCTGCGTCGAGCGCTTTCTTTTTGGCTTCCAGCATGTCGTGGGAACTTCTGAACTCTTGCCCCAGACGTTCACGCTTCTTCTTTTCCTCGGTCAACTCAGCTCCTAACCTGTTTACCAGCTCAATCTGTTGTTGGAAAGCATATACGGCCTTGTTCTTCTCACTGCGTGCCTGGGCTAACTCTTGCTCTAACCCTTCGTTAATCTTCATCAGGGCTTCTTTCTCCTTCACAACCTGTTCATAGACTCCCCTAGAAACAGTAGTCGGCTCTTCTACCGGAGCGGGAGCAGGAATTGGTGCATCTGGAAATGGCATTAATAACTGACTTGCTCTCTCCTGGACCCAAACCCTGTAAGGTGCATAGGCCTGACAGTCATTCTTTCCTAACAACGGCTTCCCTCTGCGGTTAATACGCGTCCAGGCATGCTGCAGCTTGGCTAGCAATTCTCCCTTCAAATCACCTGTGAAGTACAGAGATTCTTGTACTTCTTCCTCCTGAGGTGGATTCTTCAGTGCATATCCGAACTGGCGAATGAATAGAGAAGGGTTGTAATTGATACACTCTTTTCTTCCTATCAACGACACATTAGGGTACCCAGAACAACTGAAGATGAGCTCAGATCCCAACAGGTCTCTATCAAACCACTCCATATCTTCCGACGATAGCCTCATCAGGCGCTCTGGCCAACCAACTGGGACTGTAGTCTCTGCAACAGGTCTTCTCTTAGGAAGGTGGCTCTCAAACCACATACTCAACAAGGGTACACAAAGATGAACATTCTTCCCTCTGCCCCTCTCATTCTTATAATGCAGTGAGTGGTAGAAATCTTCGAGTAAGGTAGGTACAGGATTACCAGCGGCAAACAAGTAGAAGGCGTCGAAGTCCACAAAATCCGGTATATTGGGGAATAGTACTATGCCATAGATGCACAAGGCCAACACAGCATTGAAAGCAACCCAGCACCCATTCTTGGCGTACTCTTGGGCTTTACCAACTAAGAACTGAAATGAGAAGCCTGGAACTCCACGGGAAACAGTAGTCACAAGTTCAGAAGCATCAACATGCAAGGCTTTTGCCAATTCCTCCGGCTTGGGTTTGGCATCATAATGAATGAATGGAACCTGGTTCTGCACAGGCAGCTCAACATACTCAGCGTATTCCTCCAGAGTTGGCCCCATAATAAAGTCAGAGAACGTAAAGCACCTCAAAGCAGGGTCATAGAATTGCATCAAAGCATACAGCCCATCTAACTCTACCTCTGTAGGTTTGCACACCAATCTCAGTAATCTACCATAGCTCATCCGGAAACTCCTACGAACACCCTCATCAGCAAGAGAGATCAACCCCAATAAAGGAACAATATCAGGCGTAGGCAATTTGTAAGCAACTGTTCTCCGTAGGCTAGTCATGATCAAACACTCAGAAGTCTGGGCACTAGAACTAGGGAAATGCAAATGCACCTGCAGCACAGACACACGTTAGTGAAATGCAAATGATAATGGATATGCAGGGATGCAATGCAAGCAACATTCAACAGGGACCAAAGCTGCAGCTGGATAGCCTAAACCCAATCAAGAAAGGTCTCAGATAGACCATCCAGAAGTCACCAAACCCTGGTCTCAGATAGACCTAAAATAGAACTCCAACACTGGTCTCTGACAGACCTCAAACCATAACTCCAACTGGTCTCTGATAGACCTCAGAATAAATCTCCACATGGTCTCTGGCAGACCTCAGAATAAATCTCCACATGGTCTCTGGCAGACCTCATAACTCTCCATAAATAACCCGGATCTCTGATCAAGAAATAACCGGTAATCTGGAGGTCTAGTTACCTGCATAACCCTGAATCCCCTCACAGGTGGGTGGCCCTATAACTGGCACAAGGTACGGCATCCTATGCGGTCGTCGGCGTCACAGACTTTCAGGGTTGATGATACGATTCCCAGAAGGAGTGGCATCATCAAATCCTGAAGAGGCCTCACTCAGCCAACTTCCAAATGATCGGTCCCCAGAGTCGACAATCCAACTAACCAGCAACCCACGCCAACCAAAGGAAGGGGCAGGAGGCCAACCAGAGGAACCTCGTCTGAGTGTAGATTTCATTGGACACCGAAGCAAGCAAAGCAAGCGGGCGCCCACTAATTTCTACTCTAATTCTAGGTGCACTCAAGCCCAGGTCCGGCTTATCTCTCAATATCAGAACACCCGTCACACCCCAATACAGCAATAATAAACAATATATAAAGCTGAAAATACAAGGTTAGAAATATATAATAACTCCATACAAAATCCTCGACGGGAAAACAAGCGTTAGGATTGACTCTCTCAAGGGACGTTGGATCCCAAATGCATAAGAACCATCGCAGTCCTTAGCAGCCAGGGGACGTTGGATCCCCAGCAGAGTCGCCAGCTGTCGCTACTGCGAAAATCGGCGCCGGCTGAACAGAAGAGTCGCCACCGTGCGTTATTTATCCCACGGGAGGGAAAGGAAACGCTCAGAGTAAACCTCGCGAAAAAGGGGAAAAGGTATGGTCATCGCAACCAAAACCTGGATTCGGGAGTCGGTTACGCAAGGGGAAGGTATTAGCACCCCTCACGTCCATCGTACTCGACGGGATCCACGCTTGTTTTCGGGTATGGATTGTTATTCTATCTAAACTATAGGTCAAGGGTGAAAAAGAAAATAAAATGAAAATAAAAATGACTCGGCAAAGTATCGCACTTTATGCCTACGTATTCCCGTCTGGAACGAGAAATCAGAGTCAACGTAGTTCGCCTACCTACGGGAAAGGAGGGGAAGGTTGCTCGCTAGGATATCGCATCCTATGCCTACGTACTTTCATACAGCATGAAAGATCAGAGCAAACGTAGTTCGGGCCACGTACGACACAGGCTTGTCTTGGTTGATTTTATTCCTTCTGAAAAGGTTTTTCTGATTAACAGTCCCAGCGGACAAAAATGACGCTTTGATGAGTTCACATTCTTTTACGGAAGAAGTGTCTTTTATTGTGTTTGAAATCTTTATGGTGTTTTTCTGTTTGTTTTGAGAAATAAAGAGACAGAACTCTAACCTACGGTTGCGAAGGGAAACAAACTAACCTAATGTTATCATGCATGGGTTGAGACCTAGTGTCTATCATGCTCCTCTCTTGCACAGAGAGAAACAGAGATCCTACGGGATAGGCAAAAACAGAAACAATATCAGATATATACAGCAAAACAGTAAAATGCATGGATGCAGCAATACAAGCGAGGCAAGGGAGTCCCACTCAACCTCGAACCTAGAAAACAATAGGCGAAAGTGAACAGGCTTCACTTTCAACCCAACAGGGTAAACAGCAAACAATACAGTTCAGAAAACCAATCAATACATCAGTAATGAAATACAACAGCAAAAGAAACAGCATCAGCAGCTCTGAATCAACAACTGGCTTCAAGCAATCTCCAATCATTCACAAGCTTCAACAAGCATCAATCTCCATCTTCATGACCTTCAGGCAAGGGCTTTGATCATCAGTCTTCTATCTGCAATGGCTTTTCTTCAAGCTCAAACCTCCAGGATGAGGGATCAGTCACAAGAGTGAATTGGGTGTTAAGCAATCAGCTGACTACCAAAGGTGGTGAACAGACTGCTTCTAACACAAGAGACATTTTCTCTCAAGAGTTCTATCTCATGGACACCATCACCAAGCCTTCCAAAGGAAGGGGGTGAGTGTCTTAGAGAGACTCTGGATCACAGAGAAGAATGGATGCAGACAAGGCAATCCATGTTTGAGAAATAATCATTCTAATCTAGAGCTCTGCCTAGCTCCTAAACCCTAGTCTCCTCAGCAACTGATAGCAAGAAGCTCCTCCTCAACTCTGACAGTTGATCTTCAGCATTTGAATCTTCAATGGCTTCATCTCCACAATTCTTCAGCTTCCCCAGGGCCCCAGACAAACCCAATATCCATACAAACAATCAATAAACCCCAGAGGGCACACCACACCAAACAACAGATATACAGACAGTGATAATATCAGTAGGGGAATCCTAACTTTTCTCTAAGGGATCTAATAACTACCCATAGCCCCTATAGTCCCATAACTAATCTATTCAAACCCTAAGTCCTAAGGGAAATGAAATTAAACTCCTAAGTTGTCACCTAAAAACCCTAGTTTTATTCATGATATTCAAGTATTTATTAATCACCTAAAATTAACTCCTAAAAATGGGAACTAAAATATTTCTACAAGCTTAACCTCCCATCTAAACAATATGAAAAGAGTGATCAAAAAATATCAAAGCATGTGAGAGAACAAAAATCATAAAAATAATGCATGAAATGTAACTATTTATTATGCTATTTATTTAGAAAATATGTAAAAAATATGAAATAAAACTAAAAATGAAATTTTATTTTTTCTATAATATTCTAGACATTTTAATGAAAATATGGTAAAAAGAATGGATTAAAATGCATTTTTTATGAATTTATTATGATTTTATGAAAATTGGTAAAATATTAAAATGAAATAAGAAAATTAAAATGAATTAAAATGAGCAAGGGGGGGTATGAAGAGAAATTCGCCCAGTTGATATCTGGATGGGCCCTCAGACAGGGGGGTGTTGGTAGCGTTTTGGACAAGGCCCAGCTTCGTTCAGCATTAAAAAAAACAAATAAAAGACGCTGGGGGTAAGAATAGCAACAGAATCACATGAGAAAAATGGTTTTGGGCTCACACGGGGGTGGGAATAACAATCCAACTCAGGCCCGCCCGTTTCAATTAATGAAACGGTGCGTTTAGGGCCAGGGTAATCTCCCTCCAATTTTCAGATTGAATGTAGGCCATTGGATCACTCTAAAAGTCAAGAGTCTTACACTCATTGGACGGCTAGGATTATCTCTTCTTCCTCATTCAACCTGAACCTAGGGTTTCTGCCACCATGGAAGCCATGCACGAGCAACTTTCTTCCTCTCTGTTCTCCATCTACACGCAGCCAATCCACACGATGTGAACATGAAATCTGCTCCAAATCTCTCCCTCTACAAGCTTAGGGCATCAATTCGCTTTGAAATTCACCACATCAACAAATTCGATTGAATCACATACTGACCACCATTGAAATGCACTGGTATGGACCCTCACCAATCTTCCCCAGACTTAGCCTAAATTGAACTACAACTAATGGAGGTTAACACATGCTATCAAGCCACGATTATAACACACTAATCTAAGAGATATTGATCTTAACAGTTCATTGCACCTGCTCACAACCATCACCAAACCTCTCCAAATTCATCTAAACTAATCTCCTAACCACCTAGATTGCATCTAAACTAACAAAATCAGGTCTAGCTAACTGGATCGAGCAGTTTGAATGAAAACTTACCTTGTGAGAAATCTTGAAAAACAGCTATGGAAGATGTGGATCTGAAGCTTCTAGGTGTTGGATCTTGATCTATCCTTGGTGTATGTGATTCTGTATGCAATATTCTGGTGATTCCTTGCTTGAATTTTGCTGTCCAACAGAATTTGCAGTTTTGAGGTTCTTGAAGATAATGCACGAAAATGAATCCTAACCACCAAGTCTTTGCTTCAATTATGATCTATGATGATGATTGAATAAGATTGAATTGAAGTGGATGAAAATTGGTGAGGAATTTGTGAGATTTGGAATGAAACTTCAATGAAAAGTATGAGAGAAATTTGTGAAAATCTTGGTGCAAATGAGGCCAACCCTTGCCAAATTCTCATTTCATGCTTATATAGACCCCAAATGAACATTCTAGATCCATCTTGCACATTCCCTTGTTTTCAAACTTTGGCTCATTTTTGATTATGTTTCTTAAATGATAAGCAACCATGGATAACTTCATTTTTTCCTTCTAAACTCAAAAAAGTGTGTGAACCATTGTTCTTAGAATTGTTTTTCCATTCAAAATCATATATTGGAAGTCTCCATTTGGACTTGTAAATCTCCCAAACCACTTTTCAACTTGAAATTATTCACTTTATAAGCCTTTTTTAGTTCATATTTTGACCTATCATGCAACTCCATGCTATGAGCTTCTCCAATAACTTGTGACCTTCTTTCTAGACTTAAAATCCCATTTGGAGCAAGTTTGATGTTGTAAGTTTTTTCATTTGAGGCCTCCTTGTATGAGTTTTGGGTATAGGTTAAAATGACCTGTAATTCACAAATGCCCAAAATACCCTTTGCTTGCCAAGACCATAAGTTGAGTTCTCCACATCATATGAAGGCATACCATACCATTCTAGAAAGCTAAGACAATGAGGAACAACTCTTATGTTGACCAAGAATTCATTTGAAATCTCCTTGAGGGGTAAAACTAGCTTGGAAGTCAAGTCACTTTCACAGACAAAAGTTCAGACACCCCAAATGACCTGTAACTTGCAAGGACCATAACTTGAGTTCCATAAACCTCCTTGAGGTCTTCCACCACTCAAATTAAAGGTCTTGAGATCCTCTACAAGTTTCATGTTGGCCAAGAAGCCATTTGAAGTTAGCATTTTGACTTATCTTGCTTGGAAATTTGACCTAAACTAGGGGATTTTACAGAGAAACCCTAATTTAGTAACTCCTCTTCTCCTTGATTTCTCTTGAATTCTCCTTGTCATATCTGCATATCCTTCTTCATACATCAAATGTTGATCCCCACATCTCTCCAATAGACTTGAATGCCCTCTTAAGTCAGTCAATTGACCTAGGGTTGACCTAGGGTTGACCCAGATGAAACCCTAGTTGACTGTCTTCAACTGTAGCTCTTGTGCCTCCATCAATGACTTGTTTTCTTCTCCAAATGACTTTATAAGTCTCTCAAGATGTCTAGATGCTCTCCATGTCTTCATTTCATAGCTCACAATCCTCTTGTTGGTCCTCAGATACCCTCAGCTAGGAGATGGACTCAAGGCTTGATCTGCTGAACTCTTTGCTTTCAAATTCTCTCCTGATGACTTGAATATGATTGAATTGGGATAATAACCTCTTGCTAGGCCTCTAGAGATGAAAATAATGATTGGTCCCCTGGTGAATGACTTGCTATGCTTATGCTATGCAGATGGTTAGTCTATGTACATAACTCTACATGCAAATGCTAATGATGATGAAACATAAACCAATTGAATAAGGTTGAGCAAATTTTAGGGTGCAACAGATATCTCATGTGGTGGGAAGTGAAATGCAAAATATCTTCATGAAAGTTCAAGTTGCTACTAGATTGATCTAGATGATTCTAGACCCTTCCAAATTAGTCTATATATTGATTTCATTCTCCATTGGTGAAAGGTTGGTGATTGTTGATGTTAATGGTGGTAGAGAAAATAGTTTGAACCAAAAATTTTCCATTTGCAAATTGAATTGAAACTTCATTTTTCTCTTCATTACCCTTCCATTTTCTTCCACAAATCATCACTACAAACATCCCTGAGTATGTTCATGCTAGCTTGAGCCACCATTGTTGAAGAATTGGAGCTTTCCAAGTGAAGTTGCAAAAGAGCAAAAGTGATTGGATCTAAAGATACAAGCCATCTCCATCAAATCTTGTGCAAGAAGAGTGTTATTCATCACATAGAGACCATTCTTGAAGATCCACAAGGCCTGGTTCGAAGCTTTTCAACACTTGCCATTGTAGGGTCAAGGTATGAAAAATCTTTCCCACACTCTGTTTTAGGCATGGTTAGGATTAGTTCTTGTTGTGAAACTATTAGAGACCATTAGGGGATTCATTTGGATGAGTTTTAGACCAATTAGTGAGGTTTCATTAATGGAGGTTGATTCTTGATGGAGGTAGAAAACATGATTTAATGGATGATAATGCATGAGAATTGGTTGGTTGTGATCAGCATAGCATGAGGATTAATTATATACAAAGATTGTTGAGTTTTATGATGGTCGAAAATTGAAGTTTGGATCCATGGAGTTGTGTGGTTCGGTTTGCATGATGTAGTTAGCTTCAACGAAATCCAAAGGCATGGTTGTATTCTACATAAAATTCTAGACAAATTTGGTTCTTGAATCGTATTAAATGGTGGAGAAATGAGAGAGAACAAAGGTGATGAAGTTGTGTGCATGGAGTTGTTTTTCATGGAGTTTACTAAACCCTAATATTCCAAGGAGGAAGATGATGTATAGACCGTTGGATCGCGCCTTGAATTGTTGACTTGAAGACCATCGGACGACCAGCATTCACACACGAAATAATGGATAAGTGAAGTCTTCATGGGCTTAGCGAAAATACTCTCCACACCCCCCATTCCAAGCCCAATTGGTTTTACACTATGATTTCTTGCTTTTTGCACCACCATTTTATCTTTTTTCTTTTGATTTTTAATGTTTTTTCTGAATTATCATTGGGCTGGGGCGTGTCACTTCCAGCACCCCCAGTCTGGGCCCAGTTCATCATTTGCAACTTAAATTATTACTTTTCGTACCCCTCATGCCAATTCTCATATTAAACTTTCTCCAAATTTTTTCAAACTTTAAAAATTCATATAAAATTGAAAAATGCATATTTTTTAATGAGACTTTTTTTTTCCCATTTTCCATTTTTTGTCTAGAAAAATATGAAAACATAAAATTGTCATTTTATTTCATTTTCATATTTTTTGCATATTTTTACTTTTAATAGCTTTTTTAATTCTTTTAGTTGGTATGCTAATTTGTAGAATTTAATTAGAATAGTTCCCTTAGGATTTTAAGTTCAATCTTTTTAGGATGATTAGATGAATGGTTTAGGTTCCCCCTGAATTAATTTCATAATTTTGTGATAATTTTTAGGGTAGTTTTAATTAGGTAGTTCTAGGTAGTATAGAATTTGATTAAAACTTTAGTATAGGTCAATAACAATTTTAGATTTAGGTTTTTTAGGGCAATTTAGTCTATGGGGAATATATGGGACTTAAGGGTAGTTATGTAGGGTCCCCTAGCATTTATATTAGGAATTAATAGAATAATATATTATTTTTGGTTGATTTTTGAATTGATTGATTGTGTGGTGTGCCCTTTCTAGGGTTATTGTTTGATTGTGTGGGGGTATTGGGCTTGTTTGGGGCTTGGGTTTGAGTTGAAGACTTTGTTGATGAAGCCCGTTGAAGACAAAAGGAATGAAGACTCAGTTCCGGAGTTGATGAAGAGTATATCTTGTTGGCAGCTGTTGAAGGTTATAGGAACTAGGAGCTAGGTAGAGCTCTAGAATAGCAACTTGATTCACAAACATGGAAGGTCTTGTTTGCCTCCATCCCTCTCTATGATGCAGAGTCTCTCTAAGACACTCACCCCCTCCTTTGGAAGGCTTGGTGACAGTGTCTAAGAGATAGAACTCTTGAGAGAAACTTTTCACATATTGTTAACAGTCTGTTTGCCACCTTTGGTGGTCAACTAACTGTTTAACATCCCAATTCATTCTTTTGATGGTTCCTCAGCTTGGGGGAGTGAGACTTGAAGAAAAGCCCTGAAAGATTGAAGATAGAGACCTTGCTTGAAGGCTGTGAAGATGAAGACTGATGCTTGCTTGAAGCCTGTAGATGGTTGAAGATGACTTGAAGACAGATGCTGATATAAGCTTGTTGGTGAAGATTGCTGTTTATAATTTTTGATGTATTGTTTGAATTTCCCTGACTGTATTGTTTGCCATTAATCTGTTAGGTTGAAAGCGAATTTTGTTCGCTTTTGCCTGTTGTTTTCTAGGTTCGAGGTTGAGTGGAACTCCCTTGCCTCGCTTGTATTGCTGCATTCATGCATTTTACTGCTTTATTGTATATTTGCTTTTGTTTCTGTTTCCGTTTATCCCTTAGGATCTCTGTTTCTCTCTGCGCAAGAGAGGAACATGATAGATATTAGGTCTTAACCCATGCATGACAACATTAGGTTAGTGTGATTCCCTTTTTCAACCGTAGGTAGAGTTCTGTCTCTTCTTTCTCAAAACAAACAGAAAAACACAATAAATATTTCAAACACGATAAAAGACACTTCTTCCGTAAAAGAATGTGAACTCATCAAAACGTCATTTTTGTCCGCTGGGATCAGTAATCAGAAAAACCTTTTTTTGAAGGAATAAAAACAATCAAGACAGACTTGTGTCGTACGTGGCCCGAACTACGTTTGCTCTGATCTTTCGCGCTGTGTGGAAGTACGTAGGCATAGGATACGATATCCTAGCGAGCAACCTTCCCCTCCTTTCCCGTAGGTAGGCGAACTACGTTGACTCTGATTTCTCGTTACAGACGGGAATACATAGGCATAAAGTGCGATACTTTGCAGAGTCATTTTATTTTCTTTTAACCCCAGACCTGTAGAATAGATAGAATAACAATCCGTACCAGAAAACAAGCGTGGATCCCGTCGAGTACGACGGACGTGAGGGGTGCTAATACCTTCCCCTTGCGTAACCGACTCCCGAATCCAGGATTTGGTTGCGATGACCATTCCTTTCCCCGTTTTGCGGTAGGTTTACCTCGAGCGTTTCCTTTCCCCTCCTTTAGGATAAATAACGCACGGTGGCGACTCTTCTGTTCAGCCGACGCCGATTTTCGCAGTAGCGACAGAAAGGTATAACATTTGAACACATTTTGAACTTGAAAGTGTCATACCCCAAATTTGTCCTACCCTTGCAATTAATGAATGTCTTACTGATTCACGACTTCTGGCTATGACTATCTGAGACTTCGTTCATAAAGACCATGTGTGTACACATTGTGGTTATAATCCCTAGCAATTTCTGTTGAATTCTTGGGGAGAGAGCTTGCCTCTGGCCCCTTAGGCCCAAACTCATGTGTGTTCTCCCTCTCATGATCAAACAAATATGGTAGGGTCAATGAGCATAAAGTACATGTTGGCAAGCGTCAGGCTATGTTTGAATTCTAGATCAGTTTGTGACAAACTTAGAGTTAGCTTCAAATTTCGAGTCATAATTTGGATGTAATTAGTCCAGAAGTTGTTTCATTTCATTTCAAAGGCTTATGGTAACGCGTCAGTTCACAACCATACAAGCTGTGATAAAGGAAAGATGAACCCGTATTCTTGCAGTAAAAATGGTCAAGAGGTTTCAAGTAGATTTTAATGGCCTCAAAGTTAAGCCCAAATCTTATTCCATTTGGTTTTGAGGAGTTATTGACTAAAGCCTTCAAGTGTCAGGAGTTTGTTTTTTATTGTTCAAGTTTTTCTCAGGCCATGCTACAAGGTAGTTTCAAGCCTCACTACATTCACATCATGACCTTTCAAACTTCATCATTAAAGCAAGGGGGTGTGGGATTTAAGATGTTCGGGACACATGTTTGCAAATCCAAGGCTCACAAATAAGGCATGATACTTTATAAAAATTGATTCTTATTCAAAGCTATGAGATTCAATCTACAAACAATGCCATAACATGAGTTTATTCGCCCAAGCCGTGAGGTCGCGTTCAAATAAAAAATTTGCATTCAGTGACAATTTTACAAACTCAAAATTCATTTCAAAGTGCACGCTACAGCTAATAGCCATTTTCCCAAAATGCACTCTAATCATGAATGATACAAAATTCATAAGAATACAACATAATGACTGGGATCCCTGCTAAGGCTATGGTTTGTTTTTCAAGGTTTCTCCAAGGATTGACTTTGAGCTTACAATCAAATATGCTCCTGCTAGTGCGTGTTGAAAGTCTTGCTGATAGCGAAAGCCTTGCATCGTCGAAGAAGAACCGTGTGACCTGCAATATTCTTCTAAAAAACGAGGGCGCGTTTCGGCACATCAGCACAACTTGCCAATCATCCTTCCAAAGTCGTTGGATAGACCTCCCAGTTCTGGTCAAGGCTTTAACTTCCGCTATCTCCTTCCACACCGTCTCTGCACACATGAAACCAATACCTGTCAAGTTGGTTGAAATCATAAAGAGGAATTACTATGAAAAACGTCAAAATAGAAGTAGAATTCATCTGCTTGAATTGATAGAGGACATTGTTCAAAGTTGCGGCTCGGTCAGCCGCAAGTGATGCTATTTCCGGCGCCACCAGTTCTCACCTGTATCAACAACAGACACACAAGAATTCATCATATAAATCATTCCAAAATTTCATATGCAACAAGAGAAAAAGAATGTTCAGTTTCTGTCACAAACCGTGACACACGTACAACATTTCAGCCATCTTCTAAATCGCAGAGTAAACAACAACACGCGAGCTTCATGATCTACAAATTGAAGCAACTGCCACAGATTTACACCCTTGCATCAATCATAAATATTCAAAAGGGGCTGCCTAATTCTGGACAGTGTACTAAAAGTGTGCAATTCACAACAAAAGCAATTCCTACTTGACCAAGATCCTGCTACAAGCAACAATAACATATCACATACAAACTTCACCCCACAAACCATTTACACTGGCTCTGCAAAAGACCTGCACTCTCTGATCTCACCCTTCATACACTGCAAATCCTGCAACCATCTTCAATTCACAAAACCTACAACTTTCACTCGCCATAACAAAGTCACCGTATGATTTAGCCATTTTTCACAAACTTTCCACACATACCTCAGTAAGCAACAACAACTAGAATCGTCGCGCCTAAACTTTTAGCTTCACAAAACACATTCCCTGCTACTCTTCAAGTGACCCTGCTCACGCACATGACCTGCAATATTCTTCTAAAAAAACGAGGGTGCTAGTATAATTGAAGTGGTTAAGACGGTTAAGCCACATGTGCTCCTAGGTTTGTCCGGTGTTGGTGGTATTTTCAATACGGAGGTACTTAAGGCAATGAAAGAATCCGTTTCAACAAAACCTGCTATCTTTGCCATGTCTAAAATGCTGAGTGCACTGCTGTTGATGCTTTTAATCATGTCGGGGAACATATAGTGTTTGCAAGTGGAAGCCCTTTCGAAAATGTAGATTTTGGTGATGGGAAAGTAGGGCATGTAAATCAAGCAAACAATATGTACCTTTTCCCAGGAATTGGTTTGGGAACACTTCTGTCAGGTGCTCATCTTATTACAGACGGAATGTTGCAGGCAGCTGCTGAATGCCTTGCTTCATACATGGCTGAGGAAGATGTCTTAAAAGGAATTCTATATCCATCCGTTAATAGCATACGAGATGTAACGGCAGAGGTTGGAGCTACTGTACTTCGAGCAGCCGTTCAAGAAGATCAGGCAGAAGGGTTTGAAGTATTGGCCGAGCTTGAGTTTCGTAACCAGCAGAATTTTATCCTGAGTATGGAGAATAAAGCACTCAAACAGCGTTTAGAAAGTTTAGCACAGGAGCAGCTTATTAAATACTTGGAGCAGGAAGTACTGGAAAGAGAGATTGGAAGATTACGCGGCATGTATCAACAACATCTGCAGCAGTCGCATAAGCCACAACAGCTTCAACAACAAGAGACAGGTTTCGTCAGCGGCGGGAGTCACCTTCCTCTTTGCATTGACAAGAAATCCAAGCACTCACCGTAAAACCGAAAAAGTTCCAACCTGTTTCATAACAGTTCATATCCTACTTCAAAATGCTCCATCTAGCTGCCAACACATACCGGAATTGCAAATCTCTTCAAAGTTGATGTTGATGCTAGGGGTACAACCTCCCATATTCGATGGTGTCGGGATGGTGATTTAGAGTTGTTTCGGAACGTTGTAGAAAAGCATGCTACTACTCTCAATACAGCTTGTCGAACCCACCACATGATTGCATACACCGGTTTTGAAACTTCAGCTTCTGCATCAATGTCTCCCTGAGACATAGGGTGCCGCATCCGTACCTGCGTGACGTGCATACAAATGAAAGCCCATCTTGTCACAAAATGAACGAAAAATGTAAAAAAGAAAGAGAGAGAGAAAGAAAGAGATGACGGGTCAACATTGTTGGATATAAAGAAGTCATTCAGGGATGTGGATAATGTTCTATATGATTGGACTGACTCATCAACATCAGATTATTGTGCTTGGAGAGGAATTTCATGTGATAATGTCGCCTTCAATGTTGTTGCACTTAATCTTTCTGGGCTGAATCTTGATGGTGAAATCTCACCTTCGATCGGGAACCTTAAGAGCTTGGTCTCTATTGATTTAAAAGAAAACCGGTTATCAGGTCAGATACCAGATGAGATTGGTGACTGTTCTTTGTTGCAAGACTTGGACTTGTCATTTAACGAAATTCGGGGTGATATACCATATTCGATTTCAAAGCTGAAACAATTAGAGAATCTGATTACGATATGCTGTGTATGTGAGGAAAAACTAGAACATTAAAAATGGCAGTTTCAGGGGTCTTCACAACAGTCTTTTCAGTATAATATAACTCAATGCATTCCTCAAAAGGAATCTTTTCCTCAAGGATGATGACATCTTCATGAAACTTTGGATTAACTTGTTCTATGATCCCTTCACTAAGTCACTGTTATATATGCTGCTATTGAACAGCTGTGTCCTGCAGAAGTGGAATGCCTGAGAATAATATATTTGGAAGGCATTGAAAGTCTTCTGCTTTGGAAATAGCTTCATATATCTGACTGACTTGTGCATCATATCATGGGATTTCTTCAAGTTCTTGAGTTGGATCAGTTCAGTTGAATAATGAAGTTTGGTAGAACAGATTTATCTTCTATTTTGCAAGATGTAAAACGCCGAGGGAAACAGATCAAACTTAAGAAGAGGTGGTTATTGGGCTTACCTATCACAAAACGTGAAAGGAAGAAGTTGAAAGAAAATCGCAATAGGTATGTACCCGAGTTACTCAGAAAAGATGATATATTTTATGAGTCAGTGAGAACTCATGTTGAACGTGCTTTAGGAGCACACTACATTGAAAGAGCGCACTCTATCCCTCGGGATGATATTGATTTCGACCAAATACCAAACTTAAAAAGGTTGATATTATCATGCCTTGATAATTTGACTACCAAGGGTCTATACCTTCTTGCTATGATAGTTAGTGGAGACACAGCCAAGTATGAAAGAACTCGAGGTAGTTTGAAAAAGATTATCAAAGGTTCTCTTTCTATTGATCTGAGTAGCGAAAGGCATAATGACCAACAACTGGAAACTCGCAAACAACTTTTTCAACTTCTCAACAATCCTCAACATTTTCGTCATAGGTGTGAGCTTTTACCTGGATCTGAGTCCCAATTTTATCATGCTGCTGCAGTAAAGATTTTACGTGGACTTGAAAAGTTACCATCCCAAAACTTGATTGGCATCTGCGTCTGAAAATAGCGCTAGGAGCAGCACAAGGACTTGCATATTTACACCATGATTGCAGTCCTCGCATCATACATAGGGACGTGAAATCGTCAAATATTTTACTAGATGCAGATTTTGAGCCTCATCTAACTGATTTTGGCATTGCCAAAAGTCTCTGCCCTACTAAGTCTCATACTTCTGCTTACATAATGGGCACCATTGGCTACATAGACCCTGAGTATGCCCGAACTTCCCGACTCACTGAGAAATCCGATGTCTACAGCTATGGCATTGTTTTACTTGAATTGCTAACCGGAAGAAAAGCCGTTGACAATGAATCCAATCTCCATCATCTAATTTTGTCCAAGACAGCTAGCAATGCAGTAATGGAAACGGTTGATCCCGACATAACTGCCACATGCAAGGACCTAGGAGCAGTCAAGTAAGTTTTCTCAGCTCGCTTGATTCAAGCCGTGGCAACTGGTTCATCGCCCTCGTTCAACATCAGTGATTTAGTAGCAATCAGTACATCATGCATATGTTCTCATCGAAAACTCATAACTCAGCACCAAGTAACAATCTTCAAACAAGTCAGCCAACTACGCATCTCTGGTGACTGCACAGCTTGTCGTGTTGGCTTCACACATGGCTGGGCTAGGACTTCCTGACAATGATGCTTGGTACATGATCGAAACAATTGCAGAGAGGAATAGTATCAGATCCAAACAATTTATAAAAAATTAGAGGATTCTTGTCTCATATCCAACAACTACGAAATGGATACTGGGGTTCACCTCAATGAAGGCACAGTCTGTGTCATCACTTGCATTGACATCTCCACACTCAAAAAATGCCAAAGATGAGGGTCAGCAGCTTCACAACTGGATTATTAAACTTGGGTTCGAGTCAAATGAATACGTTTAAATGCTACAATGGATATGTACGGAAAATGTGGAGAAATCGATGATGTATTTAGAATCCTTCCCATACCAAAAAGTAGGTCACAGAGGTCTTGGAACATTCTAATATCCGCATTGGCCGGACATGGGTTTTTCCGCCAGGCTGCAAAGGCCTTTCAAGAGATGCTTGATGTTGGTCCGAAACCTGATCACATCACGTTTGTTTCGCTTCTGTCTGCCTGTAGCCATGGGGGTTTGGTGGATGAGGGTCTTTCGTACTTCTCTTCAATGACTACTGAATTTGGTGTCCCTACTGGAATAGAGCATTTTGTGTGCATAATTGATCTTCTGGGGAGATCGGGAAGGCTTGCGGAGGCTGAAGCTTTCATTGATAAGATGCCAGTCCCACCAAATGACCTCGTTTGGCGCAGCCTGTTGGCTGCTTGCAAAATACACGGAAATTCGGAGCTGGGGAGGGAAGCCGCTGATCATCTTTTGGAGCTGGACCCATCTGATGATTCGGCCCATGTTCTATATTCAAATGTCTGTGCGTCTACCCAAAGATGGGGAGATGTAGAGAATGTGAGAAAGCAAGTGGAATCACACAGCTTAAAGAAGAAACCTGCCTGCAGTTGGATCAAGTTGAAAAACAAGGTTACAACTTTTGGGATGGGAGACCAGTTTCATACACAAACTGCACAAATCTATGCAAAGAGGAAGAGCATTCTCAGCAGACCAAGAGTTTGTTTTCAGTTAAGAATGAAGAAATACCACATCAACAAGTTTGTATCAGTAAAATTGTTGTGTTACCACAGTGAAAATCATGAGTAAATAACAGAAGATACAGTCAGCACAAACAGACGAAATTCAGAGACAAGAAAATAGGACAGCAGAGCCAGATTCACTAAAATGGAAAGGCATGGTCTGGGCATCAGAAAGTGCTAGCAGAAGTGATACACTATCATGATTCAAACATAAAAAACCCTAATCTCCCATCATATATATTTGGTTACCATTCATTCAGAAAGGAGGCTGGTAGAGAAAAAAGGAAAAAACCTAACCATTGCAGCAGCCACCCCAAACTCTTCACCAATTTCATCCTCATCATCCACCCATTCTTGCAGCAACCTTAACCTTCGTTTCATTTCCCTCACCTTTGAACACCGTTTTCGAACAGCTCATACTACCACCTCAACTTCAAACCCAACTCAACAATCCATCTTCCTCATAAACTCACTGTAAACTTTGCAACCAGCATCCAAACCACAGCAGTACTTTCATCGAACACGTGGTGAGCGGGATTGTAGACCATCAGAAATCAAGCTGCCATCGTTCCGATAATCAACCATCCACCGCCGCACCGCCAAAAGAAGAACAGAAACGGAAGTGAAGGAGAAGAGTGAGAAGTCGAAACCAAGCAGAAGGAGTTTCGAATTTGAGGTAGTTCGACTTTTGTTCATTGCGTTTTCATGACCACGTTTTCGTTTTGATGTTGTGGTATTCGAATCTGAGCATTTTCGTTTTGATGTTGTGGTATTCGAATCTGAGCATTTTCGTTTTGATGTTGTGGTATTCGAATCTGAGCGTTCTCGTTTTGATGTTGTGGTATTCGAATTTGAGTGTTTTCGTTTTGATGTTGTGGTATTCGAATCTGAGTGTGTTGCTTACAAGTGCCACGGTTGGGTACGTATATCTCCAGCGCGTACGTGTTTGTATCTTTCTGTTTGGTCATCACAATCTAATGTCCTTTGTTTTCTGTTTCTTTTATTTTATTGAATCTCAAAGGGAATGTTTAGAGTTTTGAAATTTTATTTTGGTAAATTTAAGTTATAGATATATAAATTTCTTTTTCTAATATACTGTAAATATTCTAATATCTACTTGTAAATATTTTAATATTTATTTTGTAAATACTATATACATATTACTTTAGGTTTTCTTATATATAATTTTTAGATTACTTTACATATCTAATTTTCTATTTTATTTTTTTTTCTTTAAAGTTTTAAGAATCTTATCTTATTTATTTTAAGAGTTTTCTTATATATATTTAGAATGTCTTTTCTCTTTTTGTTTTGTTAGAACTTTGTAAAGTATATTGTGGTTTTAAAAAAAAAAATTTTATTTCCTTGTAAACGTTGGATCTGAGACCATTTCCCTTTCAACGCTTTTTCCTCCTAAAACTTCGGCCCCGTATCGAATGTATCTCAGAAAACATTTTCAAACAAATTCTTGGTATTGGATTAAAGAGAGAAGATTGGGTGTAGACCCCTTCTTCTTCGAGTGTTGGGATGCCCACTGTAGTGAGGGTGGTTTCGGCACTCGTCTTTCAATACGAAGACGTTTTCAGTCCCTCCTATCCTAAAAAACTTCGGCTTTGTGTCAAGTCCCTTTTAAACTATCTTTTAAATCATATTCTTTGTATTGAATTAAACGAGGGGATTAAGTGTAGACTTTCTTCCTCTCCGAGTGTCGAGATGCTCACTGTAGTGTGGGTGGTTTAGACACTCGTCTTTCAATACGAAGACTTTTCTACCCCATTTTCCTCCTAAGACCCCGGTCCCGCACCGAGTGACTGTTCAAACCCTTCCTAAAAAACCTCGGTCTCGTACCGAGTCCTTTTTCAAACCATAATAATTTGATTTCTCTTTGTATCGAATTAAAAGAG
This sequence comes from Lathyrus sativus, assembly GCA_963859935.3. Taxonomy (NCBI): domain Eukaryota; kingdom Viridiplantae; phylum Streptophyta; class Magnoliopsida; order Fabales; family Fabaceae; genus Lathyrus; species Lathyrus sativus. The sequence goes on along the minus strand of OZ012740.1, from coordinate 640,384,333 downwards.
GGGACTAAGTGTAGACTTTCTTCCTCTCCGAGTGTTGGGATGCCCACTGTAGTGAGGGTGGTTCCGACACTCGTCTTTCAATACAAAGACGCTTCCAACATTTCCTCGTAAAACCTCGGTCTCGGACTGAGTATACTTTCAATAATAAATTAATTTCTCTTTGTATTGAATTAAAAAAAGAGAGGATTGGGTGTAGACCTCTTCCTCTCCGAATGTTGGGATGCCCACTGTAGTGAGGGTGGTTTCGATGTTCGTCTTTCAATACGAAGACGCGACTCCTTCCACCCATCTCACTTTCACATTTTCATCCCGCAACCCCTGTCACCTAAAACCTCGGACCTGTACCGAGTGCATTTTCAAATCTTTTCATCATAAAACTTGAATGGTCGTGGAGTGATTAGGCGTAGGCCTTCTCCTATCCCGAGTGCTGACGTTTACCGTAGGGTTCTCTGTCGCAAAGCACTTACCATTTAAAACCAAAAAAACATCTTTAATAAGAGGACGAAGTTTCTCTTTGCATTGAATTAAAGAGAAAGGATTGGGTGTAGACCTCTTCTTCTCCGAGCGTAGGGATGCCCACTGTAGTGAGGGTGGTTTCGACGCTCGTTTTTCAATACGAAGACGCCTCGTTCGCGACACCTTTTTATAACAAAAAACTTTGAGATAACGAATTGGGTACTACCTGTAGGGGTTACTATCCGAGGACCTGTCTCGCCCCCTAAAAACAATCCAATCAATCAAATGCGACTTCTAGCCCCGCGTGGCGAAAACTAATCAATCTTTCAAAGGGATATGTTACGTCCGTTCTACCGCAAACAGGTAACGCATAAGCCTCCTCACATGCGAGCAGCTAAACACCTAAACTGCTAGAATGCGCACGATAGCATCATCCATAAAAAACATCAACACACCGTAGGCCGAACTACGGCTGCTCTGATTCTTTACTTTTTCAAGTAAAGATACGTAGGCACAAGGGCCACAATCCTTGCCGAGCACATTCCCCAATATCTGTAGTTCCCCGAACTACGTCGATTCTGACTTTCTCACATTTATTGAGAATACGTAGGCATAGGACTGCAAAGTCCTACCGAGTCCGTTCTTTCTCTTTTCTTCCCTGTTCTCTCTTCCCTCCTAACTTTCCTGTTTCTAATCCTTCTTTTACCCAGTGAAACACTCTTCTTATAGCATAATGTTTAAGCAAATAAATTCACACACCGATAAACAAAAGGTTCCCATCGAGTACGATGGATGCGAGGGGTGCTAATACCTTCCCCTCGCATAACCGGCTTCCGAACCCGTTCTTGGTTGCAAGACCATCTTATCCATTTCTTTTCTTAAGGTTTTCTCGATATTTTCCTTTCCCCTCATGGGATAAATAAAGTTCGGTGGCGACTCTTCTGTCCTTTCTTTTCGCCTCCCCGTCGTTGCATTTTTCGAGTAGCGACAGCTGGCGACTCTGCTGGGGACCCTAGCGAGCCAGACCTAATTTGTTTGTCGTGTTTGTGTTTTATTTGCTTTTATTTTTTTTATTATGTTATGTTCACTAACTGTTGGGTTTATTTGGATGGTTTGTGAGATAAAGCTTTCTACCCGAGCTTTCAAGTACACACTAAGATAGGAGGTGGGTTCTTTCTGATTTGCGAGACTTAGGACTCGTTGAGTTGGATCGAATTCCATCGCTCAGATGAGACCCCGTTGGAATGATTATGTCTTACGTGTAGTCGTAATGACGTCTTTATTTCCGACGTGGGAGTCCGCGACTCTGAGGACCTTTGTAGAACCTTATTCCAAAGGTTGCTAGGACATGACTCTGTGTTCATCCTTTGAAGGGATTACCGTCTTACGAGTAGTCGTTATGATGGAAAACTTTCGAGGGTTAGTGCACGGGACTTTGTTTAAAAGCCTTTGGAATACCCTCTTATAAACCATTAGACAACCCACCCGATGGGAGAAATGTTTTGTGTTGTTTTGCAGGACCAGTGATCTTGATCTTGAGTTGTGCTCTTTATCATGTGCATTCATAAAACATTGCATTGCATATCATTTCTCGCATATCAAGGGACTTAAGAGACTGTGATTATCTCAGGTATTGGTGAATACAATGACTGACCAAAGAAAGCGAAGCACAAATTCCATCAAGTTTAGAGAACCAAAGCTGGAACTAATTCAAGACATTCTGATTGACGTACCAAAGGCTATCAAGATCAACTTTCAGGGGAAGTATGGGAAATTGCTTGATCTCCTCCATTCTAGGGTCGATACTTGGGCTTTGTTCGCTATGGCTCAGTTCTATGATGCACCTCTCAGATGTTTCACTTTTCAAAACTATCAGTTGGCCCCTACTCTTGAGGAATATTCTCACATTTTGAACATCAAGATTAAGGATCAACCTATATACACAGGCTTGGAAGAAGAACCAAAACCTCCTGCCATTGCTCTTGCTCTACGTATGACTAAAGAGGAAGTCAAAGAGGGTCTAACCAGTAAAGGGGGTGTTCAAGGTTTTCCATTGAAATTTCTGCTAGAAAAGGCTGCTCAATACAAGGTGGATGAAGATTGGGAAAAGTTCGGAATAAGCGTTGCTCTAATGATTTATGGGATTGTCCTCTTTCCAAATGTGGACAATTTCATAGACATCACTGCCATCGTTCTCTTCATGCAGAAGAATCCTATCCCTACACTCCTTGCCGATGTTTATCACTCCATTCATTGGAGGAGTGAAAAGAAGGCGGGAATGATCCAATGCTGCTCTCACCTACTATACAAGTGGTATGCTTCTCATTTACCCAAGAAAGGGCCATTCATGGAAAACAAGAAGAAATTAAAATGGTCTCAACGCATCATGTCTCTGGAAGCTAGTGATATTGCTTGGTACTCTCCTGCGTACTATGATGTGGAAATCATTTTCAGTTGTGGAGAATTCGGTAATGTACCTTTGATCGGTAGGGCCGGTTGTATTAATTATAACCCAGTCATGGCATTACGTCAGTTGGGCTATGCTATGGAGGGCGAGCCCGAGGCAGAGAAGATTCAGAGTTTCTTTTTGCTAGCCACATCAGAGGACCCTGCGTTTGTCAGGAAGGTTGCTAAGGCTTGGGGTAAGATTCATACAAAGGGGCGGAAGGAGTTAAAAGCGAAGAATTGCGTGGCAAAGGAGCCATACAACCGGTGGTTACTAGCTAGAGTAGCTGAAAGGTCGTTACCATTTCCCTTAGAGCCCTCTATGCAAGAAGCACCTCCTGCTCCCACTCATGTGTCTATAGAAGAATATGAAAAACTGAAGCTAATAGTGGAGAGATTGACTAAGGAGAACCAGGACCTTCAGAATGAAGTCCACCAAGCAAAGGTGGAGAGTGGTCAGTACAAAAGAAAGGTGGAGTTGGAACAGGATCAAGCAGCTGAAAGTAGCAAGAAGCTAAAATTAGAAACGGATCTGAGAGTCAGGTACCAACAGGGTTACGAAGGGGCTGATGCATCATTAACAACTCTCCGACAACGCTTAAAGGACACCAAAGCTTCTTGTGATAGGGCATGGCACTTCTTTGAGATAGCATCTGCCGAAAAGAAGGAAATCCGAGAGAATCTTGAGGCTGATATTGGGGATCTTGAAGAATGACTGAGAAATGCTTTGACCCTAGCGGAAAATGAACGAAGACTCAAAGAGGAGGCATTGAAAGACTCATATGTCACGTCTGACCTGTGGAATAACAAATGTCAAGAATTGGAAACTGCCCAAGAAACAGCCCTTCTGTGGAGGAATCGTTTCGAGGCTTTGCAAAGGGATAGTGCGCATTGGCTCGAGAAGGAGGCCCAGCTCAATGAGTTGTTGGACACCCATGTGGATTCTATTTGTTATTACCAGTCGACTCTAGATATGTGTCGTGCTAGGTACAACAATTTGGTGGAGCATTGCAACCTCATGATCCGTGATATCCCATGGAGGTTGGAAAGCGCCATTCAAGACTTGGAAGGAAATGATATCCCCCCTTCTGTTCACCACTTTATCCAGCTCTGCGACCAAATGGTTAGGAGGTTCATGTTTGAGACGAAGAAGCTTGAAGAACGTCTCCAAAAGAGAGAATTTTAGTTATTCAGTTATCTTTTGTAGCACGACTTGTAGTTTCGGCTTATTCAGCTTTTGTCTGTATGAATTTTTTCTAAAATTAATGAAAGATTGCTTTTTGGTCCAAATTGTGCACTTCTTTATTATTCAGTCATGATTCTATGATACCAATGATAATCACAAGCCTCGAAAGTCTCTCGAGCATTTTGCATACGTTTGCGCATTTTTTCTTTTTGCATTTCCTACAACCCGATCTTACACACCGCTTACCCCTTTCAGAAAGAGTAAAGCAAGCTGACTTCGCGGCATCGATATAACACAAGGAATAGCCAGAAAAGAATCATGGATCAGATAGAGCAGGACCAGGCTACTATGAGGAGCGAGATGCTAGGCATGAAAACGCAAATGAATCAACTCATGGAGGTGATTCAGAATATGGCCAGAAGTCAAGAGGAGATGAGACAAGCAGCGGAGAGGAGCGCTAATCAGACTTTGGCTGGTGCAGTTCCCAATGCAAGTGGTGCGATTCCAATTCCTGTTGATGCCACCCCAACCCCTGTTGGGGCAATTCCTACTTCTGCCGGCGCCGTACCCATCAACACCGTCCCTCCGCCAGTCGGTACGACTCATCCTCATGGTACTACGATCCCAACACAAGTCCAGTACGATGATCATGAAGGTTTCTATGAGAATTCAGGTGAAGCGTATGGACCACAGACCGCCGAATTAGAGAAGAAGTTTAATGCTTTACAGGAGATGGTGAAGACATTGCAAGGCCCCGATGTTTTGGGACTGGATGCCGCTGAAATATGTCTTGTACCCGGAGTTAAGATACCTCCAAAGTTTGTAATTCCAACCTTTGAGAAGTACAAGGGTAACAGTTGTCCTAAGACCCACATAAGGTCTTACTGTAGGAAGATGGCCGCCTATTCTGATGACGAGAAGCTACTAATCCATTTCTTTCAAGATAGCTTAACAGAGGCATCCCTAGAATGGTATATGCACCTTGAACGATCCAACGTAAGAAGCTGGAAAGAGTTGGCAGACGCTTTCGTGAAGCATTATCAGTATAATACTGACATGGCTCCGAATCGTATGCAGCTTCAGAATTTGACTCAGAAGCCGAATGAGTGTTTTAAGGACTTCGCGCAGAGATGGAGGGGAGTAGCTGCAAGGGTACAACCTCCACTGATGGAGAAAGAACTGACAGACCTATTCATGGGCACGCTACAAGGACCGATCTTTGAGCGGTTAGCATCCTCAACTTCCACGGTGTTTTCTAAACTTGTTATGGCTGGAGAGAGATTAGAGAGTTTCATGAAGGCGGGAAAAATTCAGAATGCAGGCGGATCTGCAAGCGGGGTCAAGAAGCCTTATCAGGGTTTCGTTAAGAAAAGGGAAGGCGAAGCTAGTGCAGTGTTCACCAATGGAAGGAGAACTCACCAAAGTTATCACCACATTGCTGCCATCGCTCCACAGCAACCACTTTCTATTCCGGCAAATCAGCCTGCGCCTCAGCAAAATCGACAACAACAACCCTATCAACCAAGACAAAATCAGTATCAAGGGCAGAGAAAGCCAGAAAGGAGGCTTGATCCAATTCCGTCCACTTACGCCAAATTGCTTCCGTTCTTGTTGAAAGCAGGTCTCGTTCAACTTAGGGAAATGAAAGATCCTCCGGCTGTTCTCCCCTATGGCTACGATGTAAATGCGAGATGTGAGTTCCACTCTGGCGCCCCAGGCCATAGCATCGAGAATTGTAAGGCTTTAAAATACATTGTGCAAAATCTTATCGACTCCAAAGCGATAAACTTTACCCGAAATACTCCGAACATCAAATCTAATCCAATGCCACCTCACCATTCAACAAACATGATTGAAGGCTCTAAGGGGATCCGATTAATTTCGGATATTGAGGAATTGAGGACCCCACTTTCCACTATTAAGGAGCAACTCTTGTTGAAAAACATTTACCCAGGATGTCCAACTGATTGCCATGTTTGCATGGACGGATCTCAAGGATGCGCTGAGCTGAAGAAGGGCATACGAGGTCTGATTGAGCAGGGTGTATTAGTAGCAGAACAACTATCAAAGATTGAGGAAATTGCTACTCTTGAAATTCCGTTCGAAACATTGGAGATACCATATGATGATGGATATGAGCTTTGGATCCCAGTTGACAATTCGAACCGCACACCATTGACCATACCGTGCGATGAGGAAAAATGGGACAACATGTACGGACATACTTCTATCCCACTGCAGATCCCGTATGATCCAGTTAAGATACCTATGTCTCCACCATCAATGAACCAGCTTGTCATTTCGACCCCATCTCCGTTTCCGTACGAGAGCACCAAAGCTGTACCTTGGTTATACGATGAAGCTATTTTTCTCAATGGACAGAAGGTGGTAGAAGAAGATGTATTGGAAGAAAAGAAGACTGTAGAGAACATCGTGGGAACCGGAGGCGTCACTAGAAGTGGTCGAATCTTCGCCCCGACTGCACCTCCTATCAACAGCAGTGACAATACAAGGAAAGATACTGCCGTACCAAGCACCAATGAACAGGGGCAGTCGTCTAAACAGAAAGGCATCCCAAATGATGAAGCGGAGGAGTTTCTAAGAATCATTCAGAAGAGCGATTACAAAGTGATTGATCAGCTCAATCAGACGCCTTCGAAGATATCCATGCTGTCATTGTTAATGTGTTCAAAGGCCCATCAAGAAGCACTGCTGAAATTCTTGAAGGCAGCCCATGTGCCAGAGGAAATATCAGTAGTACAGTTTGAAGAAGTGGTGGGAAATATTGCATCAGGTCATATTTTGAGCTTTAATGATAGTGAATTACCTCCCGAAGGTAAAAATCATAACAAGGCCTTGCACATTACCATCGAATGTGTGGATGTTGTATTCTCTAGGGTGCTCGTTGACACTGGATCATCGCTGAATGTATTACCCAAAAGCTCGTTGTGCAAGCTGTCAATTGAAGGACTTGTGATGAAGCCAAGTCAAACTATTGTAAAAGCCTTTGATGGAGCTAAGAGAACTGTGGTAGGCGAGGTCGACCTCCCGATCAAGATCGGACCTCATACTTTCATCATTACATTTTACGTAATGGATATATACCCCGCTTACAGTTGCCTTCTTGGCCGTCCGTGGATTCATTCCGCAGGCGCTGTAACTTCAACCTTGCATCAAAAGATCAAGTTTATGATTAACAATCAGATGGTCATCATTGAGGGTGAGGAAGATGTTCTTGTGAGCCATCTTGCTTCTTTCCGCTATGTGGAAGTAGGAAATGAGGTGCATGAGACACCGTTTCAAGCTTTTGAAGTGATCAATGTTGAAATGATTTACGAAAAGCCAGCATCTTCAATAGTAACTTGGAAGGACGCGAGGACGGTGATAGAGGAAGGACATCCGCGAGGATGGGGCAGGGTGTTGGAATTGCCCGTCAACAAAAATGGAGCTGGTCTAGGCTACAAGCAGAAGAATGCAACTGATAAGGGCAAAGAGCTTGCAACTCCGTTGGTTTTTACTAGTGGAGGCCACCTTGTCGATGGTCAAGTCATGTTTTTGGAAACTGAAGCCGAAGATCATGAAGAGCTGTGTATGGTGTATCCTAGGGCGCCTAATCAAGTTTTGAACAATTGGAGAGTCGTCGAAATCCCCGAAGTTACTCTAGTAGACGAGTAATTCCCTTTTATTTTACCTAAAAAAAAAAATCATATGCTCTGCCCAAGGCATATGGATCATGTTGTAGGGCCTTTTGCTTTTTAAAGCACAACTTATCATCAATAAATAAACTTTCGCATCCAATTACGCTCTCTTTCTTTCATTTTTACTTTTTGCACATAAAATTATCTTTGAAAGACAATGTTTTGTTTTATTTTCCTTTTTTCTGTCAACCTTTCTAAAAATATAAAAAAATAATAATAAAGCATGAAGTCATTCATCGTGCAGATCTTCCCTTGCTCCTGCCAATAACGACCCCGCTATGGTCCAATATGACTTTGATAACCCGATCTACCAAGCCGACGAAGACTGCGAGGAAGATTGTGATCTCCCAGAAGAGCTAGCTAGACTATTGAAGCAGGAGTCAAAGGTCATCCAGCCCTACCAAGAAGAGGTCGAAGTCATCAACATGGGAACTGAAGAAGATGCCAAAGAAATCAAGATAGGCGCAGCTTTGGAGTCAGAGATTAAGTCAAAACTGATAATATTGCTTCGAGAGTATGTTGACGTTTTTGCTTGGTCTTACAAAGATATGCCCGGTCTAGATGAAGAGATTGTGATGCACAAACTACCTCTCAAGGAAGGCTGCCCGCCGGTGAAGCAAAAGTTGAGGAGAACAAAGCCAGAGATGTCTTTCAAGATCAAAGAAGAGGTACAAAAGCAATTGGACGCTGGTTTTCTGGCAGTATCCAACTATCCGCAATGGATAGCGAATATTGTCCCAGTACCTAAAAAGGATGGGAAGGTGCGAATGTGTGTAGATTATAGAGACCTTAATAGAGCAAGTCCGAAAGATGACTTCCCTTTGCCACACATTGATGTGCTAGTAGACAACACGGCCCAATTTTCTGTATTCTCATTTATGGATGGTTTTTCTGGATATAACCAGATTAAGATGGCGCCCGAAGATATGGAAAAGACGACTTTCATCACTCCATGGGGAACTTTCTGTTACAAGGTTATGCCATTTGGACTTAAGAACGCAGGCGCAACATATCAGCGAGCAATGGTCACTCTTTTCCATGACATGATACATAAAGAGATTGAGTGTTATGTAGACGATATGATTGCGAAATCCCAGACTGAGGAGGAGCACCTTATCCACTTGGGAAAGCTATTCGCCCGGTTAAGGAAATTCCAGCTGAGACTAAATCCCAACAAATGCACTTTTGGTGTAAGATTTGGTAAATTGCTAGGTTTTATTGTGAGCCAGAAGGGGATTGAAGTCGATCCAGATAAGGTCAAAGCTATCCAGGAAATGCCGGCCCCCAAAACTGAAAAAGAGGTCCGAGGATTCCTTGGGAGGTTGAACTATATCGCCAGGTTCATATCTCATCTAACGGCCACTTGTGAGCCCATCTTCAAATTACTTCGAAAGGATCAAGCCGTGGTATGGAACGATAACTGTCAGAAAGCCTTTGAGAAAATAAAGGAATACCTACAAGAACCGCCGATCTTGATGCCTCCGGTGCCCGGACGACCCCTGATCATGTACTTGACTGTGTTAGAGGGATCCATGGGATGCGTATTGGGACAACATGATGAAACCGGAAGGAAAGAGCATGCAATCTATTACCTCAGCAACAAGTTTAATGACTGTGAAACGAGATATTCGATGCTCGAGAAGACATGTTGCGCATTGGCTTGGGCAGCAAAACGTTTGAGACAATATATGCTCACCCATACGACTTTGTTGATCTCCAAGATGGATCCTGTCAAGTACATATTCGAGAAGCCCGCTCTCACCGGACGGGTAGCTCGTTGGCAAATGGTGTTAACAGAGTACGACATCCAGTATGTTACGCAAAAAGCTATTAAAGGGAGTGTGCTCTCTGAATACCTTGCCCACCAACCTATGGACAACTACCAATCTATGCGCTTCGATTTCCCCGATGAAGACGTCATGTTTGCCAGAGATTATGCCACGCCAGGCCCAGATGATGGACCCGAACCAGGATCGCGATGGACGCTCGTGTTCGATGGTGCCGCAAATGCCAAAGGTTGTGGAATTGGGGCAATCATCACTTCTCCAACTGGTTTTCACTTACCATTCACCGCCAGATTATGCTTTAAGTGTACTAATAACATGGCCGAATATGAAGCCTGTATTTTCGGAATTGAAGCTGCCATTGATAATAGAATCAAGATTCTAGAAGTCTATGGAGATTCCGCGCTTGTCATATGCCAGATTAAAGGGGAATATGAAACATTGGACCTCAAGTTAATTCCTTACAGAGATCATGTCTTGAAGTTAATCCCGTACTTTGATGAGATCACTTTCCATCACATTCCCAGAGGAGAAAATCAGTTGGCTGACGCTCTAGCAACACTAGCATCTATGTTTCAGGTCAAGTGGGAGAATGAGGCGCCATCCATCCGTTTAGAATATTTGGACGAACCCGCTTATTGCCTAGCGGCCGAGGGGGAAGAAGCTAAAACTGATAATCATCCTTGGTTCTATGACATCAAGCGATATCTAGAGACACAAGAATATCCAGAAGGCATAACTATCACTGACAAGAAGTATCTCAGAAGGCTCTCCTCAAAGTTCTTCCTCAGTAGTGACGTGTTATACAAGCGGAATTACGATTCGGTTCTACTCAGATGCGTGGATAAACACGAGGCAGAACGTATCATAAATGAGATGCATGAAGGGTCTTTTGGGACACATGCTAGTGGCCATACTATGGTTAAAAAGATTTTGAGGGCAGGATACTATTGGATGACGATGGAAACGGATTGTTGTCTCCATGTCCAGTCATGCCACAAGTGCCAAATTTACGCAGACAAGGTCCATACTTCACCGCTCCCTCTGAATGTTTTGACTTCGCCCTGGCCCTTCGCTATGTGGGGTATAGATGTAATCGGACGCATCGAGCCAACCGCTTCAAATGGGCACCGTTTTATCTTAGTGGCCATCGATTACTTTACCAAATGGGTAGAAGCGGCGTCCTATGCCAACGTCACTAAGCAAGTGGTGACTCGCTTCATCAAAAAAGAAATTATTTGTCGGTATGGAATCCCGAACAAGATCATTATAGACAATGGTTCAAACCTCAACAATAAGATGATGAAAGAGTTGTGTGAAAATTTCAAAATTGAACACCACAATTCAACACCTTACCGCCCTAAAATGAACGGGGCTGTTGAGGCGGCAAATAAGAACATTAAGAAAATCGTCCAGAAGATGGTGAAGACTTACAAAGACTGGCACGAGATGTTGCCGTTCGCGTTGCATGGCTACCGCACCTCAGTGCGCACTTCCACAGGGGCAACCCCGTTTTCTCTCGTATATGGCATGGAAGCAGTATTGCCCATTGAAGTAGAGATTCCTTCCTTAAGGATTTTAGCAGACGTCAAGCTAGATGAGGCCGAATGGATACGAGCCAGGCTCGACCAACTCAATCTCATCGACGAGAAACGCATGACGGCCATCTGTCATGGACAATTATACCAAAAACGATTGAAGAGGGCCTTTGATAAGAAGGTTCGCCCACGACACATCCAAGCAGGAGATTTGGTGCTAAGGAAAATTCAGCCAACTCACGTCGATCCAAGGGGAAAATGGGCACCAAACTATGAGGGTCCGTATATAGTAAAGAAAGTTTTCTCCGGAGGGGCCATGATCCTGTCAACCATGGATGGTGACGATCTCTCATCCCCTGTGAATGCAGATGCAGTTAAAAAATATTATGCCTAAAAGATAGGCCCGGTGGACCCAAAAAGAAAATCCACGCAAAAATGGGCGTCCTGGTGGACCATAAAAATGGTTCAGGCAAAATTAGGGACTAGAAGTAAAAAAAGAGAGTATCCTGATAGGCTGAAAACCTGAAAAGGCGGCCTAGGCAAAAGTTAGGGATTCAAAAAGGCAGAACTGCATCTTGAAAAGGACGTGTGAATTATTCCTCGTAACCGTCAAGCTCTCGACTGAGAAAGATCAATTCGATTCTGGCGCTCAAAAGCAAGGCGTGAAGGGTCTTCAGAGACATGTGGGCCATAGCGGATTTGAAACTTGGCAGGGACCATGTTTCAACATTGTCTTAGTCTTTATTTTCTCTTTTAAAAGCAGTTACCTCTTTTAGGAATTGCCTCCTTTTGTAATTTTCCCGTCTATGGGTTTTCATCAATAAAATTACTTTCATCAAAGCTTTTTCTGTTTTTATTTACCCTTTGGTTGCAAGTTTCATTTATTTGATGATGGGTTTTGCATATAATGACATTATGGTAAATTAGACTAAGGGATAACTTACCCTCTTGGGGTAACTAAAGGGTGACCATGACTCTAAAGAATACGCAGGAACATCATTCTAAATCTTGTAACGACTTGACTGACAAGGTCGTCAAACCCGGCAGAGCAGGCCATGAGCTGAAAATCTCAACACATCCAAGTTCTTTATACATCATAAATAGATGATGTCGGGAAGTCAGGCTTATCTTTCACTTTCCCGCCACCAAAGTCTGCCATGTCGACACCTGTTTTTTCGTTGCCCGTCCGCAATCATATGCATCATACGCATCGCATTCGAAGTCATAAGAATCTTGCTTCATAAGCATCTTGCTTCGTAAGCATCTTGCATCATATACATACCTATGATTACATCATACTTTCCTCAGCTCTTGCATCACCGCGTGTTAGCATTTGCATTTGCATTTCCATTCGTTATGGAACATCATTATCATCAAACATTTACATATACGAGATCAGATCCAGGATCAATTTCGAAGATTTTCAAGATCCTAATCAGCCCAGTCAGGGGCATCTTCCGCAAGACTGTGGGCGTTCCCCACGAATTTGTTCAACAATTTGTTGGGCAAATTCAAGAGCTTCAATACAATCATCAGCCTAGTCAGGGACATTATCTGCAAGACCGTGGGTCCTCCCACAAAATTCAAGATCACTAAAGCAAAATTCAGCCCAAACCAGGGGCATCTTTCCAAGACCATGGGTGTATTGCAGGATGTATTGCCACCTCATGGTTAATCTGATCTTCAAATCAACAATCAGCACGGACAGGGGCATCTCCAGTAAATCCATGGGCGTTTCCCAGTGAGTTGTCTCCAGCAGATTTCAGCGATAAGTGGTAATCTCTTCAGAGAAGCTTATCCATCTTCAGCGATAAGTGGCAATCTCTTCAGAGAAGCTTATCCATCTTCAGTGATAAGTGGCAATCTCTTCAGAGAAGCTTATCCATCTTCAGTGATAAGTGGCAATCTCTTCAGAGAAGCTTATCCATCTTCAGTGATAAGTGGCAATCTCTTCAGAGAAGCTTATCCATCTTCAGCGATAAGTGGCAATCTCTTCAGAGAAGCTTATCCATCTTCAGTGATAAGTGGCAATCTCTTCAGAGAAGCTTATCCATCTTCAGTGATAAGTGGCAATCTCTTCAGAGAAGCTTATCCATCTTCAGTGATAAGTGGCAATCTCTTCAGAGAAGCTTATCCATCTTCAGTGATAAGTGGCAATCTCTTCAGAGAAGCTTATCCATCTTCAGTGATAAGTGGCAATCTCTTCAGAGAAGCTTATCCATCTTCAGTGATAAGTGGCAATCTCTTCAGAGAAGCTTATCCATCTTCAGCGATAAGTGGCAATCTCTTCAGAGAAGCTTATCCATCTTCAGTGATAAGTGGCAATCTCTTCAGAGAAGCTTATCCATCTTCAGTGATAAGTGGCAATCTCTTCAGAGAAGCTTATCCATCTTCAGCGATAAGTGGCAATCTCTTCAGAGAAGCTTATCCATCTTCAGTGATAAGTGGCAATCTCTTCAGAGAAGCTTATCCATCTTCAGTGATAAGTGGCAATCTCTTCAGAGAAGCTTATCCATCTTCAGTGATAAGTGGCAATCTCTTCAAAGAAGCTTATCCATCTTCAGTGATAAGTGGCAATCTCTTCAGAGAAGCTTATCCATCTTCAGCGATAAGTGGCAATCTCTTGGGAGAAGCTTATCCGACCCCTTTCATCCTCTTTGGTGTTAGGGTTGATCTTTTTTACTCCGTCATCCTTTTGGTGATAGGTCTGACATCCTTTTGGTGTCATGACTAGCGTGTTTTCCGCTATCCCTTGGTGTTGGATCCCTTACTTTCTTTTGATTTTAGAGCAGTATGTGTGAGTGTACCATTATCCTTTTGGTAATAGACTTGTCATTCTTTTGGTGTCAAGTTTTCTCTGTTAACATCCCTTTGGTGTTAGTAACCTTTGCAAGGTGTCCAGTATTTCATTCCCGAGCATTTCATTCTCTCTTGGACAAGTTTGGGGTCTTCTTGTATCTAATTGACTTCTACCTTAAAATGAACGCCGTATAGCAGTTCATTCTCTCAGGTTTAAGGAAATTAGATAGGGACATCTGTCATACCCCAAATTTGTCCTACCCTTGCAATTAATGAATGTCTTACTGATTCACGACTTCTGGCTATGACTATCTGAGACTTCGTTCATAAAGACCATGTGTGTACACATTGTGGTTATAATCCCTAGCAATTTCTGTTGAATTCTTGGGGAGAGAGCTTGCCTCTGGCCCCTTAGGCCCAAACTCATGTGTGTTCTCCCTCTCATGATCAAACAAATATGGTAGGGTCAATGAGCATAAAGTACATGTTGGCAAGCGTTAGGCTATGTTTGAATTCTAGATCAGTTTGTGACAAACTTAGAGTTAGCTTCAAATTTCGAGTCATAATTTGGATGTAATTAGTCCAGAAGTTGTTTCATTTCATTTCAAAGGCTTATGGTAACGCGTCAGTTCACAACCATACAAGCTGTGATAAAGGAAAGATGAACCCGTATTCTTGTAGTAAAAATGGTCAAGAGGTTTCAAGTAGATTTTAATGGCCTCAAAGTTAAGCCCAAATCTTATTCCATTTGGTTTTGAGGAGTTATTGACTAAAGCCTTCAAGTGTCAGGAGTTTGTTTTTTATTGTTCAAGTTTTTCTCAGGCCATGCTACAAGGTAGTTTCAAGCCTCACTACATTCACATCATGACCTTTCAAACTTCATCATTAAAGCAAGGGGGTGTGGGATTTAAGATGTTCGGGACACATGTTTGCAAATCCAAGGCTCACAAATAAGGCATGATACTTTATAAAAATTGATTCTTATTCAAAGCTATGAGATTCAATCTACAAACAATGCCATAACATGAGTTTATTCGCCCAAGCCGTGAGGTCGCGTTCAAATAAAAAATTTGCATTCAGTGACAATTTTACAAACTCAAAATTCATTTCAAAGTGCACGCTACAGCTAATAGCCATTTTCCCAAAATGCACTCTAATCATGAATGATACAAAATTCATAAGAATACAACATAATGACTGGGATCCCTGCTAAGGCTATGGTTTGTTTTTCAAGGTTTCTCCAAGGATTGACTTTGAGCTTACAATCAAATATGCTCCTGCTAGTGCGTGTTGAAAGTCTTGCTGATAGCGAAAGCCTTGCATCGTCGAAGAAGAACCGTGTGACCTGCAATATTCTTCTAAAAAACGAGGGCGCGTTTCGGCACATCAGCACAACTTGCCAATCATCCTTCCAAAGTCGTTGGATAGACCTCCCAGTTCTGGTCAAGGCTTTAACTTCCGCTATCTCCTTCCACACCGTCTCTGCACACATGAAACCAATACCTGTCAAGTTGGTTGAAATCATAAAGAGGAATTACTATGAAAAACGTCAAAATAGAAGTAGAATTCATCTGCTTGAATTGATAGAGGACATTGTTCAAAGTTGCGGCTCGGTCAGCCGCAAGTGATGCTATTTCCGGCGCCACCAGTTCTCACCTGTATCAACAATAGACACACAAGAATTCATCATATAAATCATTCCAAAATTTCATATGCAACAAGAGAAAAAGAATGTTCAGTTTCTGTCACAAACCGTGACACACGTACAACATTTCAGCCATCTTCTAAACCGCAGAGTAAACAACAACACGCGAGCTTCATGATCTACAAATTGAAGCAACTGCCACAGATTTACACCCTTGCATCAATCATAAATATTCAAAAGGGGCTGCCTAATTCTGGACAGTGTACTAAAAGTGTGCAATTCACAACAAAAGCAATTCCTACTTGACCAAGATCCTGCTACAAGCAACAATAACATATCACATACAAACTTCACCCCACAAACCATTTACACTGGCTCTGCAAAAGACCTGCACTCTCTGATCTCACCCTTCATACACTGCAAATCCTGCAACCATCTTCAATTCACAAAACCTACAACTTTCACTCGCCATAACAAAGTCACCGTATGATTTAGCCATTTTTCACAAACTTTCCACACATACCTCAGTAAGCAACAACAACTAGAATCGTCGCGCCTAAACTTTTAGCTTCGCAAAACACATTCCCTGCTACTCTTCAAGTGACCCTGCTCACGCACATGACCTGCAATATTCTTCTAAAAAAACGAGGGTGCTAGTATAATTGAAGTGGTTAAGACGGTTAAGCCACATGTGCTCCTAGGTTTGTCCGGTGTTGGTGGTATTTTCAATACGGAGGTACTTAAGGCAATGAAAGAATCCGTTTCAACAAAACCTGCTATCTTTGCCATGTCTAAAATGCTGAGTGCACTGCTGTTGATGCTTTTAATCATGTCGGGGAACATATAGTGTTTGCAAGTGGAAGCCCTTTCGAAAATGTAGATTTTGGTGATGGGAAAGTAGGGCATGTAAATCAAGCAAACAATATGTACCTTTTCCCAGGAATTGGTTTGGGAACACTTCTGTCAGGTGCTCATCTTATTACAGACGGAATGTTGCAGGCAGCTGCTGAATGCCTTGCTTCATACATGGCTGAGGAAGATGTCTTAAAAGGAATTCTATATCCATCCGTTAATAGCATACGAGATGTAACGGCAGAGGTTGGAGCTGCTGTACTTCGAGCAGCCGTTCAAGAAGATCAGGTAGAAGGGTTTGAAGTATTGGCCGAGCTTGAGTTTCGTAACCAGCAGAATTTTATCCTGAGTATGGAGAATAAAGCACTCAAACAGCGTTTAGAAAGTTTAGCACAGGAGCAGCTTATTAAATACTTGGAGCAGGAAGTACTGGAAAGAGAGATTGGAAGATTACGCGGCATGTATCAACAACATCTGCAGCAGTCGCATAAGCCACAACAGCTTCAACAACAAGAGACAGGTTTCGTCAGCGGCGGGAGTCACCTTCCTCTTTGCATTGACAAGAAATCCAAGCACTCACCGTAAAACCGAAAAAGTTCCAACCTGTTTCATAACAGTTCATATCCTACTTCAAAATGCTCCATCTAGCTGCCAACACATACCGGAATTGCAAATCTCTTCAAAGTTGATGTTGATGCTAGGGGTACAACCTCCCATATTCGATGGTGTCGGGATGGTGATTTAGAGTTGTTTCGGAACGTTGTAGAAAAGCATGCTACTACTCTCAATACAGCTTGTCGAACCCACCACATGATTGCATACACCGGTTTTGAAACTTCAGCTTCTGCATCAATGTCTCCCTGAGACATAGGGTGCCGCATCCGTACCTGCGTGACGTGCATACAAATGAAAGCCCATCTTGTCACAAAATGAACGAAAAATGTAAAAAAGAAAGAGAGAGAGAAAGAAAGAGATGACGGGTCAACATTGTTGGATATAAAGAAGTCATTCAGGGATGTGGATAATGTTCTATATGATTGGACTGACTCATCAACATCAGATTATTGTGCTTGGAGAGGAATTTCATGTGATAATGTCGCCTTCAATGTTGTTGCACTTAATCTTTCTGGGCTGAATCTTGATGGTGAAATCTCACCTTCGATCGGGAACCTTAAGAGCTTGGTCTCTATTGATTTAAAAGAAAACCGGTTATCAGGTCAGATACCAGATGAGATTGGTGACTGTTCTTTGTTGCAAGACTTGGACTTGTCATTTAACGAAATTCGGGGTGATATACCATATTCGATTTCAAAGCTGAAACAATTAGAGAATCTGATTACGATATGCTGTGTATGTGAGGAAAAACTAGAACATTAAAAATGGCAGTTTCAGGGGTCTTCACAACAGTCTTTTCAGTATAATATAACTCAATGCATTCCTCAAAAGGAATCTTTTCCTCAAGGATGATGACATCTTCATGAAACTTTGGATTAACTTGTTCTATGATCCCTTCACTAAGTCACTGTTATATATGCTGCTATTGAACAGCTGTGTCCTGCAGAAGTGGAATGCCTGAGAATAATATATTTGGAAGGCATTGAAAGTCTTCTGCTTTGGAAATAGCTTCATATATCTGACTGACTTGTGCATCATATCATGGGATTTCTTCAAGTTCTTGAGTTGGATCAGTTCAGTTGAATAATGAAGTTTGGTAGAACAGATTTATCTTCTATTTTGCAAGATGTAAAACGCCGAGGGAAACAGATCAAACTTAAGAAGAGGTGGTTATTGGGCTTACCTATCACAAAACGTGAAAGGAAGAAGTTGAAAGAAAATCGCAATAGGTATGTACCCGAGTTACTCAAAAAAGATGATATATTTTATGAGTCAGTGAGAACTCATGTTGAACGTGCTTTAGGAGCACACTACATTGAAAGAGCGCACTCTATCCCTCGGGATGATATTGATTTCGACCAAATACCAAACTTAAAAAGGTTGATATTATCATGCCTTGATAATTTGACTACCAAGGGTCTATACCTTCTTGCTATGATAGTTAGTGGAGACACAGCCAAGTATGAAAGAACTCGAGGTAGTTTGAAAAAGATTATCAAAGGTTCTCTTTCTATTGATCTGAGTAGCGAAAGGCATAATGACCAACAACTGGAAACTCGCAAACAGCTTTTTCAACTTCTCAACAATCCTCAACATTTTCGTCATAGGTGTGAGCTTTTACCTGGATCTGAGTCCCAATTTTATCATGCTGCTGCAGTAAAGATTTTACGTGGACTTGAAAAGTTACCATCCCAAAACTTGATTGGCATCTGCGTCTGAAAATAGCGCTAGGAGCAGCACAAGGACTTGCATATTTACACCATGATTGCAGTCCTCGCATCATACATAGGGACGTGAAATCGTCAAATATTTTACTAGATGCAGATTTTGAGCCTCATCTAACTGATTTTGGCATTGCCAAAAGTCTCTGCCCTACTAAGTCTCATACTTCTGCTTACATAATGGGCACCATTGGCTACATAGACCCTGAGTATGCCCGAACTTCCCGACTCACTGAGAAATCCGATGTCTACAGCTATGGCATTGTTTTACTTGAATTGCTAACCGGAAGAAAAGCCGTTGACAATGAATCCAATCTCCATCATCTAATTTTGTCCAAGACAGCTAGCAATGCAGTAATGGAAACGGTTGATCCCGACATAACTGCCACATGCAAGGACCTAGGAGCAGTCAAGTAAGTTTTCTCAGCTCGCTTGATTCAAGCCGTGGCAACTGGTTCATCGCCCTCGTTCAACATCAGTGATTTAGTAGCAATCAGTACATCATGCATATGTTCTCATCGAAAACTCATAACTCAGCACCAAGTAACAATCTTCAAACAAGTCAGCCAACTACGCATCTCTGGTGACTGCACAGCTTGTCGTGTTGGCTTCACACATGGCTGGGCTAGGACTTCCTGACAATGATGCTTGGTACATGATCGAAACAATTGCAGAGAGGAATAGTATCAGATCCAAACAATTTATAAAAAATTAGAGGATTCTTGTCTCATATCCAACAACTACGAAATGGATACTGGGGTTCACCTCAATGAAGGCACAGTCTGTGTCATCACTTGCATTGACATCTCCACACTCAAAAAATGCCAAAGATGAGGGTCAGCAGCTTCACAGCTGGATTATTAAACTTGGGTTCGAGTCAAATGAATACGTTTAAATGCTACAATGGATATGTACGGAAAATGTGGAGAAATCGATGATGTATTTAGAATCCTTCCCATACCAAAAAGTAGGTCACAGAGGTCTTGGAACATTCTAATATCCGCATTGGCCGGACATGGGTTTTTCCGCCAGGCTGCAAAGGCCTTTCAAGAGATGCTTGATGTTGGTCCGAAACCTGATCACATCACGTTTGTTTCGCTTCTGTCTGCCTGTAGCCATGGGGGTTTGGTGGATGAGGGTCTTTCGTACTTCTCTTCAATGACTACTGAATTTGGTGTCCCTACTGGAATAGAGCATTGTGTGTGCATAATTGATCTTCTGGGGAGATCGGGAAGGCTTGCGGAGGCTGAAGCTTTCATTGATAAGATGCCAGTCCCACCAAATGACCTCGTTTGGCGCAGCCTGTTGGCTGCTTGCAAAATACACGGAAATTCGGAGCTGGGGAGGGAAGCCGCTGATCATCTTTTGGAGCTGGACCCATCTGATGATTCGGCCCATGTTCTATATTCAAATGTCTGTGCGTCTACCCAAAGATGGGGAGATGTAGAGAATGTGAGAAAGCAAGTGGAATCACACAGCTTAAAGAAGAAACCTGCCTGCAGTTGGATCAAGTTGAAAAACAAGGTTACAACTTTTGGGATGGGAGACCAGTTTCATACACAAACTGCACAAATCTATGCAAATAGGAAGAGCATTCTCAGCAGACCAAGAGTTTGTTTTCAGTTAAGAATGAAGAAATACCACATCAACAAGTTTGTATCAGTAAAATTGTTGTGTTACCACAGTGAAAATCATGAGTAAATAACAGAAGATACAGTCAGCACAAACAGACGAAATTCAGAGACAAGAAAATAGGACAGCAGAGCCAGATTCACTAAAATGGAAAGGCATGGTCTGGGCATCAGAAAGTGCTAGCAGAAGTGATACACTATCATGATTCAAACATAAAAAACCCTAATCTCCCATCATATATATTTGGTTACCATTCATTCAGAAAGGAGGCTGGTAGAGAAAAAAGGAAAAAACCTAACCATTGCAGCAGCCACCCCAAACTCTTCACCAATTTCATCCTCATCATCCACCCATTCTTGCAGCAACCTTAACCTTCGTTTCATTTCCCTCACCTTTGAACACCGTTTTCGAACAGCTCATACTACCACCTCAACTTCAAACCCAACTCAACAATCCATCTTCCTCATAAACTCACTGTAAACTTTGCAACCAGCATCCAAACCACAGCAGTACTTTCATCGAACACGTGGTGAGCGGGATTGTAGACCATCAGAAATCAAGCTGCCATCGTTCCGATAATCAACCATCCACCGCCGCACCGCCAAAAGAAGAACAGAAACGGAAGTGAAGGAGAAGAGTGAGAAGTCGAAACCAAGCAGAAGGAGTTTCGAATTTGAGGTAGTTCGACTTTTGTTCATTGCGTTTTCATGACCACGTTTTCGTTTTGATGTTGTGGTATTCGAATCTGAGCATTTTCGTTTTGATGTTGTGGTATTCGAATCTGAGCATTTTCGTTTTGATGTTGTGGTATTCGAATCTGAGCGTTCTCGTTTTGATGTTGTGGTATTCGAATTTGAGTGTTTTCGTTTTGATGTTGTGGTATTCGAATCTGAGTGTGTTGCTTACAAGTGCCACGGTTGGGTACGTATATCTCCAGCGCGTACGTGTTTGTATCTTTCTATTTGGTCATCACAATCTAATGTCCTTTGTTTTCTGTTTCTTTTATTTTATTGAATCTCAAAGGGAATGTTTAGAGTTTTGAAATTTTATTTTGGTAAATTTAAGTTATAGATATATAAATTTCTTTTTCTAATATACTGTAAATATTCTAATATCTACTTGTAAATATTTTAATATTTATTTTGTAAATACTATATACATATTACTTTAGGTTTTCTTATATATAATTTTTAGATTACTTTACATATCTAATTTTCTATTTTATTTTTTTTTCTTTAAAGTTTTAAGAATCTTATCTTATTTATTTTAAGAGTTTTCTTATATATATTTAGAATGTCTTTTCTCTTTTTGTTTTGTTAGAACTTTGTAAAGTATATTGTGGTTTTAAAAAAAAAAAATTTATTTCCTTGTAAACGTTGGATCTGAGACCATTTCCCTTTCAACGCTTTTTCCTCCTAAAACTTCGGCCCCGTATCGAATGTATCTCAGAAAACATTTTCAAACAAATTCTTGGTATTGGATTAAAGAGAGAAGATTGGGTGTAGACCCCTTCTTCTTCGAGTGTTGGGATGCCCACTGTAGTGAGGGTGGTTTCGGCACTCGTCTTTCAATACGAAGACGTTTTCAGTCCCTCCTATCCTAAAAAACTTCGGCTTTGTGTCAAGTCCCTTTTAAACTATCTTTTAAATCATATTCTTTGTATTGAATTAAACGAGGGGATTAAGTGTAGACTTTCTTCCTCTCCGAGTGTCGAGATGCTCACTGTAGTGTGGGTGGTTTAGACACTCGTCTTTCAATACGAAGACTTTTCTACCCCATTTTCCTCCTAAGACCCCGGTCCCGCACCGAGTGACTGTTCAAACCCTTCCTAAAAAACCTCGGTCTCGTACCGAGTCCTTTTTCAAACCATAATAATTTGATTTCTCTTTGTATCGAATTAAAAGAGGGGACTAAGTGTAGACTTTCTTCCTCTCCGAGTGTTGGGATGCCCACTGTAGTGAGGGTGGTTCCGACACTCGTCTTTCAATACAAAGACGCTTCCAACATTTCCTCGTAAAACCTCGGTCTCGGACTGAGTATACTTTCAATAATAAATTAATTTCTCTTTGTATTGAATTAAAAAAAGAGAGGATTGGGTGTAGACCTCTTCCTCTCCGAATGTTGGGATGCCCACTGTAGTGAGGGTGGTTTCGATGTTCGTCTTTCAATACGAAGACGCGACTCCTTCCACCCATCTCACTTTCACATTTTCATCCCGCAACCCCTGTCACCTAAAACCTCGGACCTGTACCGAGTGCATTTTCAAATCTTTTCATCATAAAACTTGAATGGTCGTGGAGTGATTAGGCGTAGGCCTTCTCCTATCCCGAGTGCTGACGTTTACCGTAGGGTTCTCTGTCGCAAAGCACTTACCATTTAAAACCAAAAAAACATCTTTAATAAGAGGACGAAGTTTCTCTTTGCATTGAATTAAAGAGAAAGGATTGGGTGTAGACCTCTTCTTCTCCGAGCGTAGGGATGCCCACTGTAGTGAGGGTGGTTTCGACGCTCGTTTTTCAATACGAAGACGCCTCGTTCGCGACACCTTTTTATAACAAAAAACTTTGAGATAACGAATTGGGTACTACCTGTAGGGGTTACTATCCGAGGACCTGTCTCGCCCCCTAAAAACAATCCAATCAATCAAATGCGACTTCTAGCCCCGCGTGGCGAAAACTAATCAATCTTTCAAAGGGATATGTTACGTCCGTTCTACCGCAAACAGGTAACGCATAAGCCTCCTCACATGCGAGCAGCTAAACACCTAAACTGCTAGAATGCGCACGATAGCATCATCCATAAAAAACATCAACACACCGTAGGCCGAACTACGGCTGCTCTGATTCTTTACTTTTTCAAGTAAAGATACGTAGGCACAAGGGCCACAATCCTTGCCGAGCACATTCCCCAATATCTGTAGTTCCCCGAACTACGTCGATTCTGACTTTCTCACATTTATTGAGAATACGTAGGCATAGGACTGCAAAGTCCTACCGAGTCCGTTCTTTCTCTTTTCTTCCCTGTTCTCTCTTCCCTCCTAACTTTCCTGTTTCTAATCCTTCTTTTACCCAGTGAAACACTCTTCTTATAGCATAATGTTTAAGCAAATAAATTCACACACCGACAAACAAAAGGTTCCCATCGAGTACGATGGATGCGAGGGGTGCTAATACCTTCCCCTCGCATAACCGGCTTCCGAACCCGTTCTTGGTTGCAAGACCATCTTATCCATTTCTTTTCTTAAGGTTTTCTCGATATTTTCCTTTCCCCTCATGGGATAAATAAAGTTCGGTGGCGACTCTTCTGTCCTTTCTTTTCGCCTCCCCGTCGTTGCATTTTTCGAGTAGCGACAGAAAGGAAACAATTTTTCAGAAAACGTTCAGTGTTAATCGGTTAACCATATAGGTTAATCGGTTAACACTGTAACGTTGGTCCAAAGAATTTAAAATTTGTGGGCGTTAACCGATTAACCCATATGGTTAATCGGTTAACACTGTAAAAACTTTGAAAAATAATTAAGTTAAAAGTGTTATACCAATTCCAAATGATTTTAAAACATGTTAATGCATTATGCAAAAATAGTTTACAGTATTGAACACTTGTATATCAATTTAGAGAGGGAACTTTGATATACCAACCTTGTGTCTGAGTCTCGGCAGATGTAGAACAGTTTTTGCATACAGAGCTTGACTTGAAAGATAACCTTGCATAGTCTTGATAACTTTGAAAGGCTTGACTTGTTGCAACTAAGAGATGAGCTTCTTGAGTAGTGTTGACATCATCAAAACTTGAGATTGAAGCATGCTTCTACATTCTCCCCCTTTTTGATGATGGCAATCAAAAAGCGTCTGCGCGATATCTTGGTTCGGTATGCTTCTCCCCCTATGTCCAGCACCTCCCCCTATCTATACTGAGGCAAAAAAAATCTGCATAGAGAGATATTAAAAGAACCAAGCTCTTCTCCCCCTTTGACATCAGCAAAAAGGAAAGAGCTTTCAAACAAACATAAGATAGCAGCATATATGGCAGCAAGCAATTATGTAAACAAGAAAGCAAATATAATTAAAAGAAATACAACATATAAAACATGCAACACAAATAGTGTATGGTTACAAATCAAACGGAAGAAAAATAACATAATCAGTTCGGAATAAAAAAACAGAAGCAAAGCAACATAAGCAAATATTTTCTAAAAATCATCAGCCACATCCTTTTCATCTGCTTCCTCTTCTTCTTCACCTTCTTCATCCTCTTCATCATCGTTTCCGGTGTTGGTATGGCGAGAGGTCAGGATAAGGTTTCGGAGGGAAGCAATTGCCCGGGAGTGTTCACGGTGACGGTTCATAGATTCTCTATGCTGGGTCATGATGGTTTGATAGAGAAACTCATTAGAAATGCCTCCTTCAGGTACGTGATAGGTTTGATTTGCGGCTGCTCCTTCATCAGCATACTTGTATGTGCCATCAGCGTCCTTGAAGATGCCAGTGTTCTTCACAATTGTGATCTCATTAATCTCATTAGTTGTCGACTTCATCTTTGTGATCGGTTCTCTTTTGATGTCCAATTCCAACAACTTGAGAATGCGTGAGATCAGCCGTGCACACGGAAGACGCGTCTGAAGCGAAAGCTGTTGTTGAAGATGATACATGATGGTCAGAATCCAATTTACCCGAATCTTGTTTTTGATAGCAAACAGAACTTGCATTTCTAAGTCGTTGATTTGAGCGTGATTAGAGTCTTTCGAACTGAGCACATATCAGATAATGTAATGAAGCATCCGGTCAGATACCGTCAAATTCTTTGCATAGCAAAGCATACGGGCAGTCCTCTAATTAACAACAATGGTTTCCTTTGGGAATCTGCAGATCCGGTAATAGTATTCCATTTTGTCGTAATTAGCCCATGGCCCTTCATCATAGTTTACCCCTTTCCTGAGAAAACAACCGGTAGAGGGAATTTGCAGCTTCAAAGCAACATCAGACAATTTTTCTTTCAACCGATAGTCATGAACCACCGTTTCCAGAACGTGTTCACCATCAGCATTTAAATACACATACAACTTATTCAAGAAATTCTTAACCAAATCCGAATAACAGTTACCGGAGTCAGAGACGAACATATCCATCCTTTGGTACTTCAGCAAGGCAGGAAAGTCAAAAGACGAAACCGGAAAAGCTTTGAGATTGACATATTTTACCGGTAAGATGTGGCGAACACGAACCTTGAAGTCCATGCGTCGTTTCTTTGTGGTTTCCATGGGGATGCTATCTTCTTCAGATTCAGACTCGTACTCTAGAAGCTTTCCTTTTCCTTTGTCAAATGAAGACATGGAAGAAGTTTGTGAGAAACTGAGGTTGTGGGTTCTGAGGAAGTTAGGGTTTGAGAAGATGGAGATGGTTATGAGGAGTTATCCAACTTAGAGAGTGGGAGAGAGATAGTGGGTTTTAAACTTAGGGTTTGAAGAGGGAAGTTTCAAATACTCTTGTAGTCAAAGAAGAGGGAATAGGATTCCAAGGATATGTTGGATTGAAATTTTAAGAAAATATTTACCACATAAATAAAGCAAACAAATATAATTTTCCAAAATTTAAAACAATTTTTGTTTCTGATTTTTACCCATTTTGATAGTGTTAATCGGTTAACCATATAGGTTAATCGATTAACCTGTTAAAAAATTTAATTTTCAGACAAAAAGTTATAGTGTTAATCGGTTAACACATTAAAAAAAATAAATCAGAACTGAAAAACTTTCAGTGTTAATCAGTTAACCCTATAGGTTAATCGGTTAACACCTGCGAGTTTTGAAAAAATGCTTACAAACAGAATGCAAACATATTGAAAAACATATTGAAAACATACATAATATTATGCATACATAAAATAGCAAAAGGTCAGATGTCACCGTCATCAAGAATCCCAAGTTCTCGCCGAATTTTGTAGAATGGTTCTTTCGCCAAGGGTTTGGTGAAGATGTCAGCGAGTTGATTGTGCGTGTCGACGAAAGTAACATCTACATCTCCATTTAATACGTGATCTCGAAGGAAGTGATGTCTGATATCTATATGTTTTGTTCTTGAATGCATGACCGGGTTCTTTGTAATGTTGATGGCACTTGTATTATCACATCAAAGAGGAATGCAACCGAGGTCTACACCGTAATCGAGGAGTTGTTGCTTGAGCCACAGAATTTGTGCACAGCAACTTCCTGCTGCAATATATTCTGCTTTAGCTGTACTGAGTGCCACACACACTTGCTTCTTGCAGGCCCATGACACTAGTGCATTCCCGAGAATGTGACACGTACCACTTGTGCTTTTTCTATCGGTCTTACATCCTGCATAGTCAGCGTCAGAGTAACCAACTAAAGAACAAGTACTACCTTTAGGATACCATAATCCGACGTTCATTGTTCCTTTGAGATACTTTATGATTCTCTTTACGACGGTGAGATGCGATTCCTTCGGACTTGCTTGAAAGCGTGCACACAAACAAATGCTAAACATAATGTCAGGACGACTTGCCGTCAAATATAGTAATGAACCGATCTTACCTTGATATTTTGTTATATCAATTGGAGTACCGGATTCATCTTGAACAACGTACGTTTCGGATCCCATAGGAGTGGACATCACCTTGCAACTATCCATATCGAATTTCTTCAACAATTCCTTGCAATATTTGGATTGGTTGAGGAAGATGCCATCCTTTGTTTGCTTGATTTGTAGTCCAAGAAAATAATTCAATTTTCCCATCATGGACATCTCGAATTCTCCTTGCATCATAAGTGAAAATTCTTTGCGGAGCTCTTTGTTTGTTGATCCGAAGATGATGTCGTCGACATAGACTTGAACCAATAAAGTGTTTCCTTTGATCTTCTTTATGAACAATGTCTTGTCAACCTTTCCTTTTGTAAATCCCTTTGTACATAAGAAATTGCTAAGGCGGTCATACCATGCTCTTGGTGCTTATTTCAGTCCGTAGAGTTCCTTTTTCAGTTTGTAAACATGCGAGGGATTCTTGAAGTCTTCAAAACCCGGAGGCTGTTTGACGTAGACTTTTTCATTGATGTACCCATTCAAGAAAGTGCTTTTGACATCCATCTGGAACAACTGAAAATTCATAGAACACGCGTAAGCAAGTAATAATCTAATTGCTTCTAACCTTGCTACCGGAGCGAACGTTTCATCAAAATCAATTCCTTCCTCCTGGTTGTAGCCTTGTGCGACCAATCTTGCTTTGTTACGAACTATGATCCCATTCTCGTAAAGTTTGTCCTTGAACACCCATCTTGTTCCTATGATGTGCTTATGGTCTGGTCTTGGTACAAGACTTCAAACTTGATTCCTTTCGAATTGGTTGAGTTCTTCTTGCATCGCTACAATCCATTGGTCATTGCCTAAGGCTTCATCAATCTTAGTTGGTTCAATTTGAGACACAAAAGCCATGTTGAGACAAGCATCCTTAAGATTTAGTCGAGTTGCAACGCCTTGGCTAATATCACCAATAACTTTATCTATCGGGTGATCTCTATGAGTTCTCCATTCCTTCGGAAGATCTTGATGTTCTTGAGTGACATCTTCTTGTAATATTGCTTGATCCTTTGAATTATTTTCTTCATGTTGTGAAGTATCTACAATGTCATCATCATCATCCAAAATAATATTATCCTATTTCGAGGGGTTAGTCTCATCAAAGGAAACATGAATGGATTCTTCAATAGTAAGAGTTCTTTTATTAAAAATTATAAAAGCTCTACTAGAAAGAGAGTAACCAAGGAATATACCTTCGTCGGACTTCTTATCAAACTTACCGAGATTGTCCTTATTGTTGTTGAGAACGAAACATTTGCAACCAAATATGTGGAAAAATGCTATGTTTGGTTTCCTACCCTTGAACAACTCATACGGAGTCTTTTTGAGAATTGGTCGAATATTCACACGGTTGCTTACGAAACATGCCGTGCTTACCGCCTCTGCCCAGAAATATTTAGGAAGGTTTGAGTCGCTGAGCATTGTTCTTGCAAGCTCCACCAGTGACCTATTCTTCCGTTCTACGACACCGTTCTGTTGAGGAGTCCTTGGTGCGGAAAAATTATGAGAAATTCCATGCTCTTCGCAGAAAACTTCAAAATCTGAATTTTGGAATTCTCCACCATGGTCGCTTCTTATGGAGGCTATAGTGAGTGACTTCTCGTTTTGAATTTGCTTTGCATATTTTTTGAATGCTTTGAAAGCATCATTTTTCTGCACTAAAAACATTGTCCATGTGTATCGAGAGAAATCATCAACAATAACTAAAGCATAAATACTACCTCCGAAACTCTTCGTTCTTGATGGACCAAAAAGATCCATATGCAACAATTGAAGTGGTCTTGATGTAGAAACCACTTGCTTGGATTTGAAAGATGTCTTGGTCTGTTTCCCTTTTTGACATGCATCGCATAATTTATCCTTGATGAATTTTATCTTTGGGAGTCCAACAACTAGATCATGCTTTATCAATTTGTTTAGATGCTCCATGTGAATGTGAGCAAATCTTTTATGCCAAAGCCATGCCTCGTTGTTGTTTGCCATAAGACACTTTACCTTCAAGGAAGAGTCATCAAAAGAAATCATAAAAATGTTATTATATCTTTTACCTTTTAGCAAAATGTCATGAGTGACTTCGTGTTCTATCAAACATTCCTCCTTTGTGAAGTTGATTCGGAACCCTTTGTCACACAATTGACTTGTATTAAGTAGGTTGTGTTTAAGGCCTTCCACATAAAGAACGTCTTCGATGATTGTACATGGAGGTGCACCAACGGTTCCAACTCCAAGAATTTTTCCTTTATTATCATCACCGTAAGTAACGTATCCTTTGGCCTTTAATGATAGACTTGAAAATTTGTTTATATCTCCCGTCATATGCTTCGAACAACCGCTATCAAGATACTATTGATTAGAAGTTGTCTTCAAGCATACCTACAACACAAAATCAAGTAGTGTTAGGTACCCAAATTGCTTTGGGTCCTTGATAGTTAGTACCTTTTTCAACCCACACATAATGCCCTTTAGCAACACCAATGTTGCGCGCATAGCAAGCTGTCGCGGTGAAAATCGGATACCAAACTATTGATTAGTTTGAATCTTTAATTCAATTTACAACCGAACTTTGATTTGTCCAAAGGAAGGGATAAAGATCGAAATTCCCATGATGCAATGCAAATGCAAGGTTTAGAGAGTTATAGGTTTGGGGGTTGGTTAAACTTAGGGAAGGTACTAGCATCCTAAGTTTCTGTAGTACTCTACAGGAACCTCTTGTTTTACGTTTGTTTATTGCTATGGTTTATCTGCTTAAGGTTAAAAAAGGCCTAGGGGTTTATTTTTAAGTATACTCTATAAGATGTCGCATCTTATGCCTACATATCCTTACGGGAGTGGAATCAGAGTATCTGTAGTTCCCCTAAAGGGTTAGAGGAGTTCTTTGACTATGGTCAAAGTTCCTACGGGTTTAGGGTAGTTGTTTGATTGATTTTTAGGAGAAGAGATGTGTCTTCATTTTAAGGGAGATATAACCGCCACAGGTTGTAGGAAAATATTTGCAACGTCCTAAGAAAAGGGCTCAAGTACTCGGATTGTTTGACGAGTACGCCTTTATCTCTCTTAAGGCAAAGTCCCTACGACTTGATTGTATTGTTGTGGGGTGGAGATTCTATCTCACTTAAGATGATTTGGCATCTTTTCTCTAGTGTGTTTGAATATATTTGTTGTAGTGTTGATTGAGTTTGTTTGTATTGTGTTTATTTCTATGTTGTAAGAGAAAAAGTCCTTCCTATGGGGTAGGATCTATCTTAACTGATCAACTTGAATGGGATCAAGGATCGAGGGGATAATGATGTAAATGAGATGCACTACACACCAGTGTTGACTTATGTGTAGGTTTTTCCTTTGGACGGAATGCAAGGCAGAAATATAAATGCGGTAATGTAAATTACTGAAGAATAAATTGCGGAAAATATAAATCCATACACATACGCATGAAAGCGCTGAAGTGTGTGAGAGTGAAAGTGTCGTGAACGTGAGTGTACACGATTGAATTGAGTTTTACAATGTTGATTTAAGTTGATTAAGAGTGTGATTAATCTTAAGGGGGGATGTTGTATCTGATTTTAGGAAGATTAATGAGGAATTATTTTAAAGGGATAAATTAATTTTTATGAAGGTTGTCATTAACAAACAAGCCAAGTTATTTAAACTATAAAAATAGGTTCGATTAGTTTATTATATAAAAGAAGTTTTCCTATTATTAGGTAGATTTTATTATATGAAAGCTATATTAAAATGGAATATACCTATTATTAAGTAAACGAATAATTTAGTTATTACTATAAAAGATATATGTTAATTTAAAAGGTTTGTTATTATTGGTAAAATAGATTAAATAGTTTTGTTATGAAGTGAGTTTTTTAAAATAAAATAATTTTGTTATTATTAATTATAAAATAGTTTTATTATATTATATAGGTTTATAGAATAAACTTTTAATTATTATGAAAAGCTAACAATTAAATTTGATTAAAAAGAGGTTTATTATACTTTATTTAAAAGTTATAAAAAAGGTTTAAGAAGAAAGAATAAATAGGCATATTATTTTATTAAGAAAAGGACTTATTAATTTAATTTTAAAAGGTTGATTAAAGTTAATTAAAAAATTAGTTTAATAAAAACTGATGAGAAGATAAATAGTTAATTAATTAAAATAAAAAGGGGTTAAGGATTATATTATCAGTTAATTAATTAGTTAGTAGATAAGTGGAATTAATTTAAGCGTAATGGTGGATTAAGGGTAAGGTTAGATGGATAATTGAGGGTTTTTAGCGGTAATTAATAGTGGGAGTGATTACGTGTGGCGTGGTGAGTATGTGTGCATTAACAAATTACAGAATTAACGCAGAAATTGAAAATAACCCTAATCCCCAATTCCCTCGACCGCCCTCCTTCCTCTCTAATCTCTCTCGTTCTCTTCCGCCATTCCTTCTTTTCTGTCATTTGCTTTCTCTTTCGTTTCTCTAAATCCTCGAACCTGTCAAAATCTCCACAAAACAACATTAATTAAGAAATGACAATGTCGATCAGAGAATGCGTTACCAAGGGTAAACGGTGGAGCGCTCAAGTTGTCGATTTGGGGCGATAACGATGACGACGACCCTCTGGTGGCTTCGCGGCGTACTTGGCTCTGGGACGGCTTTTCGTATAATGAAGGTATGTATGCTACTCCTCTGAATATCAATTTGGGGTTCAAAGCGTTTTTTTTCTGGGTTTCGAACTTAATCGTATCAGTGTGTATTTTGGTTGTTGTGAGCCTTTCGAAACTGGGTTTTCGGATTTGCGGTGGCAATGATGGTGAAACAGGGTTTGAATACGATGGGGGGTTTTGTGTGTTTTTTCCGTTTTTTGTGAATGTCCCCTTATCTCAATCTCTTATCCCTTTATAGGTGCTCTGTGTACCTGAAAGAATTGATACAACATTAATGGTATATCGCTGCTCGTTTTGGAATGAAGGATCCTGATGGTAAAGTTTCCTTGATTTTGTTGAACATGTCTGGGCTGGTTTAAGAAAGAAGTGAAAGTTGTCTTGTACGCGTAATCCTTGTGGTGAGTAATTTCAAATCCTTGCCTTTTGTATTGATTATGTCTGATACTTGTCGTTAAGTCCCTAGTTCTTCCTTTTTGGTTACAGTAGGTGTTTATTGCCATTGACCAAAGTAGGAAATCGATTTTGGAAAGAAAATAACTCAGTGATTCTTGTTACTCAGACTTGCTGGTTCTTTGTAACCCTCATTAAGTGGCTATTCAATGCAGGTGAAGGAAGAGGATACGTTCTTGATGCGGTATGCCTGAGTTGGTGGTGAATTTCGTTGGGGCAACTTTGCTGACTCGACTTTCAACATGTTATCGTCTTATTTTCAAAATTTTGAGGAACTAACTGCTTGTGTTTGACAGGGTAAGAAGATTACACCAAACGTCGACTTGTGTTCTTGTCGAGCAATCAAAGTATGCAAAGGGGTGATTCCACTCTCTATAAGGCAAGCTCGTACCATTTTTTATTGAGATCACACAACATGTGACCGTTGTTTCCTCAAGCTGCCGTTGCAGGCGGTGACGGGCTAATCTCGGCACTACCAACGAAATGTGTTCTTGATATAATAAACCCTGGCTGAGTTCGTGGGATTTCATGGTAAATTCTATTGATTCCTTAGCACTTTCTTTACTGATTAGGATGGTTTTATTTCCATTTCATAACAGAATTCTACTTTCCAACTGCAGGGTGCGATATTCCTGGCTAGAAATTACGGCATTGGTGGTTGTACTGTGGAGATATGTTGGTGCTTGTTTCATACTACGGGTCAATTGCAGGTTTTTGGCCATTTGTATTTGGTGTGAAGCTTGACAAGAAACGTGTCGACCTGCTTTTGATGCGGATTGGCGTGATGGAGCAACTTTGATGTTGCTTTTCTTGAGTGGATGGTATTCTTGGTACCGTTTTAATCTATTGACTTGATGAATGTAGTCTGAGACTCATGGCCTTTCTACCATGTATAGATTTCTGAACTTCCTGTCTTTGTTTCAGCTCAGGCAATATTCTTCTCTGTCACTTTTCATGTCAACTTGGGAGGCTTGAAATTTTAGTTTCTTGTTTTAACACAACAACTTCTATCTTGTTACTAATGGGAGTAAGGCTTAGGAATTCTCACGCGCATCAGATTTGCAGAGGTATCTCAATCCATTTCTAACATCTTTAAATAACATTGACATCACTGCTGCAACATAATCACATAGTTGTTACCGTATCGCAGGTGTTGGCTTCATTGGCAATCGCAGTCAGTGTTTTAAGTTTTAAAACCTCTTGATACAAGGTGTTGTATTGCAATGGTGGTAATGGTGTTTGCAGTCTGAGGAAGAAATATGAGGGATAGGACAAAAGCGTAGCTTCCATGAAAGACTTCCAAGTGAGACAGTCAGCTTCGCATGACCTTCTGCTGATAGGTGACTTTTGTCTCGACTTCTATCATAGTTAAAAGAATTTCCATGAGGTTTATGCTCTTGCTCTGACTCAAGTTATGTCAATACCGCCACGTAATCTTCGGGATGTATGGTCGTATTCTCACAAACTTCAAATTCTTTATGTATGCTCTTGTCTGGTGGGTCTGGCATTGGTTGTTTTCTGCAGAAAGCTGAATTGCTCAATTCTTCTACTAATGACAATAGTTTTATTGCAGCGGGTGAAATTGGTGTGATGCAGCTGTGGAGGTTGAAGTTGTTGGCAAGTTGACGCGGAGAAGTTCGATGCGGTTATGATGACTTTGACAGTCTGAACCATGAGGGAATTTTGAAAGTGTGGTCATTTTTTATGTGTTGTTGGACATTCTATTATGGTTACCATGGATGTGCTTCGAGTGCAGGTTTTTTGGTTTTGAATTTGTAAGGTTTCGGGTCAAGTGTTGCAGGTTTTTAAAAGTAAGTGAAGGATTGGACATAATTGAAGTATGCATGGAAATGGATGTATTATAGAGTTATGTTGGTCTTGCTGCTTGTTCTTCTGTTTTGGAATTATGTTATAATGTTGGCTTGTGCTCACTTGCAGGTTAACCGTATTACCACCATGGAGTTCGCCGAAGCCGTGGCTGCTTGTTCTTGGTGATGATTGACATGATGAAGTGATTTGGCTGTGAAGCTGTTTTCCAAATTCAGCATGAGTACTGGTAGAAACGGTGGCATGGTCAAAAAGGCATTCCTTTTAATCCCAAACTTCTTTTTCTAAGATGCAGGTTAAACACGGAACCGACGGTGAACCTCCGTGTTCGAGTTGCTACTGCTCTGTGGCTGCTCTTAATTTCTTGGAATTCACGCTTTGTTGAGTCTTCTGAATCTTCCCTTGAAGGTTAAGAGGTAAAGAAAACATTTGAGGTCTGACAACCAAAGTCCTAATCTGAGGCGAGACCGCTTGGAGTTGTATCATGTGTCGAAAATCACTTGATATCTTTTAATGTTCTGCAGGGAGTTATCTTGCCACATTTTTACTTGCAGCCGACGACCAAAAGCTGTGAGAAATTAGTGAAGCGACTGAAGGCTTGTAGCGACAAGATACTCCGACCATAATCGACGTCGGCTGAAGCCTCGACTCTCCCAATAACCGATGAATACGTTTTAATGGCGCGTTCGTCCTTGCCATGGAAATGAATAATGTTCTGCAAGATCAGGCCTACATTTTTGTCTTACAAGAGAATACAAGCATGGATATGTACTTTAAGAAAAAGTTTCCGTGGCGGTAAACTTTGTTCAGGTCTTTTGTAACTGCTATATTTTGAAATTGATGTTAGGAATGACTCGTTCATACAACTTGTAGAAAGTTAGGCACTTGATTTTTAGTCATTAAACCATAGCTAGTGATGTATTTGGTTTTAAAACTTGGCATCACACACCTCATGTTTGTTGTTGTTTTCGAAACCTTGTTTAGGGTGTAAAGATTGTTATTTATGAGAAAAGGCTGGATTATGCTTGTTTGCCAATTGAGTAGGTGCAGGCACACTTCCGACTGCCTGTCCTTTAGGCTAGCTACCCATTCCATTAAATCCAACATCATAACAAAGAGAGGAACAAAGATGGTTAATATGATTAATCTCAGCAATTGAAATTTTGAACGCCTTGTGCTTGATCATCACTGGTTTAGAGCTTCTACTTATTATTTTGCTAATGATGCTTAACAGATTTGTACCGCCACTTCTCATGATGACCATGTAGGCGTTGTAATTCATCTTATTATTCTAACAATAATTCCTACTAGCACCTTAAATTGCGGATGAAATTAACGGAAGTTGAATTCTCGCCACTTTCTAATTTTATGCCTTTAACTTGGATTTCTTCCTCTATGACCAAAAAAAAGGCTTTGGACTGTATCAATAAAATATAATAGGCCTTGAATTGTAAATACTTGGAGTGACTTTGCATCCTTCTTTTTGACATCAAAATTCGATACAATCACATGAAGACCTCTTTGTAAGCATAAACTTGCCATTTTGGATTTACGTTGTCATACTCGAACTTGTGACCATGAGACAGTTATGAAAGTGGCCCAACTCAACTTGAAACTTTAGGAGCAACTTGAATAAGAACCAAATGACCAAGTCCGGAAGGATTGGACTAGAAGTGCCACCTCCATTGGAATTTAATACACCTATACGAGCTTAGTTAGCCATAATAAACATGTGTACAACAGTAGAAGATAATACACAAAAATGCACGATGGAGGTGGGATCCTAAGGTCAAAAATTAGGGTGCGACACAAGCATTAGTTGTATGGCCTTTGATTCCATAATAAAAACATGTAGGCTGAAAATGACTTCTAAATCTAGGAACATAATTCTTTTTCTTAACAATTCTTTTCTTTTTATGACTTTGATGCATAATATTAGAATTGTTTGTCTTTTCTTTAACAACTTATTCACTTGCTTTCACAAAAATGGTTTCATTTGTGCTTGGTTTGGAAAACTTAGAATATCCTAGTCCACTTTTATCATTAGGATATCTTTGGTGCCTAAGAATTTCCTCCAAGCCAATTTGACCTTTTTCATATCTTTCTAAAACTCTTTTAAGTTGAACAATTTGAAAAGATAAGGATTCACAATTTTTGCATACAAGACTTTGTTTTTCATCCACCAATTTTTGTTTTTCATTTTCAATATTTTTTATAAAAGCAGTATTTTGTTCTTCTAAAAATGAAATTCTTTTCTTTTGGGATGAGATGCTTTTACACAAAGTCTTGCATTCTTTTAGAAGTTCATCTATGACTTCTTGTGCATCATTATCATAAATAGAAAAATCGTTACTGACCTCATCAATTTCTTCATCGGAATGATGTAACGCCATAAGAGCCATATTTGCACATTCATCGCTTTTCGACTCCAATGATGAACTTATCTCGTTATCGTCCCAGGCAACATAAGCCTTTTTATTTTTGAAATCCTTCTTGCCTTTGAATCCTCTTTTCTTTGCAAGTTTTGGGCAATCCGACTTTATGTGACCTTGTTTCCCATACTCGTAGCAGGTGACTTCTTGGTTCGATGTGGAAGCATCCTTTTTCCTGAAATGTCTATTCTTTTTAGGAAAAGAGGAATTTTTATTATTATTAAAAAACTTACCAAGCTTCTTTACAAGAAGCATGAAATTTTCATCTTCGGAAGTCTCATCGTCTTTGTCATCCTTTGTGTCAATCTTCAAGGCAATCCCTTTGGACTTCTTTTCTTGACTTTCATGTTTCTCGAGTCTTCCAAGTTCCAATTCATGCTCTTGAAGTTTGCCAAATAAGAATGCGGATGTCATCGTTGAGAGATTCTTCTTTTCCGAAATAGCTGTCACTTTTGGTTGCCATTCTCTTGTTAAGGATCTTAGGACTTTCAGGTTAAGATCATCATTGGTGAAGGTCTTCCCGAGAGCAATCAAGTGATTTATTAGATGAACGAATCTTTTTTGTAAGGCAACAATAGATTCACCGGGCTGCATACGGAACATCTCATATTCTTGGCTTAAAGTGTTGAGCCTTGATCTTTTTACTTCTGCAGTTCCTTCATGCGTTTCCACCAAGGTGTCCCAAATCACTTTTGCTGATATACACTGTGATACACGGAAGAATTTGTCCATACTAAGAGCGCTTTGGAGTATGTTGATTGCTTTCTTCTCATCAATAATCTTTTTCTTATCATTTTCATTATACGTGTTTTTCAACTTTGCGGTTCCAACGCCATTGACCACATTTACTGGATTGTGTGGTCCTTCTTCGATTGCTTCCCATATACCTTCTACTTGGGCTTCAAGATGCGCCTTCATTCTGATTTTCCAGAAATCGAAATACTCTCCAGAAAACAGTGGTGGTTTATTACTACTTCCATTGTCTTTGAAAACCGGGTTGGTGCTAGCGGAAGCCATACTGAATTTTTTAGGAACAGGTTACCTTAACCTGCTCTGATGCCAATTGTAAGTTCAGAGTATGCCTAAGAGAGGGGGGGGTGAATTAGGCTTTAAAAAACTTTTTCCGGTTTTTCGAAACTCTTGAATTTTTCTTCTTTAAGTTCTTAGTGATGAAAGCAGTAAAGGCAGAAATAAAAATGAACACGGAGATTTATAGTGGTTCCCTTCACAATCCGAAGGTACTCCGCTCCCCTTTCCATATGAAAGAGAGTTTTCACTATAGTTTTAGAAAGTACAACCTATCACACCATCAACCTGTGAGGCCTACAATCTAACAACTCATCAACAACTAGTGTGCAAGCACAATCCTCTTGCAAACACTACCCCTTGTGTCCAACAATCCTGGATCACAAGTCACAATAGAAATAACTTTGTATTTTTTTGTAATTTTGAAAGTGATACAATAATAATATCAATCTAATGATTGATCTTCTCCTTTTGATCAAAATCCACTCTTCAATATCAACACAAGTGTTCAAAATTCAGAATATGAAATGTATGAACAATATGGACACTTTTTGAAAATATTCGAAAATATTTGAAAAGTAGTGAATGTGATTCAATGAATATTTTGAAAATTATTGGAGGTTGTTTTCAATTTGAAATTTTCAGAATTTATATGAGCAAAACACCATTTCAAAAAGGTATAATTGAGTATGAATCAAAACATGAAAATGTATAATATTCAAACAACATTTGAATTTTAACAGCAACAATTTTTCAAAATTCGTTCAGTGTTAATCGGTTAACCCTATAGGTTAATCAGTTAACACTTGAACGTTGGCCCAAAGAATTCAAAATTTAAGGTCGTTAGCCGATTAACCCATATGGTTAATCGGTTAACACTGTTAAAACTCAGAAAAATGCTTGAGTTAAAAAGTGTTATACCAATTCAAATGATTTTAAAAACCACGCAAATGCAACATGTAAATATGATAAGTATTTGAACACTTGTATATCAATTAAAGGAGTGAAAAATGATATATCGAAGCTTGAGTCCAAATCTTGAAAGTTGAATGAACATTTGCACATGATGCTTCTGGTTTTATCTTCAGTATATATACCCCCACGGGTATATAGTGCAAGCAGCTTCTTAGTACATATACCCCCACAGGTATATAGTGTAAGTATCTTGATCAATTTTAAAAAGCTTTGACTTTTTGCTTGCAATTATGGAATGAGCTTGAGTCTTTGTTGACATCATCAAAACCTTGAGATTGAAATGTGCTTCTACAATTTGCTCCGGTAAGTGTTGATCTTGCTGTAATTGAGTAGATCAAATGCTAGAAATCCGGAAAACTTTGAGATCCAAGCCAATCATAGTTGTATGAACGAAGATCCGCCAAATTCGAGTCGAAACGCTTCGAATAATCACTTCCAACTCAAGCTCCAAAATCAGATCTCAATTTGCACGAAAATTGAAGATGAAAATTGATCCAAAGATGAGAATGGATGAAGGTTTATGCTAAAGAATCCACTGATTTCAATGAAAAATCAATGAACCCTAATGAGAAAGAGCTTTGAGTGAGTTTTGGAAATGGAGAAGTTGAGAGAATTTGAGAGAGAATTTTGATCAGTTCTGAAAAATGAATGTGAGAAATGAAGATTGGCGCTTTTGGTTTGGAGTAGATCACTTAAATATCATCTAGGTTTGGATCCCAAAGGTGAGGTTTGGACTTTGGATTGGAAAACTGGTTTGGAGCTAGGCATGGGAATTTGGCGGGAAAATTGAAATAACCAACTTTCAAGAACATTCTAGATCCTTCTTTTTGGTAAAAATGAGTTTCAAGATGATCAAAATTGGACCCCAAGTGCAATTGGCTTGCAAAATCACGTACAGGGCAAAATCTGCTATGGTTAACCGATTAACCATATGCGTTAATTGGTTAACGCTCTTAAAACTTCAAATATGAGCTTATTCACCAATGGTTAATCGGTTAACCATATGTGTTAACCGATTAACACCTTCAAAATTTTGAATTTGGCGCCTTTTGGAGGGAAACCTGCCCGTTTTCCAAATAAAGAAGCGGATGTCATCGTTGAAAGACTCTTCTTTTCCAAAATAGCAGTCACCTTCGGTTGCCATTCTCTTGTTAAGGATCTTAGGACTTTCAAGTTAAGATCATCATTGGTGAAGGTCTTCCCGAGAGCAATCAAATGATTTGTTAGATGAACGAATCTTTTTTGCAAGGCAACAATAGATTCACCGGGCTGCATACGGAACATCTCATATTCTTGACTTAACGTGTTGAGTCTTGATCTTTTTACTTCGGTTGTCCCTTCATGCGTTTCTACCAAGGTGTCCCAAATCTGTTTTGCCGATTGGTACTGTGATATGCGGAAGAATTCGTCCATACTGAGAGCGCTTTGAAGTATGTTGATTGCTTTTTTCTCATTCAAAATTCTCTTCTTGTCATCTTCATCATATGAGGATTTTATCTTTGGAGTTCCAACACCATTTACCACACTTGTAGGAACATGTGGACCAGTTTCTACGATTTCCCATATACCGTCTCCTTGAGCCTCAAGATGTACCT
Organism: Lathyrus sativus; assembly: GCA_963859935.3. NCBI lineage: Eukaryota > Viridiplantae > Streptophyta > Magnoliopsida > Fabales > Fabaceae > Lathyrus > Lathyrus sativus. The sequence continues at coordinate 640,344,419 of OZ012740.1, read as the reverse complement.
TCATACGGATTTTCCAAAATTCAAAATATTCTCCAGAAAAGAGTGGTGGCTTGTTACTACTTCCACCATCTTTGAAAACCAGGTTGGTACTTGCGGAAGCCGTACTGAATCGTTAGGAACAGGTTACCTTAACCTGCTCTGATGCCAATTGTAAGTTCAGAGTATGCCTAAGAGGAGGGGTGAATTAGGCTTTTAGAGACTTTTTCTGATTTTTGATATTCTTTAATTTTACTTCGGTTATGTTCTTGGTGATGAATGCAGTAGAAAGCATAAAGAAAGTGGACACCAAGATTTATAGTGGTTCCCCTCACAATCCGAGAGTACTCCACTCCCCTTTCAACATGAAAGAGAGTTTTCACTATTGTTTAAGAAAGTACAACCTATCACACCATCAACCGGTGAGGCCTACTAACAAACAATTTCAGCAACTTAGGATGCAAGAACAATCCTCTTGCAACACTCACCCTTGTGTCCAACAATCCTGGATCACAAGTCAAATACACGTAATTCTAATGATTTGATGAGAGTAATAATAGTGATATCAGTACAAAGATTGATCTTCTCCTTTTGATCAGAATTCACTCTTTTGATCTTAATACTAGTGTTCAATGCTATGCATATGAAAAATATGAACAATATGAACACTTTGAAAATATTTTAAAATATTTGAATTTTAGTGAATTTGATTCAATGAATTATTTGAAAAATTGTAGGAGAGTATTTTTCAATTTGAGTTTTACAGAATTTATATCAGTCAAAACACCATTTCAAAAGGGTATATGAAAGTACAAAACAATGGATGGAAGGGTATAACATTTGAACACATTTTGAACTTGAAAGGAAACAATTTTTCAGAAAACGTTCAGTGTTAATCGGTTAACCATATAGGTTAATCGGTTAACACTGTAACGTTGGCCCAAAGAATTTAAAATTTGAGGGCGTTAACCGATTAACCCATATGGTTAATCGGTTAACACTGTAAAAACTTTGAAAAATAATTAAGTTAAAAGTGTTATACCAATTCCAAATGATATTAAAACATGTTAATGCATTATGCAAAAATAGTTTACAGTATTGAACACTTTTATATCAATTTAGAGAGGGAACTTTGATATACCAGCCTTGTGTCCAAGTCTCGACAGATGTAGAACAGTTTTTGCATACGGAGCTTGACTTGAAAGATAACCTTGCATAGTCTTGATAACTTTGAAAGGCTTGACTTTTTGCAACTAAGAGATGAGCTTCTTGAGTAGTGTTGACATCATCAAAACTTGAGATTGAAGCAAGCTTCTACAGTATATGAACCGTATCTTCCATTCTTATTTAGATCAGTTTATTATTGTGTTCATTGATGATATACTGATTTATTCTAAGTCTGAGGAAGAGCATTCAGAGCATTTGAGGATTGCTTTGCAAGTGTTGAGGGATAACAAATTGTTTGCTAAGTTATCGAAGTGTGAGTTCTGGTTGAAGACGGTGAGTTTTCTGGGGCATGTTATTTCTGGTGATGGTGTTTTGGTAGATCCATCTAAGGTGAGTGCGGTGTTACAGTGGGAACCACCGAAGACGGTAATAGAGGTTAGAAGCTTCTTGGGTTTAGCTGGTTATTACCGAAGATTTATTGAAGGCTTTTCTAGATTGGCTTTGCCGTTGACTCAGTTGACAAGGAAAGACCAAGTGTTTGTGTGGGATGCTCCTTGTGAAGAAAGTTTTGAGGAGCTGAAAAAGAGATTGACTTCAGCGCCGGTGTTGGTGTTACCGAATCCGAGTGAGCCTTTTGTGGTATATTGTGATGCGTCTAAGATGGGATTAGGCGGAGTTCTAATTCATAATGGAAAGATGGTAGCTTATGCTTCGCGGTAATTGAGGGTGCATGAGCGGAATTATCCTACTCATGACCTTGAGTTGGCTGCGGTGGTTTTTGTTTTGAAGATCTGGAGACATTATTTGTATGGTTCGAGATTTGAGGTGTTCAGCGATCACAAGCGTTTGAAGTATCTGTTTGATCAGAAAGAGTTGAATATGAGGCAGAGAAGATGGTTGGAATTCTTGAAAGATTATGATTTCAGTTTGAGTTATCACCCAGGAAAAGCGAATGTTGTTGCAGATGCCTTGAGCAGGAAAGCGATTCATATGTCGGCTTTGATGGTGAGAGAAATGGAGCTTATTGAGCAGTTCCGAGATTTAAGTATGGTTTGTGAGTTTACTACAGATGGTGTGATGTTGGGTAAATTGCAAGTTAAGAATGATTTCTTGGATATGGTAAAGGAACATCAGAAGTTGGATGTGAAACTTGTGGATTTGATGCAAGGAGCCGGAAGTGACTCCGGTAGTGATTTCAAGTTGGATGATGCGGGTGTGTTGAGGTTTCGGGGCATAATTTGTGTGTCGGATAATGATGAGTTGAAGAGGTCAATTTTGGACGAAGGACACCGTAGTATCCTGAGTGTTCATCCAGGAGCTATGAAGATGTATCAGGATTTGAAAAAGCTATTTTGGTGGTCAGGTATGAAGAAGGATATTGCTCGTTATGTTTATGCTTGTTTGGTATGTCAGAAATCGAAAGTGGAGCATCAGAGACCTTCTGGGATGATGCAACCGTTAGAGATTCCAGTTTGGAAGTGGGACTGTATCACCATGGACTTTGTTACAGGTTTGCCAAATACGGCGAGAGGATTTGATGCGATTTGGGTGATTATGGATCGGCTTACGAAGTCTACGCACTTTGTACCGATTAGTATCAGTTTTCTGTTGGAGAAGCTTGCAGAGATCTATATTCGGGTGATTGTTAAACTGCATGGTGTGTCGTTGAGTATTGTGTCGGACAGAGATCCGAGGTTCACTTTTGTATTTCGGAAGAGTTTGCAAGAGGCTTTGGGTACCGAGTTGAAGCTGAGTTCAGCTTATCATCCGCGGACGGATGGACAGTCGGAGAGGACTATTCAGACTTTAGAGGATTTGTTGCGGGCGTGTGTGTTGGAAAAAGGTGGTACGTGGGATACTCAATTGCCTTTGGTAGAGTTCATGTACAACAACAGTTACCATTCCAGTATCGGGATGGCACCGTTTGAAGCTCTTTATGGTAGGAGGTGTAGAACTCCTCTGTGTTGGTATGAGTCAGGTCAGAGTGTTGTGTTGGGATCAGAGTTGGTGCAGCAGACTACTGAGGCAGTTCAGATGATCCGTGAGAAGATGAGAGCATCTCAGGATCGACAGAAGAGTTATTATGATAACCGCAGGAGAGAGTTGGAATTCAGTGAGGGTGACCATGTATTTTTGAGAGTTAACCCAGTGACTGGTGTAGGACGTGCATTGAAGTCCAAGAAGTTGGATCCGAAGTTTATCGGACCGTATCAGATTTTGCAGAGGATTAGTGCTCTGGCGTATAGGGTGGCGTTGCCGCCGGAGCTTTCGAACTTGCATGACGTGTTTCATGTGTCGCAACTCCGAAAGTATGTACCCGATCCGTCACATGTGATTCAGAGAGATGAAGTCCAAGTTAGAGAGAATCTGATTGTGGAGACGTTGCCGTTAAGGATCGAGGATCGCAAGATGAAGCGACTCAGAAGGAAGGAGATACCTTTGGTGAGAGTAGCGTGGGGAGGTGCTGCAGAAGGCAGTGTGACCTGGGAATTGGAAAGCAGGATACGGGAAGCGTATCCAGAACTGTTTCCATCAGGTATTTTCGAGGACAAAAATAATTAAAGTGGGGGAGAGTTGTAACGCCCATTTTAATTATTTTTATTTTCGGTGTTATTTTCATTTTCGGCGTGCTTACGTGGATTTTTGGTTGAGGAGTAAATTCCATAATACTAGAAAATATGATTAATGATGATAATAATATGATAATTAGTAATATGTTACTATTATTAATATTATTGTTATTATTATCATATTAAATAATATTATTGGAATAATAATATAATTATTGGATATTTGGAATTAAAAGGAAAATGAGAGTTATTTATTTATTTGGAATATAAGTGATTTTTGGGGTATTGAGGGTAGAATTGACATTTGTGAAAATAGAAAGTGAAGGAAGAAGAGAAGAACACGGTTGGTGAAGAGGAGAACACGGTTGAAGCATCAAGATCAAGAACGATCAAGAGCAGGAAACAGTGCATCAAGGCTGCGGATTGTGAAGCTTCATCATCATCAGAGCGCATTCGAGGTAAGGGGGGGGGGGGAATATATCGGTTGAATGGGTATTTACATGAATAATTGGTAGAAAGGGGAAATTCCCTAATCCCCATAGTTTTATGATGAATGATGTTGATTGCATGTTTATAGCGCTGTTATTATTGTGTTGAAATGTGTTTAAATTGTTGCATGTGGCTGTGAGCAATTGTATGAGTGTTTGGGCTTTGCCGGGTAGTCAGAAGTTATACCGTAACTGAGTGATTGTATAGAGCTAGCAATTAATCGGGTTAAATCAGGGATAGATGATATAATAAGTTGTGGAACAATGATCTGGTATGATGGGGTTTGGACTGGAGGAGAATCGGCTGAGTTCGGAGCATGTGGCCGACTCTGAGCTGGAGTTTTATTTTTCTGAGCCCGCAGGTGTTCGCTGGGAGAATGAGGGGGCGAGCCTTCGCCAGGCGAACTGGGCAGCGAATGCTGCCAGTAGCCTCTGTTTGGTTTCGCCTGAAGTTTCGTCGGGCGAGTTCCAACGAGTGTTCGCTGCGGGGTTTCGCCGGGCGAATGGTCCGTGAGTGTTCGCTGCGGGGCTTCGCCAGGCGAATGCGCCAGCGAGCCCGACAGCAGTTTGTGTTTTGGCTGCTGTCCTGTGCTGATTTCTTTGTGATTTTGGGATCTTATTGATCATGTTTTGGTGATGAGCCTAGTAGTGAGCTGCGGCGAGTGTATGTAAGGTGTCGGAACGTGATTCCATGATATCCGTGCGACTATGATATTGCATCGATGTATGTTATGATGTATGTCTGTGGTGATGAGTGGATCCGTAGGATCGATACACATTATATGTGTTGTGTTATATGCTGTGATGATGAGTGGATCCGTAGGATCGATACGCCTTAAGTGCGTTGTGTTTGTGTGTTGTTTGTTGGATTGGATCAGTAGGATCGATATGCCTTATGTGCATGGTGTGTGATATGTTGTATGGTGATTGGATCAGTAGGATCAATGTACTTATGTGCTTATGTGTATATGCATTATATGATGCGATGGATCCGTAGGATCGTGGGCACCGTGAGTGTCGTGTGGTTATGCATAGTGTCTTGCATAGCATGTGGACGTGGTGAATCATGGCTCGGTGGAGTGTATGTGATTTACTCACGTGCTCCAAGTGGGGAGCGTGGACGTGGTGTGTGATACACTCACGTGCTCCAAGTGGGGAGCATGGACGGGATTTGGATCGTTGCTCGGATGGAGTGTATGCGACCACCCGTGTTCCAAGTGGGGAACATTGGTAGGGATAGATCGTTTCTCGGATGGAGTGTATGCGATCTATCCTGAGATTTGATTATATGGGCTCAGGAGGAGCGTGGTAGGGATAGATCGTTTCTTGGATGGAGTGTATGCGATCTATCCTGAGTTTAGTCGGTACCGCATATTGTCAAGTCGAGTGCATTTGTTGCATTGTTGTTTGTGTGTGTTGTGATTATTGAGGATGGGACAGTAGGTCCGGATACGTTTGTATGTGAAATAATGATCTATTGTTTCTGCCTTTTATTTCATGTACATTTATACCTGTAATATTTGATCGTGAATTCTCACCCCTCTGTTGTTGTTATGGTCTGTGCTTCTTTGGAAGTACAGACAATCCAGGTGTTTAGATAGCTTGGATTGTGGCGTCGTCGTAGGATTGCTCTGATACGTAACACTGGGTTTTTCGGGAGTATTTATTGTTTATGTGTGTGCCCCCGTGGCGTATCTGATTTTTGTGGGATATGTGACCATGTTTGATGGATGTGTATTTTGGGCAGATGGCCGATTGTTGTATATGACGATGTTGATGATATGGATGATGTACATATGATATGTGTTATGACAGACCACATCTTTTTCCGCTGCAATTTTGCTGAATATTATTTTGAAAAATGATTTGTGGAATTTTGTTGGAAATTGTGACATCCCGTTTGTGGGAGAAACTCTAATATGTGTTTATTTTAATCGTTTTATTTATTTTGGGGAACGGGGTGTTACAACTGACATCCAATCTAAGAAGAAACCTTCTACCAGCAAACTGGCTACGAATGTCCCTAGAGTGCCAATTGACAACATCTCTTTTCACTATCCGTCGTGTGCTATCAAATGGAAATATGTATATCAAAAGAGGCTGGCCCTGGAGAGAGAGCTTGCACAAAATGCTCTTGAAAACAAGGAGATCATGGCCCTCATCTGTGATGCAGGCTTGATGAAAACTGTAACTCGGTTCTCCCAATGCTATGAAATTCTGGTCAAAGAATTCATAGTAAACTTATCAGATGAATGTGCTGATAGAAAATCCACTGAGTTTGGAAAGGTATATGTGAGAGGAAATGATGTCATCTTCACTTCCACTACCATCAACAACTTCCTTGGAAGATCAAATGAAGCTCAGCCTGAGTTAATCATCTTTGACAACAAAATATGCCAAGTAATGTCCGGAAATCAAGTCAGAAAGTGGCCATCCAAAGGAAAGCTTGCTGCCAGCAAACTAAGTGTGAAATATGTTGTGCTGCACAAGATTGGTGCTGCAAACTGGGTGTCAACTAATCACAAATCATCAGTGTCCACTACCCTGGGGAGAGTTATCTATGCTGTTGGGACCAAGACCAAATTGGATTATGGCACTTACATCTTTGATCAGACTATGAAGCATGCTGGTAGCTATAGCATAAGGGGCCCATAGCATTTCCTTCGCTCATTTGTGGAATTATGTTAACACAATTCCCAAATATCCTCAAGACCAATGATGTAGCTAGCAAAAGAGAAACTCCCTTAGCCTTCCATCACAAGTTGTTTCAAGGAACCCATGTTCCAAACATTGCCATGACTTCCACTGAGACATCCAAAAGGGGTCCCAAAACCAGAAAAGCTGAAGTAATGGCAATAATCAAAGAAACATGCAAGGAACTGGATGCAAGGAAGCAAACTCTTGAAGAAAAAGACTAATGTCTGCTGTGACTACTGATTACTGAGTTAGTGCAGGAAGAGGTGTTGTTGTTGTTTTGTGTTGATTAGTTTTGGCTAGCATTCTATAGGAATTATTTGACAATCTGTATTTGTGATGCTCTTTAAGAGCAGTTTGTGTAATTTGTAGGGCTACAATGTTTGATCTATGCTAAGTTATTAGTTGGGTCTTAATTTGTGGCTAAAAAGGGGGAGAGGGTAATAGAAAACAGCAGGTACAGACAGTAGGCAGCAGGTGATAGGCAGCAGGTGATAAAGTACAGGTGTGGATAGCTTGAAGACTTGCTAGAGCATATATACCATTGTGCATATGATATAATCATACTTGCAGGTGTATCCACAGGTGCAGTTGATGAAATGATGAGATGTGTGATAACTGCAAGACTTGCTTGTGCTGCTAGAGCAAGTATATGTTGCTGCTGATATGTGTGATAACAACTGTCTAGTGCTGGTAGTAATGTGCAATATATGTGAGTTCCTTGATGGAACCTAGTAGATTTATAGTTGCTAGTGTTGTGTGTATCTGCAGGATTATTGCAGAATGTTGTGCATCTCTTCAGGGGGAGTAGCACAGGTGTGTATGCTTCAGGATGTCATCCTGAATGTTATAACATCCAGAGCAGACTGGATGAATATGTGTGACTGTAGAGTATGCAGGTTAAGTGCTCAGCTGGTAAGGTGCATCAGTTGAGGGGGAGTAACCCAGTGAGTTACTCAGCAAAGTGTGACATCTGTAGTGGTAACTAACAGATGGTTAACAAGGTAAGTTATAACAGTGAGAGCTAACTGTGAGGACTCTGAGAGTGTGTTGAGCTAGTAACTTCCATGCATGACGGGGCACATGATAAGTCTTCTGCTGTGTGTAAACTCTGATATGTTAAACAGGGTGTTTTAGCCAAAAATTTGCCAAAGAGGGAGTTTGTAAGTGCTCTTGATTGACTGCATTTTGTGGCAAAACATTAGAGTTTACATGTATGTCATATTGAAGGTTAAGACATACATAATGATGTGTGTGTAGGGTAAGTTAACTACAAGTTAAGCTGAATGTCATACAAAATGTCATGACACTGACCGTATGACATCCAGCGGGCAGGTTAGTTTTTCTGGTATCTAGAAATCAGGAAACAAATTAGGAGCTCAAGCTGAAAGACATGAGACATTTGAGAAGCCCTAAAGCGAAACAAATGCTCCTGAATTAAATGGCAAGCGTGCAGATAATTGAAGAGTAGGGTTTGTTATGATTAAACCTAACTGTGCGCACCAAGGCCCAAAGGACTGTCTACTCTATAAATATCATAAGGAGCAATCCTAGAAGTGGGGCTTGTGACTGAAGAATAGAGAGTGCAGATTTAACGAGTCCTTGTGAGTGAAACAGGTTGTTCTTCACGTGAGTATTGTGAGTGAAGAAGGTTGTTCCTCACGTGAGTATTGTGAGTGAAGAAAGTGTGTTCTTCACGTGTGAATTGAGTCTTAAGATTACTTCTTTACCAAGCAACTGTTTGCTGCATTGGTTAGGTAGATTCTAAGCTGTGTCTCACTCAAAGCTTTTAAGCAAGAGTGTGTGTGTCCCTTGATCAAAGCTTTGAAGCAAGATCAAGGTGTGTATGAAGAGTTTCTTCATCTTTATTCTATAACTATAATTGGATATCACTATGGTGTGATTGAGGGGGAATGAGTGGAAATACTCAGGTCTAGAGTGTCTCTAGGTTGAAGTGTTATTGGGTAGGTTTTAAGTGAGGAGTGCAAACTGAGTTGTTTGACTCTAAATTAATTCTAATGATAGTGAATTTCCTCCCTGGCTTGGTAGCCCCCAGGTGTAGGTGTTGTTGACACTGAACTGGGTGAAAAATTACTGTGTTATTTATTTCTTTTACTTACAGTTTAATTAGTTAGTACAATAGTCAATGTCACAGTGGATGTTATAACTTTGGTAATAACATCCATCGTGTGCTTGCCAGAATTTCATATAGAGATTACGGATAAAAATTGTGAATCCTTGTTACATGAATGAAATATGCTTATATGCTAAACTTTCATAATTATCGATAACGACCTACTCTTTAGTACTCGACACGTACACCATTACATGGCCTTCTGTCATCTATTTTGCTTCCATGTGTTGGTTCTTGAAAACTGCCTCTAAGCCGCTCTCGTCGATGAGCTTCCATGTCGAATCATGTGGCATGGTATCGAAACATGATTGAACAACTTATGTATTTATTCCATTTCCCTCATTCTTGTCAAATATATCAAATCACCGTAAACATTTTCAAGATTCTGGACATGTTTTGAAGAGAGTGATCATAATCTTGTAGATTTGTTCTTGAGATTTCTCCAAAACAGGCTTCGTGAGTCTCCAGGTCATCTAATCCATGATCTCAAGAATACACTATCTCAAAAACATTTGGCAGGCGAGTTGAACTCACCACATCAACTGAAGTAATCCACATCGCGAAATTGTAGCTAAGTAGTTTTATACTTAATAATCCCTTACCGTGGAATCACACATTTTTATCAAAAATGCAAAACTAAAATTCCTAGGCTAACCATTGGGTTTTTATTTTACTAGAGAAAGTGCTTTCTCTTAAATTACATCTTTGTAAGAAATCTTTGTTTGGTTCTTAAGTTTATCTAATCCAAGGCTCTTGTTTGGTTATTAAGATTAGCCTGTCAAAATCTATGTTTGATTCTTAAAATTAGCTTGAAAAAATCTTTGTTTGGTTTTTGAGTTTACCTCGTGAACAACTCTGTTTGGCTTCTGCATTTAGGCTGGTAAAGGATCGGTTTGATTCGTGAGATTAGATCGTCAAAATATATGTTTTATTATAAGGAGGTTTGTGGGGCATAACTTATGAAAAACTCTCATCTCTTTTAGTGGAACTCTCAAGAAAAAATTCTTGGAGATAAGAGTATGCCAAATGGTTAGGATTAATATGAATGAATCTCGAGTGCGTCTTCTATTTTTCTTCGAATATTCAAAAGTGAAAAGCAAAACAGATTGAAGCTGTTTTAGTTTTTTTAGTTTTAAAAACAATAAAATTTAAAATAGTTTTAAAAAACAATATTCAAAAAATATAGGTCAATCAAATTTTTTAGTGTTTTTATTTTGGAAAAGAGAATTTTTTTTAAAAGTCAATTAAATAGGCCCTAAGTTTAGCTCAGTTTTGATTTGAAAATGTGTGAGTCAAGCTTATCCAATTGACTATCAAATGGTGTTAGTCAATTAGTCTTATGCCAGTCATCCATCTTATTGTTTTTTGGGCTCTGTGTTGGATTTGCTTTATATAATAGACTTTCCCCTTTCTATGAAACACTAAAAACTAATTTATTCGGTTAGCATAATATTTGTATTTGATAAGCAAAACTAAATTCACTATTTTAAAGGATTTAATTAGAGTCTTTTTGATCATTTCAACTTTAAGATAGTCTTATACCTTAAATATCAAGGACCCTTGATAAAACTTCCTTTTAAAGGGAACACAAAAACATTATAGTGTGTCCTTCTTTACATATTATTGGATACGAGAGGTTGTTAAACAACGAGATATATATGTTCATCATAGACGTATATACACAACCTGCTATGAGGTAAGCTGATCATAAGTCAGAGATGTTGAGATCAGCCTAAACTAAAGTCTTTGCTTTGATCATTATCGTTGATGTACCATCATTGACTATTCTTAAATAAAAGACTTCCAAACACCCAAATAACCTGAATACTCGAGAGTATACTCTTTGCTTTGCACATATACATTTAATACGCAACAAGGCATTGAGCTACAAAACATCTATGCAAAACACATTAAAGTTTCGCCTTTGGTACCCAAATTTTCTTGAGTTCAGGTGTGTTAGTACTTCTAGGAAGTCTAAGTTTATTACCTTTAGACTTTTTCAATTTATCAAAACAAACGGTTTCTAAGTGACCAACTTTATTGCAATGAGAACATTTATAAACAAGTATATTCTTTTTCTTCCTTTTTAATGCCTTACTAGGTGTTTTATCTAATTTAAATCCTAATCCACTTTTATTTAAGGAAGAAATTTGACTTTATAAGATCAAGTAAAGGTTTCCTTTCCCCTTAGTAAATTTAATTATGGTTTCATGCAAGTTGGTCACTTCTTTTTTAATGAGACACAAGTCTCACAAGTTTTAGCTATAATTCTAATATTAGTCATTTCTAACTTAAGCATTCTATTGTTTTCTTCCAGAAGCTCTAGATATTCCTTAAGGTCTAAGTTTTATTTTTTAATTCTATCATTTTCTTCAATCAACTTAGCACTAATTTAAACCAATTTCTTATAAGTTAGCTTAGTTACATCATCATCTTCCTCGTAGGATGCCTTTAAGCAAACTTTATCTTCTTTGTTTTAAGAGAATTCTTATATGGTTCTCCCCGAGGTTGACTCTTCAGCATTTTTTGAGGCTTTATCTCTTCTTTCAAAGATTTCACTAGACAATACTTCTTCTTCACACAATCTAGCAGATGAAGTTCCTTCACATGATGTTGAATCCTCTGAGAATCATTCAACTACTGAGTAAGTTCTTTCGAAGGAAGTGTTGGAATTTAAGAGGGGTTTTTCAAAAATTTAACCTCTTAGCAGAACAATTCCGATGAACGGATATTGATTAAACCATTAATCACAAATGAAACACAACATAAGGATTCCTAATTATCTCTTGAAGCGTGCTTTAACTTTGATCACGAAAGTGGAAAATACCAATGTCTCTACGAAGTCCACGTGAGTACAAAATGGAGCGCAGTGCTAGCCGTTTCTAGTTTTGAGAAAATTAACAATTAGGATTGGCATGAGAAATAGCTCATCTATTTATAGAGAACTACTAAAACCCTAATGCTCTTATTTTGGGCTTTTCCAAAATAAACTCAATCTTATTTAATTAAACTATTTTAATTAAATAAAATATTATTATATTTAACTAAACTCTTTTAATTAAATAAAATAAATATAATTTAAATTAAATTAAATCATATTTAATTTAATTAACTAAAAATTCTCATTTATTTAATTAAATCAAAGTTAATCAAATACATATACGTGCTAATGTATTAAATAATTTAAATACTATTAAGATATAATTAAATTAAATCTTATTTAATTTAATTGACAATTTCACTATCATTACTCTATGCGTGTGACCCTATAGGTTCTCGTAACGTTGACAATAATATTAAATTACCTATTTAATAATATAAACAGCGAGCGATATCTAGAAACACATCACGGCTACCCAATTAACGAGAATGTCGTGTGATCTGACATAACCTTTATGTGATAATGATCATATGTATAATTACCCTTTTGCCCTTATATCTATATTGAACACAAGGCACAAAATGTGTTTCCTTTGTATAATCCAATATTTTATTTCTTGATCCCTGAGTATACTTGATAACAACAAATAAATCCAAAATCGACTTATTTGAGCACGATCATGTATTTTATAGTCATACTCTATCAAAGGGCCCATAGACATCACTCTCGTATATGTAAGAGAGGGAATCCCATTTAGATCACTCATGTCCCTCAACATGATTTGTAAAGTACCCATAAACCATTTTTATGGTCATCCTATTACTAACAATGTTTGATTGGAATTAAAGTACTCGACTCCACATATAGGGTCCATAGTAGTTTCTGGTCGAAGGGTGGTATACATCATTATCACTATGAGAATAACTTATGACACTTACATAACAAACTACGTAGTATTCTCATGGTGGGTCAATCCAGTATAAATATTACTCCTAATATTTATACCTACATGAAGACTTGATATCTCATATCTAAGACTTGTGAGATACAATCACCAGTCTACTCACATAATAGTCTCTAAGCATTATTGTTGTCCTATTTGACAATAAAGCTTAATACAGATACTTTAAGAATAACGTCCTTATATTTAATGAGGTCTCATGATTAAGTCACACTTAACAGGTCACTAATAGACTAATTATTATAAGGACTCTATTGTGTCATATACAAGTAACACAATAAATACAATGCCTAATAAGTATATATAACAAACAATATATATCAAGGTCATGATACAAAAACATATACAACCAATACTGATTGGCTATTAGGGCTTACTCCAACAATGTCCCACTAGCATTAGAGCTAATCTGTTAGCATATTGAGTATTTTAGTTTACTTTTCACATTGTATTGTACAAAGTATTATTGTATAGCCATTGTATTAGTGCCACATCAGCTTGGTATTAAGCTTAGTTTATCACCCAATAGGGATAAGTTTATCTTGCTGATATAACAAATCAGGTGCTTTGTGACTGCAGATTTCTCCATACGTCAAGAACACTCTCAATCATAAAGCACCTGATTTGTTACTTAAAAAATGAATTGCACTGCATACAATCTTGATTGAAAATGAACTGGAACATGAAACACCAATATTAGAACTAATTTGAATTTGTCTAAATTAATTCACATCTTGCACAATTTATACCAATGCCAATTTGATTGTGAATGAACCAAAAAAAACTTCATTTTGCATCATGAAACCCTAATTGAACCTTGATAGTTCTCAATCATAAAGCACCTGATTTGTTATAGTCTAAGAACTTGGTTCATCCATGACATACTTGAATTGGTACACAATCCTAATTAAATCCTCAGTCACACATCACCTGAATCAATGCACCCTGACCTTGATCATGAAATTAAATTCTTGTCTGAACCAGATTAGGCCAAACCAGATGAAACTCAATGTATACTACACACACATCTGAATGAACCTCAAATAAACCCTGATTCAACTTTGTAGCTGAGCTCAGACAATGGGGAAAGATGAAAGCATATGCAACATGTTTTTTGGATTTTTCAAATAATGGTTAGTGTATGGATATACAAATGAAGGTGATATACAAGTAGGATAAGTTTGGGGTATGACAACAAGAGCAAGTCATAATTGGTATATAAGCTTCTAATTCATCCCACATAACCTTCATTTATGTAAATTAATTGGATACATTGAGATCACCTTGACGAGACTTGTACAAATCTTTTTGTATAAAGAACATAAGATTCAGGTGATGTGTGACTGAGGATTTAATTAGGATTGTGTACCAATTCAAGTATGTCATGGATGAACCAAGTTCTTAGACTATAACAAATCAGGTGCTTTATGATTGAGAACTATCAAGGTTCAATTAGGGTTTCATGATGCAAAATGAAGTTTTTTTTGGTTCATTCACAATCAAATTGGCATTGGTATAAATTGTGCAAGATGTGAATTAATTTAGACAAATTCAAATTAGTTCTAATATTGGTGTTTCATGTTCCAGTTCATTTTCAATCAAGATTGTATGCAGTGCAATTCATTTTTTAAGTCACAACTCTTATTGTCAAGGCATGTTCATAATTTTGTTCAAGAAGGTTCAAGGTGAAGATTGTTGTTCAACTGATTTTAAATGCAAGGGTCAACTTAAGACTTTATTTTATATGAGGATCAGAAGTTGTAAATCACAAAACTTGGCTAGAAGTGTATCATGTTTCATATGGAAACATGGAGGTGCAAAGGTCAGAATTTTCAAATATGCAAACCCCACACTCAAGTCTATTCCAAAATTATATTGTCCAAAAAAAACATCTTTCACCCATGAGCCTAGCCATATGATGATTCATATTACACTTCAACATAATAAAAAGAAGAGGTCAACATTTTTTCACAAGATACAACCTCAAGACCATGTACAAATACCCAGCCTCCTTCATAACATATCCCACAACAATACACAAAAACCATTCCACAAAACCATCTCGCACAAAGCCGTTCATGCAACCAACCTCAACCGCGACAAGCCTCCAACTCAAAACCACCACATAACATGTCTAAGTTGCGAACTAAGAAGCCTCTAGCTCTTCCTCACGACCTCATCCAAACCGTACGCACAACCAAATGAGTAGTAACCATCATAACATTTGCAGTAAACCATAAATCACGTTACAAAGGGGGGAAATTGAGAAAACGAAACAGATACGACAAAATAAATTGTGAAGTTCAAATCAAGCGACCCCACAAATGACCTGTAAAAAAGAATAATAAAATTTCAAAACAATAACTTGGGCATCACGCAGCAAGACTCGCGCATGAGGAATGAAGGTGAGAAAATTACTTAGAAGGGGGGGGGGGGTTGAATAAGTAAGACTAAAAATCAAAGATTAGAACACATATATTTTTATCCTGGTTCGTTGAATACAACTACTCCAGTCCACCCTCTCTAGAGTGATTTGCCTTTCTCTGTCAAGGACTTAATCCACTATTTTAATCAAACAGATTACAAATAGCAACACCTAAGAACAACTGTTCTTAGTCTTCTTAAGAGCAACTGATCCCAACTGGATCCTCTTAAGGAAAACCTTTTACAAACAATGTAAAACTTTTACAAGAGTAAGAATGCTTCTGATAAGCTGTTATCACAACTGTGATATTTCTCTTAAGTTAAGAACAATGTTAAAGCAAAATAAAATAATAAGAGCTTTGAGAGATTTGCTTTGATGAGTGATTTTGCTAGAGGTTTGATACTGAAGAAGATGGAGTGGACTTCTTTATATAGGCACTAAGATCCAAGAAGTCTTGTTACGTTGAAGGCTGTGCAGAAAAGCCTGAAGCCTTTTGTCTTTACATTGGAGGCTGTGCTGAAACAAGCCTGATGCCTTTTGTCTTCACTTGCAGAAAACTTTCCTTAGAATGGAATGCACAGATAAAACCTTTTTGTCTGTGTCCTTGTGTCTAGCACAAAATAGGAAAGAGCTGTTGAGATAAACCAACGTACATATTTAAATCTTCTTCAAAGTAAGTTCAGCTTTCAACATTAGAATCTGAATCTTCAGAGTCTCCAGACTAGAGATCATCTGGATCTTCAGAGTCTTGGATGTTCTTCAGATTGAGCTGAATCAGAGTATGTGCAGCTTGTGTGCTTGAGCGTGTAAATCTATCAGAGCAGAGTCTTCTATGCTTTAGAGGCTCCTGCTTCAGAATCTTCAAGAGACAGTAGTCAGATTCTTCTGGGAGCAGCGTTCAGATCTTTACTAAGATGCTCTTGAACTTATGAAGCCTTTCATAATAACATTGTTCAGATCTTAATTTGCTTTCTTAAGATAATTTTCATTAGTACCTGTAGCAAACAATCTAGAACACGTTTAGAGTATATAATTCTTGAATACAAAATTCATAAGTGTTATCATCAAAACATAGAGATATAACTAAGACACAATCTGTGCTCTTACAATCTCCCCCTTTTTGATGATGACAAAACATGAGAAATTTTGTTCAATAAAGAGTAAGAATTAGAAACTCCCCCTGAGATTAACAATCTCCCCCTGAAATAAATACTTCAATAGAATAGAATACTTCCCTTGCTGATTTAGTATATTTCAGATTCAGAGCCTGATGAAAGAGTTCAGAATCAAATCTTGATGCCATATACATATGACTTCCTTTAGTCAGAGCGTCTGGTTATCATCTTGCATGATTTCTCTTTCAGAATGAATGTATCAGAGTAAGATATCAGAGTTATCAGAGTTGATTGAATACTCAGATTTTCTTTAGAGGATCAGGTTCTGGTTGACACAGTCTCAGGGTAACTTCAAAGAATTATGTCAGATATATCAATGTAATCTGAAAGACTTAAATTCAAAGTAAGTTAATAAAATGTCTGAATTTCAGTTTTAGTAATTGCTTATAGGTTGAACACTCAGTTTCTCTTTTTCTCCCCCTTTTTGTCATAATCAAAAAGATTTTCAAAGACAGAAAGATATAGAAGAAAAGAATCATATAGGAGCAAAACAAGTTATCATGCAATCAAAACAAACCAAAGTTCACAGTCAAACAGGCAGATGCCAAAACACATAACACAACAAAAGAAACAAACAGACAGCAAAAACAGTTCATGTGCAAAAACAACAAATAAAACTAGGTCTGGCGAGAGGCAATAAGGGTCAGAAGCTCTGTCATCTTGGCAGTTGACTCTTCTTGTTTAGACATCCAGGTCTTTATTTCATCAGTTGTTTTCTCTTGCTTGATCATCCAGTCCTTTATATCCTTCACATCATTCACAAGTTCTGCAACCACAGATGAAGACGGAGCAGATGCAGTAGCAACAGGGTTCCCTTCAGATTGGTTTTCAACAGAAGCTTGTTCAACCATTTCAGATTCAGGAACTACTGGAGGAGCAACTTCCAAAAGTAATACAGGAGGAGGAGGAGGCATGTTCATCAGAGTTACCTTGATTAATTCTGCAAATTTAGTCTTAGCAAGCTTAGAGCATTTAGCTCTAACTTTTAAGGCAGCTTTGTTGAACATCCAGATGAAGCGCTTCCAAGCAGTATTCGAAACAGTTAGATCCAAACTAGACATGCATACATCCTTAACACGATCATATTCAGAATCTAACTCCTTTTTGAAAATATCAAACATAGTATTAACACATGATCCTAGATCTGACTGTTCAGACTGTTCAGAGGGAAAATGATTAGGGGTGTTAACAGGAGTAGGTTTAGATGGTTGTGGTTGAGGTGATGGTGGTTGAGATGTGTGGATGTCAGATTGAGTGAGTTCAGATGGTTGAGGAAAAGTCTGATTTTCAGATGGATTGGTTTCAGGTGGTTGAGGAATGGTTTGGTTTCTAGATGTTTGAGTGTCAGAAGGCTGAGTTTCAGATGGTTGTTGATGAGATGGAGAGTTTGGTGGGGTATGAAACAAGGCAATGTTAAGATGTTTCTTCATAACACTTTCAGAGCGAGCTTGTTTGAGTGATTCTGAATCACAATCAGATGAATCAGATGAATCAGAAGATTCATCTGAGTGAACAGATGTTGAAGAAATTATTATTGATTGGTTGAGGGGTTGAATATCAAGAATATTGTCAGAAAGATTTGGATCTTCTGAGGGAATTGTTTGTGCAGAGTGTTCAGTTTGAACAGTCTCTGGTTGGTTTTGTTCTGAAATAATTGTTTCTGGTTGGAGAGTCTCTAATTGGGGATTCTCTGGTTGTGACAAAGTTGGTTGTGGAGTTACTGTTGGAGAGTTTTCTGGTTGAGTTGGTTCTGGTGGTGGAATTTCTGATTGAATTGTTTGAGGTTGTGGTTCAGATGGAATTGGTACAGGAGATGGTTGTAAATTTACTGGTTCAGAGGAGAGTGGTTCAGATGAAAGATTGACAGACTGTTTGGATTTAGAAGTTCTTTGTCTAAGGTTTGGAGAGAGTTGTGGTGAAGACAGGGGTGAATGAACAGTAGGTGTAGGATCAGATGCTAATACCTGTTGAATGGTGTCTCTGATCTCTTCCAGAGTGGCTTCTCTAGGACTGATTCTGGCTTTCTTTCCTTCTCTCTTCTTCTTTCTTGAAGCTTCAGATGCTTTCCTCTTCTTCTGAACGGATCCTTCTTCAGCTTTCCTCTTACTACGCCTTTCCTTCATCTGATTGGGCAATTCTTCTCCTGGCTTCTGAACAAGATTAGCAGGTAGAGGAATTCCTTCCTTTAGACATTCAGTAATGTATAGCCAGACAAATTCCTTAGGTTCATCTGCACTGAATAGTAGAAAGTCTTCCACAGGAATTCTTCTGCCTTGAACCTCTTCAGAGTTGATCTTCCTTAGTTGTCCTTTCAATTCTGAAATGATTTTCATCCTTTTCAGATTGAGTCCATTTATTTCAGAACCAATGATGTAAGTCAGATCTTCTGTAATCTTCGCATCTGTCAGATGCTGTACCAGCTTGTTCTCAATAAGGATATCTGAAATCAATCTTCCCAGGGGTATCCACGTCCTAACTTTACCAGCTTTAGCTCTTACTTCCTCTCTGGTTTCTTTGACATGAGTTAGTAGATGACTGAAGATAAGATACGGTAGATCCACTTTGACATTCTTGCTAATGCAGTACATGAAATACAGATGTTCCGAACTCACATAGTCTGGTGAGTTGGATGGTTTTCTGTGAAAAAATGTACTCATAAAGATTTTTGCCCAGATCCTATAAATGGGTTTCAAATCTTTAACTTTACTTGATGGCATTCCAGCTATAGTAACTTCTTCATAAACCCTAGCCATATCAATGCGAGAAGAAGCAAGATTTGAGACTCCATCAGATTCAGTATAACTGAACAGTTGTCTGATCAGTTTTTCAGTAATGACTATCTCCATTCCAAGAACCGATGAATGAATAAACTTGGGACCAGCGCTTGCATGAATCCAGAATTCCTTTACCAGTGATGGAAATACAGGACCCATTAATCTTTCAAAATATTTTTCCCAACCTTGAGCTTTAATGGCAGGAGTTAGGTCGAACCCATTTTCCTTTAACGAATCAAGATCAATGAAGCTTTCACAGAGCACCTCCAGATCAGCCACTGGAGTGAATAAGGTTCGTTCTGGTTCTTTGTACATTATAGTCTTGTTGGGTTTTGCAGCAGCGTTTGAAGTAGACGCCATTGAAGAAGAAGAGGATCTTGGTTTAGGTTTAGGGTTTTGGTAGAGATTGAAAAGAGAGCAGAAACGCATGAATGAAGTGAATGTGGAAAGTGTGAAAAAAGTGTCATAGGTGATATATATAGATAACCAATAATCAAGCATAGGGCACACAAAAGACACTTACGCACGTTTGGACAACATTTAATGAAAAATAATCATTTCACTTTAAATTTATGACAGCTGGGGGGAAAACCAAGAAAAGTGAGATTTTCAAAGCAATACCTCAAACGTCAATTCAGTTGAGCACTCCATCTTTTCAGATATTGAGTGACACATGTTTGCTTTGCTGGCGCATCTGATGTCTCTCAAGAAATGAAACGTTTCCAACTTTCAGATCTTCTGAGCTTGTTAGTTCAGAGTTTCACACAAAAATAAATGAATGAATATAAATGAACGAATAGACAGATGAAATACTTCAGATTATTAAACATTTTGCATCTGAGAGGTTGCCTCTGAGAAATATTATTCTGGACATAAATCCATACAAATATTTTTCAGAATGAACTTAAATCTATCTTCAGCAAGGGGTTTTGTGAAAATATCAGCCCATTGATGATCTGTATCAACAAAAGCCAAATTAATTACACCCTTCTGAACATAGTCTCTGATGAAGTGATGTTTAATTTCTATATGTTTTGCCTTAGAATGCAAGATTGGATTTTTTGACAAACATATAGCAGAAGTATTATCACAGAAGATAGAAAGATTACTCTTATAGATTTGATAATCTTCTAATTGACTCTTCATCCAGAGCATCTGAGTACAACATCCAACAGCAGCAATGTATTCTGCCTCTGTAGTTGATAGTGCTATGGTAGGTTGCTTCTTGCTGTACCATGAGATCAGATGACTTCCAAGAAACTGACAGCTTCCAGAAGTGCTTTTACATTCAACTCTGTCTCCAGCATAGTCAGCATCACAGAATCCAACTAATGAAAATTCATCAGATCTTCTGTAACACAAACCCATGTTAGCAGTACCTTTCAGATACCTTAGAATCCTCTTAACAGCTGTTAAGTGTGATTCTCTAGGATCTGATTGGAATCTTGCACATAAGCAGACACTAAATAGAATATCTGGTCTAGAAGCAGTCAAGTATAGAAGAGATCCTATCATACCTCTGTAGAGTTTTTGATCTACCTTCTTACTTACCTCTTCCTTACCTAGAGTGCTTGTAGGATGCATTGGAGTCTTTGCCATTTTGCTATCAACCATGTTGAACTTCTTTAGAAGCTCTTTAACATATTTGGTTTGATGTATGTAGGTGCACTCTGGAGTCTGGTTGACTTGGATTCCCAAGAAGAATCTCAATTCTCCCATCATGCTCATTTCAAATTCTTCCTGCATACATTTAGCAAACTCCTTTCCAAGCGTAATATTTGTTGATCCAAAAATAATGTCATCTACATAAATTTGACAAATCAGCAGATCTTTCTTAACAGTTTTACAGAATAAAGTTGTATCCACTTTTCCTCTGATAAAATTTTTCTTCAGAAGGAAGTTGCTCAACCTCTCATACCAAGCTCTGGGAGCTTGTTTTAATCCATAAAGGGATTTCTTTAATTTGAAAACATGATCTGGAAAGTTTTCACTTTCAAAACCAGGAGGTTGGTGGACATGTACTTCTTCTTCTATAATACCATTAAGAAAAGCACTTTTAACATCCATCTGATACAGAGTGATGTTATTCTGTGCAGCAAATGAAATAAGAAGACGAATATATTCTAACCTTGCCACTGGAGCATATGTCTCAGTGTAATCAATACCTTCTTGTTGACTGTATCCTTGAGCAACCAGCCTTGCCTTATTCCTTTCTACCTCTCCCTTTTCATTCAGCTTATTCCTGAAGACCCATTTTGTTCCAATTACATTGAATCCTTTAGGTCTAGGAACCAGATCCCAAACTTCATTTCTGGTGAATTGATTCAGCTCTTCTTGCATAGCTATAATCCATTCATTATCTTCCAGAGTCTCATCTACAGATGTTGGTTCTATCATTGACACTAAGCCAAATAAAGAAGATTCAGAAGTTCTGAGGAATGATCTTGTCCTTATTGGATCATCTTTCTTTCCAATTATCATATCTTCTGGATGAGAAGCTTTGATTCTGGAAGAAGATCCTCTGACAGTTGGTATTTCAGAAATATGCAAGTTGTTTAGTTGGGAGGTCAAAGGTGTAGCATCTGGGGTTGCGTCAGATTCTTTGTTCTTTTCCTTTTCTGCCTCTGAGCCTTCAGAGTCTGTGAGAATCACTTCTCTATCTGCAGAACTTTCAAACTGCTTTGGCTTTTCAGAGCCAAGCTTATCATCAAATCTAACATGAATAGATTCTTCCACAATCTGTGTTTCAGTATTGAATACTCTGTAGCCTTTAGAGCGTTCAGAATAACCAAGCATGAAACACTTCTGTGCTTTGGAATCAAACTTGTTCAGATTATCTTTAGTATTAAGCATATAACAAATACATCCAAAAGGATGAAAATAAGCAATGTTAGGCTTTCTGTTTCTCCACAATTCATATGGAGTCTTTTCCAGAAGAGGTCTTACAGACACTCTGTTCTGAATATAACAAGCTGTGTTAATTGCTTCTGCCCAGAAATATTTTGCCAGATTTGTCTCGTTGATCATGGTTCTGGCCATTTCTTGCAATGTTCTATTTTTCCTCTCTACAACTCCATTTTGTTGTGGAGTTCTAGGGTAGGAGAAATCATGTGCAATGCCTTTTTCAGAAAAATATTTTTCAAAATGTTTATTTTCAAATTCTCCACCATGATCACTTCTGACTTTAATAATTTTACAATCTTTTTCAGTCTGGACTTGATTGCAGAAGTCAAAGAACACAGAATGAGACTCATCCTTGTGTTTTAGAAACTTTACCCATGTCCATCTGCTGTAGTCATCTACAATGACTAACCCATACTTCTTGCCTCTGATGGATGCAATTTTCACTGGTCCAAACAGATCAATGTGAAGTAATTCCAATGGTCTGGAGGTAGAAACAACATTTTTAGATTTAAAATGAGATTTTGAAAATTTACCTCTTTGACATGCTTCACACAGAGCATCTGAGTTGAACTTCAACTTAGGAAGTCCTCTGACCAGATTGAGTTTATTAATCTGAGATATACGTCTCATATTAATATGCCCCAATCTTCTATGCCAGACCCATTGCTCATCATTCACAGATAAGAGGCATTTTACATTTTGAACTTTAAGTTCTGAAAGGTTAATTTTATAAATGTTGTGTTTCCTCTTTCCATTGAATAGGATAGAACCATCCTTTTGACAAACAGCTTTGCAATATTTTTGATTAAAGATTATATCATAACCATTGTCACTTAATTGGCTTATGGACAATAGATTATGTTTCAATCCTTCAACTAACAGAACATTAGAAATAGAGGGTAGGTTGCCATTACCTATTGTTCCAGAGCCAATGATCTTGCCCTTCTGGTTCCCTCCAAATTTCACGTCCCCTCCAGATCTAAGTTCCAGACTTTGGAACATAGACCTTTCTCCCGTCATGTGTCGTGAGCATCTAGAGTCCAGGTACCATGATTGGTGTCCTGACCTTGCTGCTAAGGACATCTGCAACAGGGATTATTTTGTCTTTAGGTACCCAGATCTTCTTGGGTCCTTTAGGGTTAGTTGCCTTGTAGGTTTGTCTAAACTTTTGTTTTTCAACATAGTTTTTGTTTAGACTTGCCTTAGATCTAAACACATGAGTATTCTTTTCAGAGCTCGTGTGTTTAATATCATTTAAATGACCAAATTTAAAATTAGAGTATAAAGGAGTTATCTTAATGATCAGATCATCTACAGGTATTGGTCTTACATCTTTTTCAAGAGAAGAAGATTGAAATCCAATTCCCTTTCTTTTATTCCTACTAACTCCATAGATCATGGAAGCCATCTTGCTTCTGTCTATGCTTTTAGTGAGGAACCTCTGAAAACTAGAGTCATATTTTTCCAAAATATTTTCAGATGACTTAGCTTCAGAGTCAGATTCTTGTTGAGCAATTTCCAAATCATTTTTGATTTTTATATTTATTTCTTTCTGCTCAACAAGTTCTGTTTTCAGATTATCAATCTCAGATTCAAGATTGCTTTTCAGCTTCTTGTTTTTGAGTTTGATATTATTATAGCTTTTCATAACTTCAGATAACACCTTTATAAGTTCTTCTTTGGTAAGTTTAGACATTACCTCTTCAGTGTCAGAGTCAGAGTCTGACTCAGATTCAGATGATAATTCTTCATTCTGATCTTCTATTCCAGCCATTAATGCCATGTTGGCACACTCTTCTTCTGCTTCAGATTCAGATTCAGATTCATCTGAATCATCCCAAGTTGCCATAAGAACCTTCTTCTTTTTATCAAACTTTCTCTTGGGTTTCTCCTTGAGAAGTTTGGGGCAGTCATTTTTGTAATGCCCAGGTTCCTTGCATTCATAGCATGTGACTTCTTTCTTTCCAGATCTTCTGTGTCCAGAAGATTCCTTCCTGTGGTCAGCTTTTCTGAAGTTGTTAAACTTCTTTCCCTTGTGCTTCCAGAGCTTGTTGATTCTTCTGGAAAGCATGGACAGTTCATCTTCTTCTTCAGAAGAAGATTCTTCAGCGCTTTCTTCTTTTACTTGCAAAGCTTTAACAGGTTTGTTAGATTTTAAAGCTATGGATTTACCTTTATCTTTCTTCTGGGGTTCATCTTCCTCCAGCTCTATTTCATGGCTTCTCAAAGAACTGATAAGTTCTTCTAAAGAGATCTTGTTCAGATCTTTTGCCATCTTCAATGCGGTCACCATTGGTCTCCATCTGGTGGGAAGACTTCTGATGATCTTCTTGACATGATCTGACATTGAGTAGCCCTTATCCAGAACTTTCAGACCAGCTGTAAGGATCTGAAATCTAGAAAACATAGTTTCTACATTTTCAGACTCTTCCATTTTAAATGCCTCATACTTCTGTATGAGCGCCAGCGCCTTGGTCTCTTTAACCTGAGAGTTTCCCTCATGAGTCATTTTGAGTGACTCAAACATGTCATGAGCAGTATCTCTGTTAGTAATCTTCTCATACTCAGTATGAGAGATTGCATTAAGCAATATAGTTCTGGCTTTGTGGTGATTCTTGAAATCTCTTTTCTGTACTTCAGTCATTGATTTTCTATCAATCTTTTTGCCATCCTCATCAGTAGGATGTTCATATCCATCAATGACCATATCCCAAAGATCAGCATCATACCCAAGGAAAAAACTTTCTATTCTATCTTTCCAATAGTCAAATTTTCCCCCATCAAACATGGGTGGCTTAGTACTGATCCTATCTCCTTCATATTTGTTGTTGTAAGTTGATGTAGAAGTATTATCCATAATGACAACCAAACAAATATCAAAGTATCTTTCTCACTGGATCTTTAACTGTCACGGTTAAGTGGAGCACACACAGAACCGGAGCTCTGATGCCAACTGAAGGTGAGAAAATTACTTAGAAGGGGGGGGGGGTTGAATAAGTAAGACTAAAAATCAAAGATTAGAACACAGATATTTTTATCCTGGTTCGTTGAATACAACTACTCCAGTCCACCCTCTCTAGAGTGATTTGCCTTTCTCTGTCAAGGACTTAATCCACTATTTTAATCAAACAGATTACAAATAGCAACACCTAAGAACAACTGTTCTTAGTCTTCTTAAGAGCAACTGATCCCAACTGGATCCTCTTAAGGAAAACCTTTTACAAACAATGTAAAACTTTTACAAGAGTAAGAATGCTTCTAATAAGCTGTTATCACAACTGTGATATTTCTCTTAAGTTAAGAACAATGTTAAAGCAAAATAAAATAATAAGAGCTTTGAGAGATTTGCTTTGATGAGTGATTTTGCTAGAGGTTTGATACTGAAGAAGATGGAGTGGACTTCTTTATATAGGCACTAAGATCCAAGAAGTCTTGTTACGTTGAAGGCTGTGCAGAAAAGCCTAAAGCCTTTTGTATTTACATTGGAGGCTGTGCTGAAACAAGCCTGATGCCTTTTGTCTTCACTTGCAGAAAACTTTCCTTAGAATGGAATGCACAGATAAAACCTTTTTGTCTGTGTCCTTGTGTCTAGCACAAAATAGGAAAGAGCTGTTGAGATAAACCAACGTACATATTTAAATCTTCTTCAAAGTAAGTTCAGCTTTCAACATTAGAATCTGAATCTTCAGAGTCTCCAGACTAGAGATCATCTGGATCTTCAGAGTCTTGGATGTTCTTCAGATTGAGCTGAATCAGAGTATGTGCAGCTTGTGTGCTTGAGCGTGTAAATCTATCAGAGCAGAGTCTTCTATGCTTTAGAGGCTCCTGCTTCAGAATCTTCAAGAGACAGTAGTCAGATTCTTCTGGGAGCAGCGTTCAGATCTTCACTAAGATGCTCTTGAACTTATGAAGCCTTTCATAATAACATTGTTCAGATCTTAATTTGCTTTCTTAAGATAATTTTCATTAGTACCTGTAGCAAACAATCTAGAACACGTTTAGAGTATATAATTCTTGAATACAAAATTCATAAGTGTTATCATCAAAACATAGAGATATAACTAAGACACAATCTGTGCTCTTACAAGGAATATGTAAACCTGCACATTAGAACGCATCAAAACAATAACAATTTCCAGCTCATTATTCCCCCCTCCCCCAATTTCCCTCCTTTCACTCTATAAAACCCAACCCATTCACATTGATTTTGAAAGGATACTGAGACCTAAGAAAAATCTGCAAAAAATCCCCTTCTTCGCCCCTCAACATATCTTTAACACACCACCCTCTTGTATTAATCTACTATACTTCTTGTAGATGAATGGGCCACGAGGCCCATGATGGTTGTACAATGTTTACACCCCCTGGATCTGAGCACACCCCTTCTTCCATTTTATTATTAATTTTGTTAGATTATTTTTAGGGTTTTAATATAAATTTTTTCTTTAATTACTTTGTTAATGATTTTGTTAGACACTTTACTAAATAATTTGATATTTGTTTTTTTATTATTAAATCATTCTTGATTTTATTTTGTATATCACTTTTTTCTTTCATTTTCACCTTGATTTCGTCTTGGATTTTATTTTCATTTCGATTCTCGATCGATGAAGTCTTTAATATCGTAAATGTTTATTATTGGGGTTGTTAACCTTTATTATTTCAAATCTGCAGTGAATGATCATTGAGATGATTTTCTATACTTTGGGATCATGATAGGTTACCTTCAATTAATTGACACAAGTTTGTGATTAAGACGAGATCACCCACTTTTCTTTTTGTGTGACACGATTACTTTGGAGAATGATCCTCAATATCATCTCTCCATCGTGTTTTTAGCACGAATATCAACTTGCGTGACCTCCTATAGTTTGATCTTCGTCATAGATCGAGCTACGACGGTTTAGCGCTACATTTCGACCCGATTCATTCAATAAACGACTAACGACTAACTTTAATTTCTAGTCAATATACTCTTGCTTTAATTTTAGTCAATATATCTTGATTTTATTATCATTTTTCATATACTTGTTAATATTATCTTGATTATACTATTGTGGATATTATCTTGATTATATTGTTATATATCTTGCCATATTATTCACATTGTTCATATCATATTCATATTGTTTATATCTTGCTCACATTATTCAAAAATGCAATAATAACGATCGAAACCTAAAAGCCTAAATTGGTGGACTGGGGTTACTTTTTCGATCAACAGAACCTGGAATGTATGCAGAAACCCTAACTTAGAGCTTTTGTCCGACTCTTGCTCAAGACTTAGTTTAGGACACCTCGCATACACACGGCTTCCTCTTGGGCTACCTTACAATGAACCCTTTTATTTTGTGCAATCCCGTGTAAGTTACATGTACCCCACTCCCATTCTGATGTACGCTTTCGTATTTGCTTTGATTATGGTTTGTCTTCTAGGAGCACCCCTAGGGACTAGCTTAGACTAAACCGTTTTCAAACTAACTCTCGATTCGTCGTCGAGCCATTTTCAAATACCCTATGTAAGTCAATTTCTCATAAGCATTCGCCATCAACCTATCGCACACACTCCCACATTTCATCATGGTTTCGTTATTAGGATCATCCCTAGGGACTAGTATCGATTCTCACCTCTTTATAACCAAATCCTCGACTCGTCGTCGAGCCATTTTCAAATCAACCTCTTTTCGTCAACCAATCTGATCCAACTCGTTTTCAACCATTTTCTTAAACAACTTACAAAAGAAGAGGATTCTTGGAGTCTAGCATTCCTTGGATCTTTGAATGAATGACTCTTGAGGCGCACGCTTTGGGCTGTCATTTATTCAAACTTTTGTCTGAAAACACCTAATCTTTATCAAACATTTTCGTAATCAACTTACGAAAGAAGAATATTCTTGGGGTCTAGCATTCCATGAATCTTCGAGTGAATGGCTCTCGAGGCACGCTCCTTGGGTTGTTATTCATTCAATCTTTCGAATTCAAAACATTCATCCTTTTCTCAAACCATTTTCAATCAACTCCCGAAAGAACTGAGTTTTTGGAATCTTGCATTCCTTAGATTCTTGAGTGATAGCTCTCGAGGCACTCCCCTTGGGTTGTTTGTCACTCAATCTTTCGTTTCTAAACCAAACTTCAACAATTCAAACCTCTCTTTTCGTGGTCGTCTCCGCGAACTACGGACACTCTGATTCTTCATTCTCATATGAATGTAAGATACGTAGGCACAATATTATGATGATCTTGGTGAGGTACCTTCTATCCATCTTCCGTTTTCCCATATCCTTTTCCGTAGTCGAACTAGACAGCTATGATTTCTCATTCTCATCCGAATGAGCATACGTAGGCACAATGGCCTCAATCCTTGTCGAGCACCCTATTCTTAAACCACCCATTTTCCCCATAGTATTGCTATCCTTTTTATCATACTATTTTGTATTTATCATTGAAAAAAAACAAACAAGCTTAGATAATGCCCATCACAAATTGAACTAAGAGGTTCCTGTTGAGTACAACGGACGTGATGAGTGACAATACCTTCCCCTTGCATAACCGACTCCCGAACCTGGAACATGGTTGCAACGACCGTGTTCTTATCTTTCTTCTTAAAGGTTTTCTCGATATTTTCCTTTCCCATATTTTTGGGATAAATAAAGTTCGGTGGCGACTCTGTCGAACCGCATTTCTGTGCCTTTCGCGGGAGGGTCGTATATTCGAATTGATTTTTCGAGGTGTGATACTTGTGCTATACCTTGTTCATGTGGTGCTCTTGTATCGATTCGAAAGTATCGTGAATAGGATTGTGTTATATGATTTCTCAAATGACTGAATGAGAAATTTGCTCAATCTAAGACTCAAATCATGATGATGAATCCTTTACCAGATATTGATAAGACTTTTGCTCTTGTTATCCAACAAGAAAGAGAACTTAACAATTCTCAGTTTGCCATTTCAAATACCACTGCTTCTGAAGATCCCACAACTCTTCATTTGAACACATCCTCTGGAAACAATTCTAATAAGACTGGCAACAACTATTTCAAAAGAAAAAATAGTGGGTATGAAGGAGCAAAAGGACATAATAGAGTGTATACTCATTGTAGGAGAACCAATCACACAGTTGAAACATGCTTCCTCAAGCATGGATATCCACCTGGTGTTAGAGGTAAAGGAAAATCCACTACTTCAAACTCACAATCTCAATCTGTTGCTTCTGTTGAAACATGTCAGGTATCCCCAAAGTAGAATCCAACTCAGTCTATGATTCGCTTCACTCAAGAGCAATACCAAAGCATCCTGGAATTACTTCAACTGTCCAAGACCAACCCAAAGGCTAATTCCATTTCCACCTCACCATTTTCCTTGAACTCTCATTCTCATCATAAAAGTGGTAATAATTCTCTTTTATGGATTCTTGATACATGAGCTACTGACCATATAACTTTTGATATGTCTAATTTCATTTCACACAAACCATTGTTCCTATCCATGTTAGTTTACCAAATGGTTCACATGTCACTACTTCCATTTCTGGCAGTATTGTTATTTCTTCAGCCTTAGTCCTTCATAATGTTTTATACATTCCTAATTTCCATGTCAATTTACTCTCCATAGCCAAACTTGTCCAAAATAATGACTGTGTTGTTCATTTCGCTGATAATTCATGCCAAATTCTACAGAACCATTCCAAGAAAATGATTGGTACAACTAAACTTCACAGAGGATTATATGTACTTGATTCTTAACAACATAATCATGCTTGTAATTCTTCAGTACAAGATAATTTCCTTCTTTGGCATTTCAGATTAGGACACATTTCTACTATAGAGCTAAAAAATGTATCAAAAATTTTTCCATTCATACCTTCAAAGTGTAATAATAATACTTTTCCATGTGATTCATGCCATTTTAGTAAACAAAATAAATTATCTTTCCCTCATAGCATTACCAAGTCTAAAACACCATTTGAAATATTACATGTTGATATGTGGGGCCCTTTCTCTAATATTTTAATGCTAGGTCACATATATTTTTTAACACTTGTCGATGATTATAGTAGATACACTTGGATAATTTTCTTAAAAACCTAAGATCAAACCAACCAAAGCATTATTCAGTTCCTAGACTACATTGAGAATCACTTTCACACTACTCTAAAATACTTTAGATCAGACAATGGGACTAAATTCCTCACTTTATCTGAATTCTTCTTATCAAAAGGTGTGATTCATCAAAAATCTTGTGCTTACACACCCCAACAAAATGGGGGTGGTAGAGAGAAAACACTAGCACATCTTAAATGTAGCTAGGTTCCTTTGCTTTCATTCACACATTCCTCTCAATATGTGGAATTTTTATGTTGCTCATCTTGTCCATATTATTAACAGATTACCTACTTCTTTGCTCAACCTCAAATGTCCTTATGAGTTATTATACAACCAACCTCCCTCCCTCATTCATCTAAAGGTCTTTGGATGTTTGAGTTATGTTGTTTCTAATCTACCATACAAAACCAAGTTTGATCAAAGAGCTAGAAAATCTGTATTTTTAGGTTTCAAGGATGAAACTAAAGGCTATATCTTGTATGATCTTCAGCATAACAATATCTTTGTTTCTAGACATGTGATTTTTTATGAAACTATTTTTCCTTTTAATCACATTTCATTCAAACCTAATCAAATTCCTAACCAAAACCAAAGTCTTAACCAAAGTCCTTTATTTCCATATGCTGATCATGACTTGTCACATCAGTCTCCTAACTCTACTGATATATCACTCTTTCTTGATAACACTACTTCTTCCACCATCAACACAATCAAATATTCACTTAACATCAATCTGCCCATTGTGTGCGTCAAACATTATTTAAGCATGATACTTTATTAGGGTATAAGGAACTCTTCTTATGTTGGTAATATACACTGCTTCCGATTTCAACTTTTGATCTTCTATCGAAATAAATTGAAGTGTCAAAATGTATATACATGGATCGCTAGTGAATTCTAGTTTTTTGAACTTACAAGATTAACCCATTATCATCGTGAATGAGATTAATAGGATCTTCAATACAAGAAATACAACTTTCTTCTCAAGAATTAGAAAAAGCGATCCAAATCATATATATTTGACCTTTGTACTAGAAACGACAACAGTCTGAAGCTTTTTTTTTTAAAACTTATATATATGTGATCCAAGCATAACATTTAATTTATATTGTAATATGAATATTGTCACACCCTAAATTTGTTCCCCCTTTTTTTAAAATATTTTTTCATTTTTGATTCTTTTTTATTTTGCATTGCCTGCTTAATTTCATGCCATTTAGACACGTGTCCATCCACAATTAGACGTTTTTCAAATCTCTATTATTTCGCTCAATGAAGACGTGACACGTGGCCAAGGGTATTTTTGTAAATATTAATTCTGTTTTTTTTCTAACTTTTTTTCTTTTCAAATATTAATATTCTGTACATATTTTTGTTTATTGATTAGAATTAGCATTTATTTAATTTAATTAAGTTTAGAATATTGTTTTTTATTCGAAATTTAGAATAGAATTTTTAAATAGGTTTATTAGAAAATAGATTTTTTTAATAGAATTAATTTTCTTTTTTTTAGAAGTTGGTTTTATTAGATTTGTTTTTATTATTAGGAATCTGATTTTAATTAAATTATTTTTAGATATTATTTTATTAGGATTTTAGAATTAGATTATTATTGTTAGATTTTTAAATAGTTTAGAATAGTTGTTTTAATAGAAAATAGATTTTTTTTAATTAATTTAGAAATAGAATTTGTTTAGATTTAATTTAGTAGTTATTTTCTAGAAATAGTTTTTTAAAATTAGTTTTTATTTATTAATTTAGTTCTAGAGTTATATTTGTTCTTTAGAATAGATGTTTAATATAATTATTAGAATATAGTTTTTTTTTTTAATTTTTAAGAATAGATATTAGAGTTTTTTTAGAATTATTTTCTATTAGTTAGAATTATTAGTTTAGTTTGCACTATTAGTTGGACTTTTAATTCAGCATTTAATTAAGTCAAAATCAGCATTAGTCAAATTAATCAGGTCATTAACCAAACATGTACACGTGTCACTATCTAGGGTATAAATGCACTATTCATCATCACTTTCCAAAAAACCCTAGGTCTGAGCCTCTCAACCCTAGCCGCCCTCTCCCCTCCTGCACTATTCATCATCCCTAACATTTTTTTCTAGACACACAAGAACCCTAGAATCCCAGCATAGCCGCCCCCATTCACCATCATCATCATCGTCATCATCTTCATTCACCATTTCCGTCATCTTCAATAAGCATCATTTCCTCCACCATTCCTTCATTAAACTCCAAACTTCCACTCTAACCTTCAAACAAAATTGTTCAATCATCATCAACAACTCGCCAACTCAAACTAAACGCAACCCTCTTCGAAAATCCCAACCACTCGAAACTCATTTCCACTAACCACCCGTTCTTCTCCTTCGAATCCACAACTACAACCACGAACAAAAACCCAACCATCCCTAATCTCTTCCTCCATATCTCAATCCACAGCATCACCGTCAAACCCATTTCATCAATACCACGATTTAATTTTTTTCCATTAACACATGTAATCCATTTCCTCCAATAAACAATCACCTTCAACGACTCATCATCCAAACGCAACAACCAAAACACGTCATTACCTTCACAGCTCAACGAACATAAACGACACAACCTCCATCGTGTTCTAATCCAAACCCCCCAAACAACATCATCAACCCAGAACCCCGACTCACATATTATCTTCAACCAAACAAATTTTCAAACCTGACCCATTTCTCAGAAACCCCAAATCCTCTACACAGACTTTAAACCCACCTTCATCCATCTCCATCTCAACAACTCATAATTTTTCCCAACTCAAACCCAGATTTCACATACGAAACCCAACATCTATTTCCTCCGCCTTCAACCATCTTCAACATAAACCCCAACCCACTTTTCTCCTTCATCATCAAACCATAACCTTCTGCAACTTTCAACCTTCATATTCTCAAATCTCCCGCAACCTCCCTTTTCTAAAACCAAATCAATAAATCCCTAGTTTCTTCCACTTCAACATCAATAACCCACGACTTGAGACTTCAACCCCTGAACCCAAATAGAACCCCTTTCTTCGAACCCAGAACGAGGGAACCAGAAGTTGAGACGAGGCGGAGATGGTTGAGATGAGGGCAAATTTGTGGAAGGGAGTTAAAGAAAAACTCAGAACCAGGGAGATTGAGAAGTGGAGAAGAGAGAGAGAGAGAGAGAGAGAGAGAGAGAGAGAGAGAGAGAGAGAGAGAGAGAGAGAGAGAGAGAGAGAGAGAGAGTTTGATTTAACGGGAGAAGAGAAAAGGGGACGAGATGAGGTTGACGGTGGGTGGTTCGGCCATTTAGGGTTCCTCTGTTTTTTTTTCTGAGACAGGCTTTTTGAAATAATTTTTTTATTATTTATTTTTAGTAGGGAACCTGTTTTGGGGTTTTGGGCCTATGAAGCCCGTTCGTTATTTCATGCTGCTACCCCCTCTTATTTTTTTTATTTTTTTTTTTGTAAAATTGAGTTTATTTAGATTATTAATGTATTCTTTAAATTTAGCTTTTAAGAGTATCTTTTTCATATAACTTTTTTAGTTTTTAGGTTTTGAAAACTTATTTTTGTAAACTAATTTTGTTAAGAATTATTAATATAATATATATATATATATATATATATATATATATATATATATATATATATATATATATATATATATATATATATATATATATATATATATATATATATATATATATATATATATATATATATATATATATATATATATATATATATATATATATATATATATATATATATATATATATATATATATATATATATATATATATATTTCCTAAGTATATTATTTTAATTCTTATTTTCTTTTAAAAGTTGGATTTTATTTCTCATTTGTTATTGGACTTTTTGTTCTATTTTCCGTTTTGGGTCGATGACGAGACCTCCGTAAATCGTTATTAGTCAAATTATTGATGGATAATGTTGGATCCGAGACCACCTCTTTCTCTCCTCATTTCTTCTTCTTTTCGATTTTATTTTGACTTTCCGTGATCGATGAAGTCTTGTATCCGCAAGACGAGATCCCACTTCTTTTGGTCTGTGCGACACGATTTAATCAGAGAATGATCCTCAATATCATTTCTCTATCTTTTCCATAGCACGGATATCAATTACGCGACCTCCTATAGTTCGACTTCCCTCATAAGTCGAACTACGACGGTTTAGCGTCACATTGTGTCCCGATTCCATTCAAAAACACTTTCAATAAAAGGATAAATTTCTCTTTGTATTGAACTAAAGAGAGAGGATTGAGTGTAGACTTCCTCCTCTCCGAATGTCGGGATACTCGTTGTAGAGTGTGTGGTCTTGATACTCATCATTCAATACGAAGACGCGTCTGTATTCACCACTTTTTCTCCTAAAAACCTTGGTCCCGTACCGAGTGCATTTTCAAAATTCTTTCCATAATAAAGGATAAAGTTCTCTTGGTATTGAACTAAAAAGAGAGGATTGAGTGTAGACTTCCTCCTCTTCGAGTGTCAGGATACTCATTGTAGAGTGTGTGGTCTCGATACTCGTCTTTCAATACAAAGACGCTTGTATTCGTCACCCCTTTTCTCCTAAAAACCTTGGTCCCATACCGAGTGCATTTTCAAAACATCTTTCATAAAAGGATAAAAGTTCTCTTTGTATTGAACTAAAGAGAGAGGATTGAGTGTAGACTTCTTCCTCTTTGAATGTCAGGATACTCACTGTAGTGTGTCTAGTCTTGATACTCGTCTTTTAATATGAAGACGTACTTCTTTTTGCAAACTTCTTTTCGAAACCTTTTCTCCTAAAAACCTCGGTCCCGTACCGAGTGCATTTTCAAACCTCTTTTCTCAACAAAAACTTGAATGGTCGTGGAGTGGTTAGGCGTAGGCCTTCTCCTATCCTGAGTGCTTGACATTACCGTAGGGTTCACTGTCGCAAAGCACTTACCATTCAAAATCAAAAACATCCTTTAATAAGAGAATGAAGTTCTCTTTGTATTGAACTAAAGATAGAGGATTGAGTGTAGACTTCTTTCTCTCCGAGTGTCAGGATTCTCACTGTAGAGCGTGTGGTCTCGATACTCGTCTTTCAATACGAATATGCGACTATATTCACCATATCGTTTCATAACAAAACTTTGAGATAAGGAATTGGGTACTACCTGCAAGAGGTTGCTATTCGAGGATCTATTTCATCCTTAAAAACAGTTCCACAAATAAAACGTGACATCTTGCCTCGCATGGTGGAAACTCTCTTTTCAAAAAGGATATGTTACATTCGTTCTACCGCAAATAGGTAACGCCTGAGTCTCCAACGAGCGAGCAGCAATACACCTAAACTGCTAGAATGCACACAATAACATCATCCACAAAAACATTAACAAATCGTAGCCCGAACTACGTTGCTCTGATTTCTCATACCATATGAGAATACATAGGCACAATATGGCAATGTCTTGGAGAGCACCCTTTTCTTTTTTCCCCCGTAGTTGGCCGAACTACGGCTGCTCTGATTTCTCATATCTGTTAAGAATATGTAGGCATAGGATTGCAATAATCCTAGCAAGCACTTTTCTTTCTTTTCCACCCTTTCCCTGATCTAAGACATGCTACATCCGTTCTACCGCAAACAGGTAACGCCTAAGTCTCCAACGAGCGAGTAGCAATACACATAAACTGCTAGAATACGTATGCTAGCATCGTCTACCAGAACTTCCGAGCAAACTGTAGGCCGAACTACGGATGCTCTGATTCTTTACTTCTTTTGAGTAAAGATACGTAGGCACAAGGGCCACAATCCTTGCCGAGCATATTCCCCTTATATATGTAGTTCCTCGAACTACGTTGACTCTGACTTTCTCATATCTGTTGAGAATACATAGGCATAGGACCACGAAGTCCTACCGAGTCTCTTCTTCCCTCGTTACCTCTCTTTTCCCCGTTTCTAACCCTTCTCTTTATTCTTTGGAACACTCTTTATAGCAATAACCTATGGCAGATATTATCACACATACGACAAACAAATGGTTCCCATCGAGTACGATGGATGCGAGGGGTGGTAATACCTTCCCTTCGCATAACCGACTTCCGAACCCGTTCTTGATCGTGAGACCATCTTACCTCTTCCTTTCTTAAGGTTTTCTCGATATTTTCCTTTCCCTTCATGGGATAAATAAAGTTCAGTGGCAACTCTTCTGTCTTTCTTTTTGCCTTCCCGTCGTTGCATTTTCCGAGTAGCGACAGCTGGCGACTTCACTGGGGAGACCCCGCAAGCCAAGCCTAGTTTGTTTGTCGCATTTGGGTTTTATTTGCTTTTATTATTATGTTGTGTTCCTTTTACCTGTTGGGTTTATTGGGATGGTTTGTAAGATTAAAAGGCTTTCTACCCTAGCTTTCTAGTATACACTAAGATTAAGAGGTGGTTTCTTTCTGATTTGTGAAACTTAGGACTCGTTAAGTTGGTTTGAATTCCACCGCTCAGATGAGACCCCTTTGGGATGATTATGTCTTACGAGTAGTCGTAATGGCATCTTTATTTCCAACCTGGGAGTCCGTGAATCTGAGGACCTTTTGTAGAACCTTATTTCGAAGGTTACTAAAACATAACTCTGTGTTCATCCTTTGAAAGGATTACCGTCTTACGAATCTTCGTTATGATGGAAAACTCTTGAGGGTTAGTGCATGGGACTTTTTTTTAAGCCTTTGAGATACCCTCTTATAAACCAGTAGATTTCCCGCCCGAGGTGAGAGATATCTTGTTATGTTGCCTTGCAGGATCTGTGACCTTGATCCTTGCTGTTGATCTGTTCTCGTGTGCATTCATAATATTACATTTGTATAAGCATCTCTGCATCATTTTGCATTTCCTTCTCTAACCAAGATACCAAGAGCTTACCCATCCTCTGTTCATAACCCATAATTGATTTCCCGACACTCCCATTGAACTCGTGAGAGCTGTGAAGTGTTTGAAGCAAGAGGAAAATAGACTCCTCGAAAGGCCAGTTAGACGATGCAAGCTGAGGTAGCTATGTCAGAGAACAACCACCAGAATGTTGATCCCCCACCAGGATTTATTGTGACGACTCATCCACTGTACGATCTTCCGCTGGATGACCATCCTCCGCAAGTAAACATTCCTACTTGACCCTAGAGGATGCCAATGACTGATCTCATGGAAGAAAAGCTTTGTGCCCTTGAGGAGAGACTTCAAGCTATGAAAGTGCATGATACGCTCGACCTCGATGCTACTGATATGTGTCTAGTGCCAGACTTGGTAATTCCTCCAAAATTCAAGGTACCCAACTTCGAGAAGTACACAGGCTATAGTTGCCTAAAACGTCATTTGGTGATGTTTTGTCGAAAAATGACCTCCTACACTCATGACGATAAGCTGATGATTCACTGTTTTCAAGAAAGTATGAGTGGGGCATCATTAAGTTGGTACACAGATTTAGAAAGAAGCCATATCCAATCATGGAAGG
Organism: Lathyrus sativus; assembly: GCA_963859935.3. Classification (NCBI taxonomy): domain Eukaryota; kingdom Viridiplantae; phylum Streptophyta; class Magnoliopsida; order Fabales; family Fabaceae; genus Lathyrus; species Lathyrus sativus. Next base: position 640,306,669 of record OZ012740.1, on the reverse strand, counting down.
ACTTAGCTAGCGCTTTTCTAAAGTTTTACCAGTTCAATTTGGACACTCCTCCCATTCGCATGCAGTTGCAAAGCCTATCTCAGAATGACAATGAATCCTTTAAAGGACACGCATAACGGTGGAGAGAATTCGCAGTAAGAGTGCAACCACCACTCCTGGATAGGGAATTGATTGACATGTTCATAAATAGTTTGCATGCCTCTTATCTTTAAAGAATGGCTGGCTGTGCGCCATCAAGTTTCTCTGATCTTGTGATAGTAAGAGAACGCGTCAAAAGCTACCTTAAAAGCATACAAATTTAGGATGCCTCAAGCAGCCAGGCCAGTGAGATTGAATCATTCAACGATTTCCATGAGGAAGTGAAGGATGAAACCAACACATTTATAGCAAATATTGAGTATTATCATGGTGTACCGCCAAAACTCTGTGGTCCCTCATTTGCTCAACAAGCATCATTACCATTGCCATGTTATCCTTATAGACAATCGACCATGCCTAAAGCTTCGTCCCATAAACCATGGATCGTTCCTCATGCAAATCAACGAGCCCATGGCCGAGGTTATCCGAATCAGCGCCGGAATCAGAATAGGCCCCGCAACAATTTGGAAAGAAGGTCTGCTCCTCTTCATCCAGTCCCTATGCTATACAGTCAGTTCCTCCCACATCTAGTTCAAAACTTGTTGGTGAAGCCCAAGACTCTTAAGCCTGTTCCACAACCTTACTCTCCCGGGTATAATTCCCATGTTCAATGTGGATATCATGGAGGATCCATGGGGCACTCAAATGAAGATTTCAAAGCCTTTCAAGCCAAAGCGCAACAATTAATTGACAAAAAGTGCATTTCCTTTCCAGGAGGAAGTTTGGTTGTCTGTGTCAACCTCGCAGCTGTCTAAGCTCGTAGATTCCAAGGGTTATCTCCAAAAAGCCAGTGGTCCATACATGCAAACATCCTCAACATTGGCAGTCCTTGGGTGCTTTTATCACTTGCATTTTGTAGTTTAATTTTTATCAATTGCTACTTGTTTTTAAACATTATTGTTTTGAATGGTAATATTAATGAAGTGATTATGCATTTTCTGAATCAATCATGTCGCATTCGCTCATTTTTTCTTATTTATCACAAAGCACAGACACATCCACCTTTTATCCAATCCACTTTATCACTGTTGTTCTAACAAATATTGGAGGGAGGATGACGAAAACTGAATACCCATAATTGCAGACTGTATGCTTTCAGACAGAATCTTGCCAATGATGTACATGCATTATTTCAATCCCCCTAAACACCGGAGATATAAGGAGTTAATCCCTAGTAAACCACTTCGAGCCTAGAAGTAGTAGTTCCTTCGGATGTTCAAACCCTTAACACTTAACCTAGGGCAGGGTAGTGTCCAGTTAATCTAACCCCACATTCAAATCAACAAAGAAAAATTCAAAAGACATAACGGTTGTTCATCAAAGACCCGTGACATGGCAGTCACTATCCTCCAACAAAATCCAAAAAAAAAAAAATCAAAAGCCTGCTAAGTCAAACACCTCAAAGGGTACTTAGACAAAAATCAAGGCAATCCCGATGGATCTGACAAGCAAAATCAGTCCATGCAAAAGTTAGGGATCGAAAACAAAATCAAAAGAGGTCCTCAAAACCCTCAACAAAAACAAATAAGATTCAGTGGTCTCCCAAAAGGGCCGCTGACATCCATTAAAAGCAAAATATGGTGACTGCCACGTCAAACAAACCTTGAGCCATCAAGCTTACACTGTCAAGATAGCATGTGCAGAATTAACTGAACGTAGGTATGGAGATCATCATGAAGAAGGGGTGGGTACAAATCATACTTTGAGCCTAATATCTTTTGTTTTATAACCGTGAACCATACCACGTTACAACCCTCGAAAGACCTAATTGAGGCGAGGTTTATCCTAAAAGCATACTATTGTAAGGTTACGTAAACTGACTCCTCACGTATTTTCTAATCATCAGCATTGGTGTCAATATCCTTGATATATCTTTCGCACCAATCAAGTTAGCACAACGTTTGGACTAACGGTCCATTCGTCTCACTATCACGACACTTAATAAATGACGTTTCATTCAAAACTTGCATGAACTTCGCAATAAAATTACCATTCGTGAACAAACAATTTTAATTACAAGTCAGTAGTTGGCATCGAGGAAATCCCAACAGGGAGCAATCTAACAGGACTAGATCATTCAGCAGTTTGGATCGGAACCGAATATACCATGGAGCCTTGTGGATCTGGGGCATTGTCATCCCCCAAATTTGGAATCAGTCAGTTTGAGGCAAATCCCCAAGCATTAGTTGATTATGGGGAAAATCATTCAAGAAGCGATTGAACAGAATTGAATCATCTCAAGACTCCACCAATCAGGGGCAGGCCACCCAGAGTTTCTTTGAGCTAAGGGCAGATCCCTTCAACATTCATTCAGGACAAGTTAAGTCGCTTCGCCGCTCACTCGGGGGTAAGCTACCTCGAGGGTACCTTGAAGTCAACTACCACGAGAATAAGTTAAACAATGATGAATCCTTTTGTGGTACAAACTCTGGGGCAAGCCATCTCGAGGTCGTCTCATGGCAAGTTACCCAAGCAAGTTCATCCTCATCAGCAACTGCTAAGTTCAAAACGAGTGTCGGGGAATCATACCGTCACCTCACCTAAATAACCCGAACCTTCCGAAAAGGCCTTTCTATCATTGGGTTTCATCCTGAACCTGTTACTTGTCAGAGCATTGTAACCGTAAATGCCTCCAAAGTCCAGTTCTTGTTTGAAAAAACTTCAAACTAGTCCTCGTCTGGTCAACCCTACACTAAACACCAGTTCCCGTTTGGTATATGTCAGCTTTTAAACTAGTTCCTGTCTGGTCACCCTTTCTTTAGCCCATTGTTTAACCAGTTCTTGTCTGGTAAACACAGTTTCAAAGTTCAGCTCCCATCTGGCAAACCACAAAGTTAGTTCTCGTCTGAAACCCAAACTAGAAGTCAGTTCTCGTCTGACAACTTAACCTTTTGCCACCAATTCTTGTCTGGCAGTCTACCCTTTGAATACCAGTCCTCATCTAGTACTTCCCACCCAAAGTCCAATCTGCATTGACAACTACCAAAGACCGCCATGTCGGCACCTGCATTTCCGATTATCATGTGCATCATATGCATCATACGCATCACATTCGACTTCATAAGCATCTTGTATCATATGCATACCTAGAATCATAGCATGCTTCCCCAGCTCTTGTATCTTCACGTGTTAGCATTTGCATTTGCATTTCCATTTATGGAACATCATTATCATCAAGCATTGTCATATGCGAGCTCAGGTTCAGGATCAACTTCGAAGATTTCCAAAGCCATATGCAGCCTAGTCAAGGGCATTCTCCGCAAGACCTTGGGCGTCCCCCATGAAGTTGTGCAACTTTTTGAGCTTCAAAGCAACCATTAACCAGGTAAGGGGCATTATCTGTAAAGACCATGGTTTCCTCCCACGAAATTCAAGAATATCAAACCAAATTTAGCCCATTCAAGGGCATCTTTTCAAGACCATGAGTATTTTCCATGACGTATTTCAACCTCCTGGCTGATCAGATCTTCAAATCAACGTACAACCCAACCAGGGGCATATCATTTAGGGCCATAGGCGTTCCTCATGGGAGTTATTATCATCCTTTTGGTGGTAGTAACTTATAGATTTCGCTCCATCATCCTTTTGGTGATGGGTCTGACATCCTTTTGGTGTCATGACTAGCATATGTTCTCCATGATCCTTTTGGTAACAGATCCCCTACATCCTTTTTGGTTTTAGGGTTGATAAATTTTGCTCCATCATCCTTTTGGGTGATGGGTCTGACATTCTTTTGGTGTCATGACTAGCGTTTGTTCTCCATTATCCTTTTGGTAGTGGATCCCCTACATCCTTTTAGTGTTAGGGTTGTCTTGTTTCGCTCCATCATCCTTTTGGTGATGGGTCTGACATCCTTTTGGTGTCATGACTAGCGTTTTCGCTCCATCATCCTTTTGGTGATGGGTCTGACATCCTTTTGGTGTCATGACTAGCGTATGCTCTCCATTATCCTTTTGGTAATGGATCCCCTATATCCTTTTTGGTGTCAGGGTTGATAAATTTCGCTCCATCATCCTTTTAGGTGATGGGTCTGACGTCTTTTTGGTGTCATGACTAGCATTTGTTCTCCATTATCCTTTTGGTAATGGATCCCCTACATCCTTTTGGTGTTAGGGTTGCCTTGTTTTGCTCCATCATCCTTTTGGTGATGGGCCTGACATCCTTTTGGTGTCATGACTAGCGTCTGTTCTTCATTATCCTTTTGGTAATGAATCCCCTATATCCTTTTGGTGTTAGGGTTGCCTATTTCGCTCCATCATCCTTTTGGTGATGGGTCTGACATCCTTTTGGTGTCATGACTAGCGTCTATTCTCCATTATCCTTTTGGTAATGGATCCCCTACATCCTTTTGGTGTTAGGGTTGCCTATTTCGCTCTATCATCCTTTTGGTGATGGTTCTAACATCCTTTTGGTGTCATGACTAGCGTTTGTTCTCCATTATCCTTTTGGTAATGGATCCCCAACATCCTTTTGGTGTCAGGGTTGCTTGTGTTTTGCTCTGTCATCCTTTTGGTGATGGGTCTGACATTCTTTTGGTGTCATGACTAGCGTATGTTCTCCATTATCCTTTTGGTAATGGATCCCCTACATCCTTTTGGTGTTAGGGTTGATTGTGGTTTGCTCCATCATCCTTTTGGTGATGGGTCTGACATCCTTTTGGTGTCATGACTAGCGTATGTTCTCCATTATCCTTTTGGTAATGGATCCCCTACATCTTTTGGTGTTAGGGTTGATTGTGGTTCGCTCCATCATCCTTTTGGTGATGGGTCTGCATTCTTTTGGTGTCATGTCTAGCGTTTGTTCTCCATTATCCTTTTGGTAATGGATCCCTTACATCCTTTTGATGTCAAGGCAGTGTGTGTGAGTATAATGTCATCCTTTTGGTGGTAGCAACCTTTGCAAGATATCCAGTATTTTATTCCCCAACATTTTCCTTATTTTCGGACAAATTCAGGGTCTTTTATATCTAATCTTCTTCTACCTTGAAAGGATGAATGTCATAGCATTTCGTCTTACTAGGTTTAAGCCAATTAGATAGGGGCATCTGTCACACCCTAAATTTGTCCTCCTTTTTTAAAAAATATTTTTGCATTTTTTATTCTTTTTTATTTTGCAGTGTCTGCTTAATTTCATGCCATTTAGACACGTGTCCACCCACGATTAGACGTTTTTCAAATGTCTGTTATTTCGCCCAATGAGGACGTGACACGTGGCCAAAGGGTATTTTTGTAAATATTAATTCTGTTTTTGTTTTCTAACTTTTTTTTCTTTTCAAATATTAATATTTTGTACATATTTTTGTTTATTAATTAGAATTAGCATTTATTTTAATTTAATTAAGTTTAGAATATTGTTTTTTTATTAGAAATTTAGAATAGAATTTTTAAATAGGTTTATTAGAAAATAGATTTTTTTTAATGGAATTAATTTTCTTTTTTGTTAGAAGTAGGTTTTATTAGATTAATTTTTATTATTAGGAATCAGATTTTAATTAAATTATTTTTAGATATAATTTTAGAAATAGATATTATTTTATTAGGATTTTAGAATTGGATTATTATTGTTAAATTTTTAAATAGTTTAGAATAGTTATTTTAATAGAAAATAGATTTTTTAAAATTAATTTAGAAATAGAATTTGTTTAGATTTAATTTAGTAGTTATTTTCTAGAAATAGTTTTTTAAAATTAGTTTTTATTTACTAATTTAGTTCTAGAGTCATATTTGTTTTTTAGAATAGATGTTTAATATAATTATTAGAATATAGTTTTTTATTTTATTTTTAAGAATAAATATTAGAGTTTTTTTAGAATTATTTTCTATTAGTTAGAATTATTAGTTTAGTTTGCACTATTAGTTGGACTTTTAATTCAACATTTAATTAAGTCAAAATCAGCATTAGTTAAATTAATCAGGTCATTAACCAAACATGTACACGAGTCACTATCTGGGGTACAAATGCACTATTCATCATCACTTTCCAAAAAACCCTAGGTCTGAGCCTCTCAACCCTAGCCGCCCTTTCCCCTCCTACACTATTCATCATCCCTAACATTTTTTTCCAGACACATAAGAACCCTAGAATCCCAGCATAGCCGCCCCCATTCACCACCATCATCATCATCATCTTCATTCACCATTTTCGTCATCTTCAATAAGCATCATTTCCTCCATCATTCCTTCATTAAACTCCAAACTTCCACTCCGAGTGTCAGGATACTCACTGTAGAGTGTGTGATCTCGATACTCGTCTTTCAATACAAAGACGCTTGTATTCGTCACCCATTTTCTCCTAAAAACCTCGGTCCCATACGGAGTGCATTTTCAAAACATCTTTCATAAAAGGATTAAAGTTCTCTTTGTATTGAACTAAAGAGAGAGAGGATTGAGTGTAGACTTCTTCCTCTCCGAGTGTCAGGATACTCACTGTAGTGTGTCTGGTCTCGATACTCGTCTTTCAACATGAAGACGTACTTCTTTTCGACACACACTCTTTTCTCCTAAAAACCTCAGTCCCGTACCGACTGCATTTTCAAACCTCTTTTCTCAACAAAAACTTGAATGGTCGTGGAGTGGTTAGGCATATGCCTTCTCCTATCCCGAGTGCTTGACATTATCGTAGGGTTCACTGTCGCAAAGCACTTACCATTCAAAATAAAAAACATCCTTTAATAAGAGAATGAAGTTCTCTTTGTATTGAACTAAAGAGAGAGGATTAAGTGTAGACTTCTTTCTCTCCGAGTGTCAGGATACTCACTGTAGAGTCTGTGGTCTCGATACTCGTCTTTCAATACGAAGACGCGACTATATTCACCACTTCTTTTCATAACAAAACTTTGAGATAAGGAATTGGGTACTACCCGCAAGGGGTTACTATCCGAGGATCTATTTCACCCCTAAAAACAGTTCCACAAATCAAACGTGACATCTTGCCTCGCATGGCGAAAACTCTCTTTTCAAAAAGGATATATTACGTCTGCTCTACCATAAATAGGTAACGCCTAAGTCTCCAACGATCGAGCAGCAATATACTTAAACTGCTAGAATGCGCACGATAACATCATCCACAAAACATTAACAAACCGTAGCCTGAACTACGTTGCTCTGATTTCTCATCCCAGATGAGAATACGTAGGTACAAGACGACGATGTCTTGGCGAGCACCCTTTTCTTTTTTCCCCCGTAGTTGGCCGAACTACGGCTGCTCTGATTTCTCATATCTGTTGAGAATACGTAGGAATAGGATTGTGATCATCCTAGCGAGCACTTTTCTTTCTTTTCCACCCTTTCCCCGATCTAGGATATGTTACGTCCGTTCTACCGCAAACAGGTAACGCCTAAGTCTCCAACGAGCGAGCAGCAATACACCTAAACTGCTAGAATGCGCATGATAACATCATCCACAAAACATTAACAAACCGTAGCCTGAACTACGTTGCTCTGATTTCTCATACCAGATGAGAATACGTAGGCACAAGACGACGATGTCTTGGCGAGCACCCTTTTCTTTTTTCCCCCGTAGTTGGCCGAACTACGGCTGCTTTGATTTCTCATATCTGTTGAGAATACGTAGGAATAGGATTGCGATCATCCTAGCGAGCACTTTTCTTTCTTTTCCACCCTTTCCCCGATCTAGGACATGCTACTTCCGTTCTGCCGCAAACAGGTAACGCCTAAGTCTCCAACGAGCGAGCAACAATGCACCTAAACTACTAGAATACGTACGTTAGCATCGTCTACCAGAACTTCCGAGCAAATCGTAGGCCAAACTACGGCTGCTCTGATTCTTTACTTCTTTTGAGTAAAGATACGTAGGCACAAGGACCACAATCCTTGTCGAGCATATTCCCCCTATATCTGTAGTTTCCCGAACTACGTTGACTCTGACTTTCTCATATCTGTTGAGAATACATAGGCATAGGACCGCGAAGTCCTACCGAGTCTCTTCTTCCCCCGTTACCTCTCTTTTCCCCGTTTCTAACCCTTCTCTTTATTCTTTGGAACACTCTTTATAGCAATAACCTTTGGCAGATATTATCACACATACGACAAACAAATGGTTCCCATCGAGTACGATGGATGCGAGGGGTGCTAATACCTTCCCTTCGCATAACCGACTTCCGAACCCGTTCTTGGTCGCGAGACCATCTTATCGCTTCCTTTCTTAAGGTTTTCTCGATATTTTCCTTTCCCTTCATGGGATAAATAAAGTTCGGTGGCGACTCTTCTGTCTTTCTTTTCGCCTCCCCGTCGTTGCATTTTTGGAGTAGCGACAAATATATAGTTCATAAATTTTGGAATAACATCATTGTAACTCCTTTACAATGATTATTCCCATCTACTCTCAAGAAAAGGAACACCAGGTCCTTTTAAGATATTCATAGACCTTCTTGACAGTGATCTAGTGATGAACACTTTAATCAGTTTGATACTTATTGTTTATGCTCATAGCATATGGTGCATCTAGTGCAGTACATATCTGTAATACCCTAATTTTTACCCCTAAGATCCCACATTTCATTTGCATATCATTCCACAAACAAGATCATACTTTTTGATTCTCTTAGGTCCCTTGTTGTTTCTTACTTTCTTTATGTTTGTTTCTGTTTACTAACCTCTAACCAAAATACCAAAAAAATATTTTGCGATTTTTTGCTTGTTTCTTCTTCTTTGTGTGTTTAGGGTTTTGAAAGGAGATTGATGGCAAAGACATTCATTCGAGTCTAAATCAGATGGATGTTTGACCTCATCTTGGTCAAACTATCAAGGGATTACTTCATTTACAAGTTATGTATCAGTGGTCTATTTTCTCAAGAGATGATTGTTCAAGGTCAAGTGGTCTTATGGAGAATCATCAGTTTGTCAAGCAGGTTTAAAATTTTCACTTCTCAACTAGCTGCTGCTAGGCAAAGACATGGATCTCAGGCTGTATTTACTAGAAACCGGTTCAGAATAAGACATGATCATATTTTGGAAGATGCTTATAATCAAATGAGACAGTTGTTAGAGGATGATCTCCAAAGACTGATTAGTGTGACTTTTGTCAATGAGTTTGAAGTTGAAGTCAGTAAACAGGATTCTGAATGATGATGTGAATGCTAAAGCTTCTTGGATGTCGTAGATCACCGGCTAACCGTCAACCCAGAAGAGCTTTTATAATACAAGCTGCAAATGAAGTGGATAAAACGACTTCAAAATTTCATCAAACAAAAGGTCAGAAAAAAAAACGACACACATGCATTTGTTCGAGTAGTACAGATACTTGATATAAGGAACGATACATGTGGTATTTGTGGAGATGGTGGAGACCTGATGTGCTGTGATGGTTGCCCATCAATGTTCCATAAAAGCTGTTTGGATATAAAAAGTTTCCATCTGGTTACTGGCACTGCATTTACTGTTGTTGCAAATTTTGTGGGTTGGTTGGTGGAAGTTCAAACCAAAATGTTGTCAATAACGAGTTTACTATGCCTGCATTGCTCACATGCCATTTATGTGGGGAACAATTTCACAAATCCTGTATTGAGGCAAGATGATTGGGTTGAATGCAAGAAAATGGTGGACTTCATTAATGCACCAGTTAAAAACCACGACATTCAAATCCAAGTCAAAACTGAGCCTCTTGTTAAGCATTTTGTTGGGCTTCTTTGGCCGTCAATTGATGAGCTCACAAAATGGTATATGGATAGAGCTAGATCTATGGATGATTTTAGTGGGCAGCTGGATAATTGCCTGAGCCTACTTGAGTTTGCTCTTCGCAAAGGCATATCTGAGTTGCAGCAGTTCCATCAGGATGTCTTATACTTGCATCAAGTTATTTACTCTGATGACAATGATAGCGAAACAGGCTTACATATGAGTCTCGTCATGTGGGAAGAATTGCCAAATTATGAAAGATTTAAATTTATGCTTAAGGGAGTACTTTTTCTCAGCTTCAAGTATTTCTTGTTCCGAAGTCTGGAAAGCTAAAGAATGTCTTAATCTATATCCAAGTAGTGGAAATGTGAAGGCTGAGGCGGATATTATTGAGGCACTTACAGTTAAGCTTCCAAACCTTGGGGTGAATATTCTGCCCATGCAATTCAGGCAAATAAAAGATCCTATGGAAATTGTAAAAATGGCAATCACAAATCAAACCGGAGCATATTTTCATGTTGAGGAGCTTGTTGAGGTTGCCAGACTTCTTGGCTTGAGGTCTGCTGATGATGTATCAGCTGTTGAAGAAGCTATTGCTAGAGAAGCTGCAGTTTCTGGTGATTTACAATTGGCATCTGATCCTTGTCTTGTTTTGGCCAGAAAAGGACATGGCAACATATGGGATTTATGTGCTGCAATTGCAAGAGGTCCTGCCCTTGAAAATATGGAAGTAGATTCTCGAAAGCAGCTATTAGGGTTCGCGTTGAGCCACTGTGATGAGGAGTCCATCGGTGAGCTTTTCCATGCATGGAAAGACCTGGATATGCAAGGCCAGTGTGAAACATTAATCATGTCAACTGGGACAAATCCTTCAAATTTTTCAGTGCAAGGCTCAACTGTTGAGTCAATTCAAAAACAAAGTTTTCAAAATATACTAGATAGAAATCCGCGTTTTCAAGAGTTCGATGGTTATAGCAGTGACAATCAGGATGTTCATCTAGAGAAAATTAGAGAAAAGCTTTCCATTGTTGCTAAAACCTTGGCTGTGGGCAATCAAAATGATTGGGCGTCAGGCTTGACTGAAAATGGGAAAGTTCTGTCTTTTGCTGCCTTACAGCTCCCTTGGTTGATTGAATTGAGTAGGAACGGATATCCTAGTGAAAAATTGAGTACTAGAAAGCAGTATTTAAACATCAAAGCACGACGCTGCTTCATTCTCATTCCTATTCCGATCTTTCATTTCTTCTTCACTATCTCTCTTCCTTCTATTTCGAGTTCCAACAATGGCGATTGATAGAATTTTCAAAGATGAAGCAAGCGAAGAGAAAGGAGAGCGCGCAAGAATGTCATCTTTTGTTGGTGCTATGGCTATTGCTGATTTGGTTAAGACTACATTAGGGCCAAAGGGAATGGATAAAATTGTGCAGTCAACTGGTAGAGGCCGTGAAGTTACTGTAACTAACGACGGTGCTACAATTTTGAAGTCACTTCACATTGATAACCCAGCTGCTAAAGTTCTTGTTGACATTTCAAAAGTTCAAGATGATGAAGTTGGCGATGGAACAACCTCAGTTGTTGTATTGGCTGGGGAACTTTTGAGGGAGGCAGAAAAGCTGGTTGCAGCTAAAATTCATCCAATGACTATAATAGCAGGTTTCCGAATGGCGGCTGAGTGTGCTCGTGATACATTGGTTGCGAAGGTCGTGGACAACAAAGGAGATGCTGAGAAATTCAGGTCAGACTTGATGAACATTGCAAGGACTACTTTGAGCTCCAAAATTCTCTCACAAGACAAGGAGCATTTTGCAAAGTTAGCTGTAGATGCTGTAATGAGATTAAAGGGAAGCACAAATTTAGAATCTATCCAGATTATAAAGAAGCCCGGAGGATCACTGATAGACTCATTTTTAGATGAAGGATTCATCCTTGACAAGAAAATTGGTATTGGGCAACCCAAACGCATAGAGAATGCAAAGATACTAGTTGCAAACACTGCAATGGACACAAACAAGGTGAAGATTTACGGAGCCCGTGTTCGTGTTGATTCTATGGCTAAAGTTGCTGAGATTGAAGGATCTGAGAAAGAGAAAATGAAAGAAAAGGTGAACAAGATAATAGCTCATGGCATCAACTGTTTTGTTAACAGACAGTTGATATACAATTTTCCAGAGGAGCTCTTTGCTGATGCTGGAATATTGGCTATTGAGCATGCTGATTTTGATGGTATTGAGCGTCTGGCTCTGGTTACTGGTGGTGATATTGCTTCAACCTTTGACAACCCTGATTCTGTTAAGCTTGGGCAGTGTGACCTCATCGAAGAGATTATGATTGGTGAGGATAAATTGATTAAGTTTTCTGGTGTTGCAATGGGGCAGGCATGCACAATAGTTCTGAGAGGGGCCAGCCACCATGTTCTTGATGAAGCTGAGAGGTCATTGCATGATGCCTTGTGTGTGCTATCTCAGACTGTCAATGATAGCAGGGTGTTGCTTGGAGGTGGGTGGCCTGAAATGGTGATGGTGAAGGAAGTAGATGCATTGGCTAGGAAAACTCCGGGTAAAAAGTCTCTTGCAATGGAGGCATTCTCCCGGGCACTCTTGGCTATTCCAACAACCATTGCTGATAATGCTGGTTTGGACAGTGCTGAATTGATTTCTCAGCTCCGGGCAGAGCACCAGAATGAGGGATGTAATTCTGGAATTGATGTCATCTCTGGTTCTGTTGGAGACATATCTTATGGGGGAAGGTCTGGTGGCTTGCCAGAGAAATCACAATGCTCCCGCAGTATGTCTGTTAGTCCTGATCGGGCTCGTGTGCGAAGAAGATCTCCGGCCTTCAGTGCCTTGGCAGCTACTTTCGAGACCTCAAATGTTAGAAACCTTTCAACTCCACCTCCTGTAATTAGAAAGCTGTATCCAAAATCTACGACACCAGATTCTGCAATACTTGCATCAAAATCTAAAGCCATAGCTGCAGCCACTACCAATACACAACCTGCTTTTGGATGTTTTAGTCCCGTCTTCGCATTTGGTTCAACTTTTGTTAACGGTGATCAAATGAGCATGAGAAACCAGGATCTGAGATCATTGAGGATGTATCTTGGTGCTATGACAACTTTGTCAATAACAGGGCATTGAAATCAGTTGATAATGTTCAACAGCAGCTAGCGCGTATCACGGCTCGGTTTAACCCGAAATTATGCATCACTGACTTTAATAGTCGTGATTATTACGGCAACATTATAAAGGCAACGGCGTGAACGCTTAGCAGCAGAGAAAGTATGCAGCATCTGTCGACAAAACATGATTCCTTCTGTTTTTCCGAAGCTTGCGGTGTCTCAGCAGATGTGAGATGCTAAGAATATGATGTGCGCAGCAGATCCACGCCATGGTCGTTATTTGACTGCTTCAGCAATGTTCCACGGTAAGATGAGCACTAAGGAGGTAGATGAAGCAGAGCGAAAACGGCTCGAAATTGAGGTTGAGCTGAGAAAACAATTCATCACTTATCCAAGCCATATTGCAAGCCATGTGAATATAATCTCAGCCATGTAGCTGACCCCACAAGCTATCCATATCACTTAAATGAGCTACAAAGAGAAAAATTGCAAAACGACATGTAAAATACCAGCAAAAAAATATCACGCACAACACACCTACTTCAAAACGGCAGAAAATTATCACAAGCGGCAAATCATTTTTTCACTCATTCTCATCTATAAATACAATTCATCTCTCACTCATTTTCGGAAGCTTTTCAAGCCAAAAAATCTCTGCTGATTTTCTTCCTCAATTCCTCACTACCAGAAAAACCTTCGTTCATTCTCTTCTCATACTTCATTCCACCAAATTAACTTCAAATCAACCTCAAACACAGATCAATTTCGAACCAGAATTCGTTTAGAAGAAGAAGAGAAGCAAGAAGAAGCTTGGATTGATTTCTTACCTGAGTTTGAAGGTAGATTGAGCTTCACCGTCATTTTCGATCCGTTACCTTTTGTTGTGATTCTTTGAATTGTTGGTACCATTGTGAAGAGCTCTTGATTTCGATTGCAACCGCGTATTTTTCGCGTCCCGCCGTTGTGATTTAAGCTAGCATCCATGGCCGTGAATGTTTTCGCGTGTGAGAGCTAGAAGAAGAAGATAACTCTGTTTCGTTTTCTCTTTCTGCTTTTCAATATTACTTTTCTTTTATTTGTTTATTTTTATTTTCTTTTTTCATTTCTTTCAGAACTTAACTATGTGGATTTTTCCACATTTTTCTTTTATTATTAAATTTGTATTTTAATTTCATTTTTTTGAAAAAGCTTTTAAAAAATTATTTAAAAATATTTTGATTAAGTGTTGTTTGTTTTGGATCTTGATTTTGATAAGATTTCATCAATATCAATGGACTTTGGGTGTTGATTTTATCCACCAAGAGAGGTGATTGATATTGACGATAATTTAATCGATTCGAGATTCAAATTGTGATTTCATTTTCTTTCTTCTTCTTTTTATTTTTGATCGATGAAATCTATGGATCATAGATTGTTGATTATCAAGGTTGATTAATCTTCATTATTTCAAAACTATGGACGAATAATCATTGAGATAATTCTCCTTACTTTGGAATAGTGATAGATTACCTTTGATTAATTGATGAAAAATCTTGATTATGATGAGATCACCACCTCTTTTCTTTTTGTGTGGCATGTTTTAGGAGAGTGATTTATATATCATTTCTCTAACATGTATTAACACTAACATTTTATTGACCGGCCTCAGATAGTCGTGGTTTCTACATAAACCCGATTACGATTGCTTAACATAGCGCTAAATTGTCCCTTAATCGGAAAATGATCATTCGTGGCTCAAACTTACGTTTAAAAGTCCAAGTATGTTTAGTTGCTTGTCTTAACTCCAATACCTATGAAAATCATTGTTAGGAGGCTTTGATTCTATCAATCCTCTAATGAATTTTCATTAATCTTGGTCTAAGTGCAAGAATTAATCATCATTGATCATATGTTCTAACCACTAACCACTAATTCACTAACAATATCCTTGTTTAATTTTGTTTATATTCTCTTCTTACTCTTTATTTTTTTTACTTTTATGCTTCCATTTTATCATTACATACCATATCTTTGTTTATGTTTATGTCATTTTTCTTTTGTCCACTTGGACCATACTTTGTTCAAAACACTAATAAAGGATAAAACATCTAAAAATTTGGTGCTATTAATTTTGTGGTTATACTCTTGGACCATTCTTAGACCTTGGACTTTATGGACCTTTGGACTTAGAATTAGGGTTCTCATTCCTATGCTTGGAGTATTGTGGATCTTAGCCTTTATTTGGCCCGCTCATTAGCTTATGCTTTAAATCGGATGGAATTCTTTTTTTGCTTGCTATGGAGTGTGCTACAAGTCGGTTAGATCTTTCTTATCTCTAGCTCTTATTTTGTTTTTTAGGATAGTCACTTCATCTCCTCCCCTTCTTAAATTTTCAAAACTTTCTCCCTCTTTCAAAACCTTCTTGGTTTCAAACTTCAAAACCGCTTTCGCAATAAAACCTTGACTTTCGTCAAGTGATTTTTAAACTTTGTTCTTCTTAATAAAAGTCAATCAATGTTAATCATGCTTTGACCAATTTCAAAAGACATAAAAAATACAAAAACTCATCAACTCTTTTTGTGCCTTTATGCACTTTTCACTTTAAAACTTTTCATAAAGTTTAGACATGATTCATTTCTATAGTTGAGATGTAAATCTCCTATTCCCCATATTATTAAGACTTTGACATTTTCCACGTTGATGTTGAGTGATAGTCTTGTTGATAATCCAAGCAAATCCTCCATCTTTATGTGACGCAAATGTTGTCTTAATACTCGTGGGTGGATAGTCGCAGTTTTCTCCTTGAAATGACGACTTGTTTGAACATCTAAAATCAATCAAAACCAACAAAATTTTGTCATTTGTACCACGAACTACGGGGTTTTGATTCCATATTGCACTTTATGGGTACGTAGGCATGAGACGATAAGTCTCTCCAAACACAAAAATATAAAAAATATTCTCTTCTCATCTCCCCAATCTCTTTTCAAACAAACCATTTTCAAACCAAAAAGCGTAAATATTTCAAAGGGCTCCTATAGAGTACTATAGACGTTTTGGGTGCTAACACCTTCCCATTGCGTAACCAACCCCCTTACCCCGATCTCTGTCTCGTGTTCTTATTTTAGAACTCTTTGGTTTTGTTCGCTCTTTTTCCTTTCCTTTATTTGGATAAAATAAAAGTGCGGTGGCGACTCTTGTTTTCTTTGAGTTAAGTTAGTCAATAACTTACACTCACGATTTTTACCGCTACAGAAAAGTGGCGACTCTGCTGGGGAGCTCCAACGGTTCCTAGTGGGTTTCGCCTACTTTGATTTATTTATCGCTTTCTGTTTGACTTGTTTGTTATTGATTGTTCTGTTTTGGTGCCTGGTAACTTGTGTGGTGAGATAAGTCCTAACCCGGACTTGAGTGCACTTATGATAGGAGGGTGGTATAGTCTTGTTGGCTTACGTGGAGTAGTCCTTACTAAGCTGACTTGAGATCCCCCGCTCGGTGGAGGCCCCTTTGGAAATTACTAATGTCTTACGAGTAGTCGTAATTGATATTACTTTTTCCGACTGGGAGCCTGAGAAGCTGAGGACCTTAGAACCCTTTAACCCATCTTGGCCTTATTAGGACGTGGTGCGGTGGCTGTTCAGGTGTAGACTTGAATTGGTCGTTACGCGATACCACACTCAGATGAGTTTCTCTTGAGAATATTGTTGGCCGACGAGTAGTCGTTTAAGCCGATAATATCCAAAAGATGGAATTATGATTCTGGGAACTTTTTAGAACCTTGTTCTACAGGTGATGATATAACCATAGTACATACCATTGTGGGATGGTTGGTTCTTACCTTTGGCTCCATGCTCGTGCCGAACCTTTGAACCTGTGTGCTTTGTATGACTTGTTTGTGGGTGTTGCATCTTGCACTCATGCATTCATGAGCATTGTGTTTCAGCTGGTTTTTAAGGATCTCAGAGATTTTCTTTTGCAAACATCGCAGATATTGTTGATTATGGATATTGGAAGAAGAAACACTCAGAAGTACGGTTTTCGGGCTCCTGATCTTACAGAGTTGAGAAAGCTAGTGTCCTTGGTAGATGATCGTTCAGGCTTCTTATCTCGTTATGGGAGACTTTTATTTGTTCTTTCTACCAATATTGAAGACGGAATTCTGAATACCCTTATGCAGTTCTATGATCCTATTTACCGATGCTTCACATTTCCCGATTATCAGCTCATGCCGACTTTGGAAGAATATGCTTATTTGTTGGGTGTACCGGTTTCTGATAAAGTTCCGTATACTGGTTTGGAGGAAGCTCTTAAGCCTCAAGATATTGCTGAAGCTACCCATTTGACGAAGTCGGATATTGATGCAAATCTAAAGACTAAAGGAGGCCTCAAGGGTTTGACTGCTAAGTTCTTGATTGAGAAGGCTACTTTATTTGCTGACATTGGTCGCACATTGGCGTTTGAGGCTATACTTGCTTTACTCATCTATGGACTAGTCTTGTTTCCTAATATTGATAATTTTGTGGACATTAATGCTATTAGGATTTTCTCGATTGGGAACCCTGTTCCAACTTTGCTTGGTGATACTTATTTTTCCATCCATAGTAGGACCTCTAAGGGAAACGGTACCATTGTTTGCTGTCTACCTCTGCTGTATAATTGGTTCGTTTCACACTTACCTCAGACATCTGCTTTTAGGAAAAACAAGGATTGCTTAAGGTGGTCTCAAAGGATTATGTCTCTTACGCATACTGATATCACTTGGTCTTCTTCGGTTTACGATAATGTCCGGATTATTGATAGTTGTGGAGAATTCGCCAATGTTCCTCTTCTTGGAATACAAGGCGGAATTAACTACAACCCGAGTCTAGCTCGCCGTCAGCTGGGATATATGCTGAAGGATAGGCCTAAGAATATTTTATTAGAGGGTTTATTCTTTCAAGGAGGGGATGATTCTCTTGGTTTGAGAAGAAGAATGGCTCATGCCTGGACTAAGATTCACAGGTTGGGTAGAGGGGAGCTTGGAAGACAAGTTTGCATTGCTTTAGAACCTTACACGCTTTGGGTGAAGAAGAGGGCTATGGAGCTTAAGATGCCTTACCCTATTGAGAAACCTCTGACTACTGTGATCTCTACGCCACTCCCTACGGCAATCCCTGTTTCTTCTGATGATGTGAAGACACTTCAAGACGCTTTGGCTAAGATGAAGGAAGAGAAAGAGATGTGGGAAAGTAAGTTTCAAGCTTCTGACAAAGAGAAGATGGAATTGCAAAAACAGATGAAGGAGAAAGATGACTTGATAGAGTTACTTGAGCGGCGCGCTGTGAAGAGGCATGCAGAGGATTTATTTTCCTCTACTACTCCATCATCACATCCTCCTACTTCTGGTGCTTGGAAGGGTATTGTGGATCAGCTTGTGCTAGAGAAGATCACCATGAAGCACAACTATGAGAAAGAGATTAAGAGACTCCGAAGGAAGTATCAGCTTGGATCGTCATCAGATGTTCTTTAGGACCTAGCTTTTTCTTATTTTGATATTATTGTATTTTGTACTTCCAAGTGTAACTTTTTCCAATATTCAATGAAATGAGATGTTTATCAGTATTTCAAGAAGTGTTATTTTTCTTTATGATGTTTGTAATTGCTTTATATCTTAAAGATCCTTGAAGAATGGTTGAAACACCTGCATTTTGCATTTGCATTCGCATCATCGTGCATTGTGTGTTGCCTTTTCTAGTTGTCTTATTTGTTTCTTTTGGCCTTCCTTCAGTCAAGTTGTCGCATCACTACAACACCCGGGCTAACTCTAAGAAAAAGATGGATCAGTTGCAACAAGAGAACCGCGAGCTCCGTGAAGAGGTATCAACTCTGAAAGATGGTTTGGAGAGACTGACTGCCGCAATGGAAGCTCTGGTGGCTGCTCAGAATCAGCCACCACTACCTCCTCCTTCTCCTGTCCAAGGAACTGTGATTTCTGAAATCGGATCAGCGCCCATTTCTGTGGCCCCGATTAATGCTTCTCAATATCAAATGCCTGTTGGTTTCCCTTGGGGCATGCCTAACAATTATGTGCCAGAGGGATATCGCCCTCCTGTTCCCGAAGGTTCTAGACTCCCTGTTGTCATGGCTGTACCACCTCCTGTGGTTAATGTTGTTCCTAATGCTGAAGTTCCGGTTGTTCCTACTGTCATACCTGTGCCACCGCCTGTAACTCACGCTATGCCTTATACTGAAGAACAAATTTTCCATACTGCTCCGAGCGAGAGTTTGGATGTTATGGATCGAATAGATGACTTTCAAGATCAGTTTGCTGAAATGCAAAGAGAAATCAGGGCTTTAAGGGGAAAGGAGTTATTTGGAAAGAATGCTCATGAGCTTTGCCTTGTTCCAAATGTGAAGATTCCCGCTAAGTTCAAGGTTCCGGATTTTGAAAAATACAAAGGGAACACTTGTCCGCAAAGTCACTTGATCATGTATGCTAGAAAGATGTCTACCTATACTGACAACCATCAGTTGTTGATCCACTATTTTCAAGATAGTCTTACTGGTGCTGCGCTGAAATGGTATATGGGACTCGATAGTACACAAATCAAGACATTCAATGATCTTTGTGAAGCTTTTGTTCGTCAGTATAAGTATAATCTCGATATGGCGCCAGACCGTGATCAGCTTCGCGCAATGTCTCAAAAAGAGAAAGAAACTTTTAAAGAATATGCGCAAAGATGGCGTGAGATTGCAGCTCAGATAAGCCCTCCGCTTGAAGAGAAAGAAATGACCAAGATTTTTCTGAAGACTCTGGATTCATTTTACTATGAAAGGATGGTTGCGAGCGCTCCTAGTGATTTCACGGAAATGGTTAATATGGGAATGAGATTAGAGGAAGCTGTCTGTGAGGGACGTCTGATAAAAGAAGGAAATTCCGGAAGTACAAAAAAGCCTGGTGTTGGGTTCCCTAAGAAAAAAGAGGGAGAAACTAATGCTATATCTCAGGAAAGGTCTAGAAGACGCAGAGTTGTGAACAACAATGGTAGTCGTCGTCAGCAACAAGTAGCATCTGTTATGCCTGTTGTCAGTAACACCCCTACCGCTCAAGCTACTGCAAGTTATCAACCACGTTTCCAAGAGAAGACGACTCAACAAGGTCGTACACAGAGGAAAACACAATTTGATCCCATTCCAATGACGTATACTGAGCTCTTTCCGGCTTTAATAAAGAATAATTTGGTTCAACCTCGTGATCCGCCGGCTGTTCCAACTGAAATTCCATGGTGGTATAAGCCAGATGCTCATTGCGCATTTCATCAAGGTGCCCCTGGACACGATATCGAAAATTGCTATCCTCTGAAGCATGAAGTTGCAAAGCTCGTAAAAAGCGGTATTCTGTCTTTTGAAGATACCAACCCTAATGTGCAATCAAATCCATTTCCTAAGCATGGTAATGCAACTGTCAATATGGTATATGGTTGTCCTGGTACATACCGTATTTTCGACATTCGCTGGATTCGGAGATCGCTTGTTGAAATGCATGCTACTTTGAGTGAGTTCCATGATATTGAGCATGATTATGCCGCCTGTTGTATTTGTTCTGTGAACCCTCGAGGGTGTGTGATTGTGAAAAGGGACTTACAAAAGATGATGGATGAGAATTTGATTCAGGTTACTGCAAACAGAAATGAAGTGGAGAACGAGGTGAATGTCATAGTCCCACGTTTCAATATTCCTGAGCGGGTTGTAATTTCTTACAACAGTCAGAAATCTGCTGTGACGCCTTTGGTTATCCGTTTGCCTGGCCCGATGCCGTATGAATCCGATAAAGCTGTTCCCTACAAATACAATGCTACTATGTTAGAGGATGGAAAAGAGGTTCCCATTCCTTCTCTTCCCTCAGTTGTGACTATCGCTGATGTCGGACGTGTAACCAGAAGTGGTCGAGTATTTGATAATGTGCCTTCAAAGACAAGTGAAGATACTGGGAGTAAGCAAATTCAGTTGAAGACTTCTGTAGAGTCTGGTCAATCAAGTGATGGAAATCAAAAGTCAGATAATGATGAGGTATTGAAATTGATCAAGAAGAGTGAATATAATGTGGTGGATCAATTGTTACATACACCGTCAAAAATATCTGTTCTATCTCTGTTAATGAGCTCTGAGGCTCATCGTGAATCGTTGCAGAAAGTATTGGAACAAGCTTATGTAGATCATGATGTGACTGTTAACCAGTTTGATAGCATTGTTGCCAATATCACTGCGTGTAACAATCTGAGTTTTTGTGATGAAGAGTTGACCGATCATGGAAGAAATCATAATTTGGCTCTCCATATTTCCATGAATTGCCAGGAAGACGCTCTATCCAATGTGCTGGTTGATACTGGGTCATCGTTGAATGTGATGCCAAAATCTACTTTGTCCAGATTATCTTATCAAGGTACTCCTATGAGGTTCAGTGGGGTCATTGTGAAAGCCTTTGATGGATCGAGGAAAACCGTGATTGGAGAGGTTGATCTCCCTATCAAGATTGGTCCGTGTTTTTTCCAGATCACTTTTCAAGTCATGGATATTCGTCCTGCTTACAGTTGTCTTCTAGGACGCCCATGGATCCATGAAGCTGGAGCTGTTACTTCGACACTGCATCAAAAGTTAAAATTCGTACAGAATGGTAAACTTGTCGTTGTTGGTGGAGAACAAGCTATGTTGGTAAGCAGTTTGTCGTCTTTTTCTTATATCGATGCGGAAGAGGATATTGGAACTCCGTTTCAGGCTCTTTCTGTGGTTGATAAAGCTGTTAAGAAGGATGGGGTGTCCATGTCTTCTTTAAAAGATGCACAACGTGCAGTGGATAATGGCCAAGCTGATGGATGGGGCCAAATCATTGAAGTTGCTGAGAAAAAAGATAGAGCTGGTTTGGGTTTTACATCTGGTTCAACCCAAAAAGAGCTGAAGAGTATTCATGAAGTCTTTCGAAGTGCTGGGTTCATCCATTGCAAAGATCATTCTACAGCTGCAATTCTCGAAGATGACCAAGAGGAAGAAATGCCCAACTTTGTGACACGTGGATTGATATGCCAGAATTGGATCGCTGTTGATGTTCCTACTGTTGTTCATGTTTCAAAGTAATTTGTTTTTGTTTCTTTCAAAAATCCTTTCACTCTGCCCAAGGTGAAAGTGAATTTGTGAGGGCTTTGTTTCAACTTTTATCATCATCAATAAAATGTTTTTCTGTTTATCCATATGTTGTTTTCCTTTTTTGCTTTACTTCTGAAAAATGGTAACATAAAAAACCAAAAAAAGTATAATAATGTTATAATCACTCTTATCTGCATAATATTTTCATTTTTTTGTTCATATTCTAAAATCAAACATAAAATCATTGTGCAGATTGATTGTTAAACCCATTGGAAACAATGACCATATGCCCCCTCCCAACTTTGAGTTCCCTGTGTTTGAAGCGGAAGAGGAGGATATTGAAGAAATTCCCGATGAGATTTCTCGATTGCTCGAGCACGAGGAGAAGGCCATTCAGCCTCATGAAGAGCCGGTGGAATTGGTTAATCTGGGTTCCGATGATGATAAAAAAGAAGTCAAGATTGGGGCACTGCTTCAGTCAGATGTTAAGAAGAGGATGGTAGAGCTTCTTAGAGAATATGTTGACGTGTTTGCTTGGTCCTATCAAGACATGCCTGGTCTTGATACCGGTATTGTGGAGCACCATTTGCCATTAAAGCCTGAATGTTCACCCGTGAAGCAGAAATTGAGAAGAACTCATCCTGACATGGCAGTGAAGATTAAAGAAGAGGTTCAAAAGCAGATTGATGCTGGTTTTCTTGTGACCGTAGAATATCCTCAATGGGTGGCCAATATCGTGCCTGTTCCAAAGAAAGACGGAAAAGTCCGAATGTGTGTTGACTATAGAGATTTGAATAAAGCAAGTCCAAAAGATGATTTTCCACTACCACACATTGATTTGTTGGTAGATAATACTGCTAAGTTCAATATCTTTTCATTTATGGATGGATTTTCCGGTTATAATCAAATAAAGATGGCACCTGAGGATATGGAAAAAACAACATTCATTACACCCTGGGGAACATTCTGTTACAGAGTGATGCCCTTCGGTTTAAAAAATGCTGGTGCAACGTACCAGAGAGCTATGACCACTCTGTTCCATGATATGATGCATAAAGAAATTGAGGTCTATGTGGATGATATGATTTGTAAGTCGAAGACTGAAGAAGATCATATTAAAAATTTATTGAAGTTGTTTCAACGTTTGAGAAAGTTTAAGCTCCGTCTGAATCCTAATAAATGCACTTTTGGTGTTCGTTCTGGAAAATTGTTAGGCTTTATTGTCAGTCAAAAAGGCATTGAAGTTGATCCTGGTAAAGTTAAAGCTATCCAGGAGATGCCTGCACCCAGAACAGAAAAACAAGTAAGAGGATTCTTGGGACGTTTGAACTATATCTCTCGATTTATATCCAATATGACTGCCACATGTGCACCGATTTTCAAACTTCTCCGCAAAGATCAGGGTTGTGTCTGGACAGAAGATTGTCAGAAAGCTTTCGAAAGAATTAAAGAGTATCTGCTTGAACCTCCTATTTTGTCTCCTCCCGTAGAAGGAAGACCTTTGATCATGTATTTGACCGTGCTAGAAGAGTCTATGGGTTGTGTTCTGGGTCAACAAGATGAATCCGGGAGAAAAGAATTTGCCATTTATTATCTGAGTAAGAAATTCACTGATTGTGAGTCTCGGTACACGATGCTTGAAAAGACATGTTGTGCTCTAGCTTGGGCTGCCAAGCGCCTCCGTCAGTATATGTTGAATTGTACAACTTGGTTGATATCTAAAATGGATCCAATCAAGTATATCTTTGAAAAGCCTGCTTTAACTGGGAGGATTGCTCGTTGGCAAATGTTGTTATCAGAATATGATATCGAGTATCGAACTCAAAAGGCGATAAAAGGAAGTGTTTTGGCTGATCATTTGGCACACCAGCCAATTGATGATTATCAACCTATTCAGTTTGACTTTCCTGATGAGGATGTGATGTATCTAAAGGTTAAAGATTGTGAGGAGCCATTACATGAAGAAGGACCTGAGCCTGGATCCCGTTGGGGTTTGATTTTTGATGGGGCGGTTAATGAGTATGGCAGAGGTATTGGTGCAATTATTGTTACTCCTCATGGTTCTCATATTCCTTTCACTGCAAGGTTGGTTTTCAATTGCACAAATAATGCGGCTGAGTATGAAGCGTGTATTATGGGCTTGGAAGAAGCTATCGATTTAAGAATCAAGATTCTTGATGTGTATGGAGATTCAGCTTTAGTGATTAATCAGATTAAAGGGAAATGGGAGACACGTCAACCTGATTTGATTCCTTATCGTGATTATGCAAGAAGGTTGTCAACTTTCTTCAATAAAGTTGAGTTTCACCATATACCAAGAGCAGAGAATCAAATGGCAGATGCTTTAGCGACTTTATCCTCCATGATTGTGGTAAATCATTGGAATGATGTGCCAAAGATTGATGTGATGCGTCTTGATAGACCAGCTCATGTGTTTGTAGTTGAAGAAGTTGTTGATGATAAACCATGGTATTATGATATTAAATGCTTTCTTCAGAATCAAGAGTACCCACTTGGGGCATCCAAAAAGGATAGGAAAACTTTGAGAAGATTGGCTGGTAGTTTCTTCTTGAATGATGATGTGATGTATAAGAGAAATTATGACATGATCTTGCTCAGATGCGTGGATAGACACGAAGCAGATATGTTGATGAAAGAAATCCATGAAGGATCCTTTGGCACCCATGCCAATGGACATGCGATGGCTAAGAAGATGTTAAGGGCAGGTTACTATTGGCTGACAATGGAATCTGACTGTTGTAAATACGTGAAAAAGTGCCATAAATGTCAGATTTATGCTGACAAGATTCATGTGCCTCCAACTCCTCTCAATGTTATCTCTTCTCCATGGCCTTTTTCAATGTGGGGCATTGATATGATTGGAATGATTGAGCCTAAAGCGTCGAACGGACACCGTTTCATATTGGTGGCTATTGACTATTTTACCAAATGGGTTGAAGCGGCATCATATGCAAATGTGACTAAGCAAGTAGTGGTCCGGTTTATCAAGAATCAAATCATCTGTCGGTATGGTGTTCCGAGCAAGATCATCACTGATAATGGGTCGAATTTAAATAACAAGATGATGAAGGAATTATGCGATGAGTTTAAGATTGAGCATCATAATTCTTCTCCTTATAGACCCAAGATGAATGGGGCTGTTGAAGCTGCTAATAAGAACATTAAGAAGATTATTCAAAAGATGGTTGTTACATACAAGGATTGGCATGATATGCTTCCTTTCGCTCTGCATGGGTATCGTACATCCGTTCGCACTTCGACAGGGGCAACCCCTTTTTCTCTTGTTTATGGCATGGAAGCAGTGCTCCCAATAGAGGTTGAAATCCCTTCTATGAGAGTTTTGATGGAAACTGAATTGGCTGAGGCTGAATGGTGTCAAAGTAGATACGACCAGTTGAACCTGATTGAAGAGAAAAGAATGACGGCTTTGTGTCATGGCCAATTATATCAACAAAGAATGAAGAAAGCATTTGATAAGAAGGTTCGACCCCGTGTGTTCAGAGAAGGTGACCTCGTGCTCAAAAAGATCTCGACTTTTACTACTGATTCTAGGGGCAAGTGGACTCCTAATTATGAAGGCCCATATGTTGTTAAGAGAGCCTTCTCTGGCGGTGCATTAATTCTTACAACTATGGATGGAGAAGAGTTCACTCGTCCTGTGAATGCCGATGCAGTCAAGAAATACTTCGCCTAAAAAATAAAAGAACAGCTCGCTAAGTTGAAAACCTGAAAGGGCGACTTAGGCAAAAATGAGCGTCTCGGTGGATTGAAAACCCGAAAGGGCGGTCCAGGCAAAAATTAGAGACAAAAATAGAAATAATCATCCCGGTAGATTGAAAACCCGAGAGGGCAATCTAGGCAAAAGTTAGGGATCATGGCAAGTAACTGCATCTGGCCAGTCTTGATCGTTTGAAGCAACATTTCCTATCAAAGGTTTTACTTCAGATATTCTCCGCTGAAGTCTCGAGCACAGTTGGAATTCAAAGTTGTTAGGGAGAATAATGGTCATTGTATTCCAATGTAGAACTTTCCATTGTACTTACCATTTTTCAAACTTTGTAATGATCCATGGAGTTACGCCATTTGCGGACTACCATTCTATCAATAGAATTTGGGCCTTTGTCCCTTTGTTTGCAATTCTTATTTTGTTTCTGTTTACAGAATTTCATTTTATTTTTGATGATGATTTTTGAAACAAATGTGAATAATTGATTTAAATTTTGAAAATTATAAAAACATTTTTCTTTGATTTGTGAAAATAAAAGAAAGAATATCAACAGTAATCCCAAGAATGGTAGAATCTTGAAGCGAAAAGCGTAAGTGTTCTCTTCAGCAGGGTTCTTTCTTGCCTCTCTGGTAGAATTTATTGGCAGCTCCCCAGTAGAGTTGTGTTGATGTTTCCCCATTTGAGCTATATTGAGGTCTCTTCAGTAGAGTTTGCTGATATTCCCTTAGCAGAGTTTTGTTTCTTTGGATAAACCAGACGAGTGTTGAACGGTTTTCCACAGCAAAGTCTTGATTCAAATGATGGATATGTTTTATTCATTCAACCAGATTATGATCGGGCAGTTGAGAAATTTGAAGACCACTTCTCCTTGATGTTTTTGCCCAGGCGGAGATTTGTCTTTGATGATTCCTAGCGGAGGTTATGCGCATTTGCTTTGGATTATTCCCCAAGTAGAGAACAATGTTGAGAAGTGTTGACATAGCAGTCACCTGTCGGGTTTTCTCTCACCTTGTGATTGGGTGTTGATTTAAAATCCCCCACAGTTTGACTTTTTGCTATGATGTTAACTTCTTATTCCCCTGGCAGGGTTGGAAGATTTGTGTTGCTATGTTTTCTCCAACAGTTTTTTTTCTCAAAGCGGAGTTCATATTGTTGTTCCCTTTTGTTGAATTATTGATGGTTGAAGATTTTCTGTTGCTGATCCCCAGCACGATCTCCAATGATATCTCTAGCTTGCAGAGATTAGCCGAGTATTTCGGTGGTGTTGTGGTGTTTTGTTCACCCTCTGTTTGCTCTTTTTGTCTGATTTATCAGCATATTCATACTCATGGCATGCGCATTCATTTTGGTTGAGCATAGCATGTCTTTGTTGCATTGTGCATCCTGCATTTTTTGTTGGTATTTCCTTTTTCCCGATGTTGTTATCTCGCAGAATGCGTGTGTTCTCTCTTAATTAGAGTGTCGACCCCTAAGCAAAAAATACCTATCATTTTTAATTCCCCACTGAGTTTATGCCTCGTGGAAGATGTTTTGTTTAGCTTTCCTCCCCAGCTTTTATCTGGATGGAATTGTTCCCCAGTTGAGTTATTTCCTCATTGGGTCGAGTCTTGTTTGACCGTTTCTTTCCAGTTTGTTCCTGGATTGAACTTTGGTCTCTTGCAGCAGTTACTTTAGTTTTCCCTGGGCTGTGGAACCGGGATGACGAGAAGGTATTTTTGAGGATTTATTTTCCTCGGCAGAATCTGTTATTGATCCCCATCAGAAGATGAAGATTTGATTTCCCCAGTAGTGTTTTGATAACACTCTCTTGGTAATTAATTATGCAACTTCATGTGGAAGCCTCTTTATTTGAGCAGCTTGTGTAATCTCCAGAAATTTACCTTCGCAATAAATAACATTTCTCTCAACAGAGAAGTTTATTGTGAAATGATGGATCTTTATCCGACCAGCTTTTCTGTTCAATCGGAATTTCTGTGAAATAACTCCCGATGAGAATTCTATTGCATGGTTCAACCTGCTCGTATCTCTTTTAAAGATCCCCGACAGAGTTGTTAATATCTTTTTCAACAAATGGTTGTCTCTTTATTTGAGAAGTTTGTTGTGTGTTTGGAGCTGCTCAGTAACAAGTAGCTAATGATATATCTCTTTCTCCTACCCAGTGACAGGTAGTCGAGTCCCTCCTACCCAGTGACAGGTAGTCGAGTATGTTTGTCCTACCCAGTGTCAGGTAGTTGACCTTTTATCTTTTTCTCCTACCCAGTGACAGGTAGTCGAGTCCGTCATACCCAGTAACAGGTAGTCGACATGTTGTTTACCCTATCCAGTAACCGATAGTTGGTAACCCCTTTCATTCAAGTTTATTATTCTCGCTAAACTACTCAGTAACCAGTAGTTGGCGTTGCTTCTTTTCCTACCCAGTAGCAGGTAGTTGATTACATCTCAACGAGTGGATTACTTTTTATCCAGTAACTGGTAATAAGTAATACATTTCTTTGTTTTCTACCCAGTAACTGGTAGATAACAATTCTCTTGTGTTTTTGCACTTATTTTCTACTCAGTAACCAGTAGAGAGTATTTTACCTATTCTCTTCGGTTCGAATATCTTCGCCCAGTAGCTGGCGGTTGGTATCTCTTTCCCCATTGAGTCGTTTCCTTTCCCTTATTGGAATAGGATCTTGCTCTTTTGTTTTCTCATGTGGAGTCTCTCTTTTTCTCCCGAGCTTTTGTTTGTCTCCTGTGGCATTATTTCCCCACAGAAGTCTTATGTTCGCATATCATTAGCATAATCATATCATTTTGGTGGTCTCTTAGGGCTAAAAATTGGGTTAATTGTTATATTTAAGTCTCTTCTATCTAGTCGAGACAAAGATGTCAATCTCCATATCTCCGGATAGAAGAATCTTAAATAGGGGCAGCTGTAATACCCTAATTTTTACCCCTAAGATCCCACATTTCATTTGCATATCATTCCACAAACAAGATCATACTTTTTGATTCTCTTAGGTCCCTTGTTGTTTCTTACTTTCTTTATGTTTGTTTCTGTTTACTAACCTCTAACCAAAATACCAAAAAAATATTTTGCGATTTTTTGCTTGTTTCTTCTTCTTTGTGTGTTTAGGGTTTTGAAAGGAGATTGATGGCAAAGACATTCATTCGAGTCTAAATCAGATGGATGTTTGACCTCATCTTGGTCAAACTATCAAGGGATTACTTCATTTACAAGTTATGTATCAGTGGTCTATTTTCTCAAGAGATGATTGTTCAAGGTCAAGTGGTCTTATGGAGAATCATCAGTTTGTCAAGCAGGTTTAAAATTTTCACTTCTCAACTAGCTGCTGCTAGGCAAAGACATGGATCTCAGGCTGTATTTACTAGAAACCGGTTCAGAATAAGACATGATCATATTTTGGAAGATGCTTATAATCAAATGAGACAGTTGTTAGAGGATGATCTCCAAAGACTGATTAGTGTGACTTTTGTCAATGAGTTTGAAGTTGAAGTCAGTAAACAGGATTCTGAATGATGATGTGAATGCTAAAGCTTCTTGGATGCCGTAGATCACCGGCTAACCGTCAACCCGGAAGAGCTTTTATAATACAAGCTGCAAATGAAGTGGATAAAACGACTTCAAAATTTCATCAAACAAAAGGTCAGAAAAAAAAACGACACACATGCATTTGTTCGAGTAGTACAGATACTTGATATAAGGAACGATACATGTGGTATTTGTGGAGATGGTGGAGACCTGATGTGCTGTGATGGTTGCCCATCAATGTTCCATAAAAGCTGTTTGGATATAAAAAGTTTCCATCTGGTTACTGGCACTGCATTTACTGTTGTTGCAAATTTTGTGGGTTGGTTGGTGGAAGTTCAAACCAAAATGTTGTCAATAACGAGTTTACTATGCCTGCATTGCTCACATGCCATTTATGTGGGGAACAATTTCACAAATCCTGTATTGAGGCAAGATGATTGGGTTGAATGCAAGAAAATGGTGGACTTCATTAATGCACCAGTTAAAAACCACGACATTCAAATCCAAGTCAAAACTGAGCCTCTTGTTAAGCATTTTGTTGGGCTTCTTTGGCCGTCAATTGATGAGCTCACAAAATGGTATATGGATAGAGCTAGATCTATGGATGATTTTAGTGGGCAGCTGGATAATTGCCTGAGCCTACTTGAGTTTGCTCTTCGCAAAGGCATATCTGAGTTGCAGCAGTTCCATCAGGATGTCTTATACTTGCATCAAGTTATTTACTCTGATGACAATGATAGCGAAACAGGCTTACATATGAGTCTCGTCATGTGGGAAGAATTGCCAAATTATGAAAGATTTAAATTTATGCTTAAGGGAGTACTTTTTCTCAGCTTCAAGTATTTCTTGTTCCGAAGTCTGGAAAGCTAAAGAATGTCTTAATCTATATCCAAGTAGTGGAAATGTGAAGGCTGAGGCGGATATTATTGAGGCACTTACAGTTAAGCTTCCAAACCTTGGGGTGAATATTCTGCCCATGCAATTCAGGCAAATAAAAGATCCTATGGAAATTGTAAAAATGGCAATCACAAATCAAACCGGAGCATATTTTCATGTTGAGGAGCTTGTTGAGGTTGCCAGACTTCTTGGCTTGAGGTCTGCTGATGATGTATCAGCTGTTGAAGAAGCTATTGCTAGAGAAGCTGCAGTTTCTGGTGATTTACAATTGGCATCTGATCCTTGTCTTGTTTTGGCCAGAAAAGGACATGGCAACATATGGGATTTATGTGCTGCAATTGCAAGAGGTCCTGCCCTTGAAAATATGGAAGTAGATTCTCGAAAGCAGCTATTAGGGTTCGCGTTGAGCCACTGTGATGAGGAGTCCATCGGTGAGCTTTTCCATGCATGGAAAGACCTGGATATGCAAGGCCAGTGTGAAACATTAATCATGTCAACTGGGACAAATCCTTCAAATTTTTCAGTGCAAGGCTCAACTGTTGAGTCAATTCAAAAACAAAGTTTTCAAAATATACTAGATAGAAATCCGCGTTTTCAAGAGTTCGATGGTTATAGCAGTGACAATCAGGATGTTCATCTAGAGAAAATTAGAGAAAAGCTTTCCATTGTTGCTAAAACCTTGGCTGTGGGCAATCAAAATGATTGGGCGTCAGGCTTGACTGAAAATGGGAAAGTTCTGTCTTTTGCTGCCTTACAGCTCCCTTGGTTGATTGAATTGATTAGGAACGGATATCCTAGTGAAAAATTGAGTACTAGAAAGCAGTATTTAAACATCAAAGCACGACGCTGCTTCATTCTCATTCCTATTCCGATCTTTCATTTCTTCTTCACTATCTCTCTTCCTTCTATTTCGAGTTCCAACAATGGCGATTGATAGAATTTTCAAAGATGAAGCAAGCGAAGAGAAAGGAGAGCGCGCAAGAATGTCATCTTTTGTTGGTGCTATGGCTATTGCTGATTTGGTTAAGACTACATTAGGGCCAAAGGGAATGGATAAAATTTTGCAGTCAACTGGTAGAGGCCGTGAAGTTACTGTAACTAACGACGGTGCTACAATTTTGAAGTCACTTCACATTGATAACCCAGCTGCTAAAGTTCTTGTTGACATTTCAAAAGTTCAAGATGATGAAGTTGGCGATGGAACAACCTCAGTTGTTGTATTGGCTGGGGAACTTTTGAGGGAGGCAGAAAAGCTGGTTGCAGCTAAAATTCATCCAATGACTATAATAGCAGGTTTCCGAATGGCGGCTGAGTGTGCTCGTGATACATTGGTTGCGAAGGTCGTGGACAACAAAGGAGATGCTGAGCAATTCAGGTCAGACTTGATGAACATTGCAAGGACTACTTTGAGCTCCAAAATTCTCTCACAAGACAAGGAGCATTTTGCAAAGTTAGCTGTAGATGTTGTAATGAGATTAAAGGGAAGCACAAATTTAGAATCTATCCAGATTATAAAGAAGCCCGGAGGATCACTGATAGACTCATTTTTAGATGAAGGATTCATCCTTGACAAGAAAATTGGTATTGGGCAACCCAAACGCATAGAGAATGCAAAGATACTAGTTGCAAACACTGCAATGGACACAGACAAGGTGAAGATTTACGGAGCCCGTGTTCGTGTTGATTCTATGGCTAAAGTTGCTGAGATTGAAGGAGCTGAGAAAGAGAAAATGAAAGAAAAGGTGAACAAGATAATAGCTCATGGCATCAACTGTTTTGTTAACAGACAGTTGATATACAATTTTCCAGAGGAGCTCTTTGCTGATGCTGGAATATTGGCTATTGAGCATGCTGATTTTGATGGTATTGAGCGTCTGGCTCTGGTTACTGGTGGTGATATTGCTTCAACCTTTGACAACCCTGATTCTGTTAAGCTTGGGCAGTGTGACCTCATCGAAGAGATTATGATTGGTGAGGATAAATTGATTAAGTTTTCTGGTGTTGCAATGGGGCAGGCATGCACAATAGTTCTGAGAGGGGCCAGCCACCATGTTCTTGATGAAGCTGAGAGGTCATTGCATGATGCCTTGTGTGTGCTATCTCAGACTGTCAATGATAGCAGGGTGTTGCTTGGAGGTGGGTGGCCTGAAATGGTGATGGCGAAGGAAGTAGATGCATTGGCTAGGAAAACTCCGGGTAAAAAGTCTCTTGCAATGGAGGCATTCTCCCGGGCACTCTTGGCTATTCCAACAACCATTGCTGATAATGCTGGTTTGGACAGTGCTGAATTGATTTCTCAGCTCCGGGCAGAGCACCAGAATGAGGGATGTAATTCTGGAATTGATGTCATCTCTGGTTCTGTTGGAGACATATCTTATGGGGGAAGGTCTGGTGGCTTGCCAGAGAAATCACAACGCTCCCGCAGTATGTCTGTTAGTCCTGATCGGGCTCGTGTGCGAAGAAGATCTCCGGCCTTCAGTGCCTTGGCAGCTACTTTCGAGACCTCAAATGTTAGAAACCTTTCAACTCCACCTCCTGTAATTAGAAAGCTGTATCCAAAATCTACGACACCAGATTCTGCAATACTTGCATCAAAATCTAAAGCCATAGCTGCAGCCACTACCAATACACAACCTGCTTTTGGATGTTTTAGTCCCGTCTTCGCATTTGGTTCAACTTTTGTTAACGGTGATCAAATGAGCATGAGAAACCAGGATCTGAGATCATTGAGGATGTATCTTGGTGCTATGACAACTTTGTCAATAACAGGGCATTGAAATCAGTTGATAATGTTCAACAGCAGCTAGCGTGTATCACGGCTCGGTTTAACCCGAAATTATGCATCACTGACTTTAATAGTCGTGATTATTACGGCAACATTAGAAAGGCAACGGCGTGAACGCTTAGCAGCAGAGAAAGTATGCAGCATCTGTCGACAAAACATGATTCCTTCTGTTTTTCCGAAGCTTGCGGTGTCTCAGCAGATGTGAGATGCTAAGAATATGATGTGCGCAGCAGATCCACGCCATGGTCGTTATTTGACTGCTTCAGCAATGTTCCACGGTAAGATGAGCACTAAGGAGGTAGATGAAGCAGAGCGAAAACGGCTCGAAATTGAGGTTGAGCTGAGAAAACAATTCATCACTTATCCAAGCCATATTGCAAGCCATGTGAATATAATCTCAGCCATGTAGCTGACCCCACAAGCTATCCATATCACTTAAATGAGCTACAAAGAGAAAAATTGCAAAACGACATGTAAAATACCAGCAAAAAAATATCACGCACAACACACCTACTTCAAAACGGCAGAAAATTATCACAAGCGGCAAATCATTTTTTCACTCATTCTCATCTATAAATACAATTCATCTCTCACTCATTTTCGGAAGCTTTTCAAGCCAAAAAATCTCTGCTGATTTTCTTCCTCAATTCCTCACTACCAGAAAAACCTTCGTTCATTCTCTTCTCATACTTCATTCCACCAAATTAACTTCAAATCAACCTCAAACACAGATCAATTTCGAACCAGAATTCGTTTAGAAGAAGAAGAGAAGCAAGAAGAAGCTTGGATTGATTTCTTACCTGAGTTTGAAGGTAGATTGAGCTTCACCGTCATTTTCGATCCGTTACCTTTTGTTGTGATTCTTTGAATTGTTGGTACCATTGTGAAGAGCTCTTGATTTCGATTGCAACCGCGTATTTTTCGCGTCCCGCCGTTGTGATTTAAGCTAGCATCCATGGCCGTGAATGTTTTCGCGTGTGAGAGCTAGAAGAAGAAGATAACTCTGTTTCGTTTTCTCTTTCTGCTTTTCAATATTACTTTTCTTTTATTTGTTTATTTTTATTTTCTTTTTTCATTTCTTTCAGAACTTAACTATGTGGATTTTTCCACATTTTTCTTTTATTATTAAATTTGTATTTTAATTTCATTTTTTTGAAAAAGCTTTTAAAAAATTATTTAAAAATATTTTGATTAAGTGTTGTTTGTTTTGGATCTTGATTTTGATAAGATTTCATCAATATCAATGGACTTTGGGTGTTGATTTTATCCACCAAGAGAGGTGATTGATATTGACGATAATTTAATCGATTCGAGATTCAAATTGTGATTTCATTTTCTTTCTTCTTCTTTTTATTTTTGATCGATGAAATCTATGGATCATAGATTGTTGATTATCAAGGTTGATTAATCTTCATTATTTCAAAACTATGGACGAATAATCATTGAGATAATTCTCCTTACTTTGGAATAGTGATAGATTACCTTTGATTAATTGATGAAAAATCTTGATTATGATGAGATCACCACCTCTTTTCTTTTTGTGTGGCATGTTTTAGGAGAGTGATTTATATATCATTTCTCTAACATGTATTAACACTAACATTTTATTGACCGGCCTCAGATAGTCGTGGTTTCTACATAAACCCGATTACGATTGCTTAACATAGCGCTAAATTGTCCCTTAATCGGAAAATGATCATTCGTGGCTCAAACTTACGTTTAAAAGTCCAAGTATGTTTAGTTGCTTGTCTTAACTCCAATACCTATGAAAATCATTGTTAGGAGGCTTTGATTCTATCAATCCTCTAATGAATTTTCATTAATCTTGGTCTAAGTGCAAGAATTAATCATCATTGATCATATGTTCTAACCACTAACCACTAATTCACTAACAATATCCTTGTTTAATTTTGTTTATATTCTCTTCTTACTCTTTATTTTTTTTACTTTTATGCTTCCATTTTATCATTACATACCATATCTTTGTTTATGTTTATGTCATTTTTCTTTTGTCCACTTGGACCATACTTTGTTCAAAACACTAATAAAGGATAAAACATCTAAAAATTTGGTGCTATTAATTTTGTGGTTATACTCTTGGACCATTCTTAGACCTTGGAATTTATGGACCTTTGGACTTAGAATTAGGGTTCTCATTCCTATGCTTGGAGTATTGTGGATCTTAGCCTTTATTTGGCCCGCTCATTAGCTTATGCTTTAAATCGGATGGAATTCTTTTTTTGCTTGCTATGGAGTGTGCTACAAGTCGGTTAGATCTTTCTTATCTCTAGCTCTTATTTTGTTTTTTAGGATAGTCACTTCATCTCCTCCCCTTCTTAAATTTTCAAAACTTTCTCCCTCTTTCAAAACCTTCTTGGTTTCAAACTTCAAAACCGCTTTCGCAATAAAACCTTGACTTTCGTCAAGTGATTTTTAAACTTTGTTCTTCTTAATAAAAGTCAATCAATGTTAATCATGCTTTGACCAATTTCAAAAGACATAAAAAATACAAAAACTCATCAACTCTTTTTGTGCCTTTATGCACTTTTCACTTTAAAACTTTTCATAAAGTTTAGACATGATTCATTTCTATAGTTGAGATGTAAATCTCCTATTCCCCATATTATTAAGACTTTGACATTTTCCACGTTGATGTTGAGTGATAGTCTTGTTGATAATCCAAGCAAATCCTCCATCTTTATGTGACGCAAATGTTGTCTTAATACTCGTGGGTGGATAGTCGCAGTTTTGTCCTTGAAATGACGACTTGTTTGAACATCTAAAATCAATCAAAACCAACAAAATTTTGTCATTTGTACCACGAACTACGGGGTTTTGATTCCATATTGCACTTTATGGGTACGTAGGCATGAGACGATAAGTCTCTCCAAACACAAAAATATAAAAAATATTCTCTTCTCATCTCCCCAATCTCTTTTCAAACAAACCATTTTCAAACCAAAAAGCGTAAATATTTCAAAGGGCTCCTATAGAGTACTATAGACGTTTTGGGTGCTAACACCTTCCCATTGCGTAACCAACCCCCTTACCCCGATCTCTGTCTCGTGTTCTTATTTTAGAACTCTTTGGTTTTGTTCGCTCTTTTTCCTTTCCTTTATTTGGATAAAATAAAAGTGCGGTGGCGACTCTTGTTTTCTTTGAGTTAAGTTAGTCAATAACTTACACTCACGATTTTTACCGCTACAATATCATTGTGTTCTTTTTCTCATCCAATGAGGTGAGACATTGTCTATTAGACAAAATATCATGCCACACATGCAATATGTTAATATGATATTGTACATATTAAGTGTCTCAAAACTTCATCAGAATATGTACTTGTGCTAGGATTGAGATTCATCAACTATTTATCTCTATAGATTATGATTTCTAACCTTTTAGGAAATCTCGCTTAAGCATTTCATCAAAACCATTTCATTAACTATGTCCTACATTGATGTTGTAGGGAATTTGTTTTGATGATCAATATGTTGCCTACATACTATACTAGGTTAATGCAAATACTCCCACTAACCTTATTGTGTGCACAAGATTTAAACTTGACATTTATTAATTCAAGTTTTCACAAAACTTCATTAATAAAATAATTTAATTCCAATAAGTTTTCTTTAATCCATAAATGAATATAGATAACTTACCTACTTTTCCAGTATCTTGTGTCACACAAACCAATAATCCAACAAAAACTCCCTTATTGAATTCGTTCATATTCTATTCTCATGAAGATATGTATTTTATGATGCTTGAATTTCTTCAAGTTCTACATCACTCCCACTGACTCCTTTAGATACATATTTTCTCTAATGGAAGACTCAATATTCTAGTAACAAAACATATTTGTCCCATTACGTGTTATAGAATATGTGTCCCTTATTTCCATTCGGATGCATCCATAAATACATCTTCATCTAGATTGTGATAAAGTTTAATTAATAAACCTTACAACCCAGATGATCATAAAGACAAACTAGGTGCTCTTACCTCCATATCAAATATGGTGTCTCTACGACTACTTTAAATGGAATTGGTTATGGATAAGAATAATTGTATGTAAAAAAATTTATAAAGAAGATTCACAAAGATATGATTGAACTATGTTAGATCAAACAATGTCAAACATGATACGATTTAAATGGTCATTATATTATTTATATAATTATTTACCACAACGAACAATTCGTATGGTCTTAATACCTTTTTGAGTTGTTTCCCTCTACTTCATTCTTGAACTCTTCTCAAAATAATTCTAACTCGTGCACATATACAAATCCATAATTGGTGAGTTTGTCAGTAATATAAATGAAGTAAGAGAAACAATATTCATCTAGAAAATATGTTTAGAGGTTCATATACATCACATGTGTATATAATCAAGATATATCATATGTCCTTTCACTTTAGACGATGATTTGAGACATTAGATATATCTTCCAAAATTAAGACTTGCATATACCAAGTGATATAAAATCAAATGAACCCAACATTCTATTCTCATAGACTTTGAAAATGCATCTCTCACTTATTTGGACTAAACATTATGTCATTGATATTCACAAGGTTCAAATATCATTTGATTCATCCTACTTTTGTTATAGCTGAGCTTATCAAGACCGTATATCATAAATCCACTACTTGGTTTAGTATTGAAACCACTGTTTTAGATAATCATAACAACAATTGTCCATTACCAAAACATGCACTCCTCATATTGTCAATACAAGACTTAGAATTAATGTTTCTTTTACTAAATTAATCTTAATAACAATTATTTGTCTTAATTACAAACTCTAATCTAAGTCTAATCATAAGCTCTTATAATCAATAAAAAATTGTTGTTTCATTCTAGATGTAAGATGACTCAAATTATAATCAATACCCTACTTCTTTAAAGACTCTTAATATTCTTATAAATGTGATATCAATATATAGTTTTACATATCCAAGACGTATAAGTAGACAATTTGTTTTCTATAACAAATCATGTAAAGAAAAAGTCTTACTTGTTTCTTCTACTTTGACTCATTGTCTTCCTTTAGAACCGTGTTCTTCTGCCAAAATTTAAAAGAATATAAAATGAATCGCATTCCTTTTATAATTCACCTATTTAGCATCACAAACTACTTTCTTTTCTTTTCAACAAGATGTGGTAGATATATGTAAAATACATTCATAATGTATTTAATCTACCTATTTGAGACAATCTCAATTAAAATTTGTGACCAACTATTTGGTCTATAAGGAAATCCAAAATTTTAAATCTCAAAACTATTTTAGATCCATTTGGATTCCTAACTTGTATATAACATAGCTTTGAAAGTTTTACATTTCTCACATCTTGTATTTCTTATTTAAAGAAAATTATCGAGGTTAATGATCATATCGTTCTCCCTGGTGACTACAACTATTAGATATGTTATATCTAGACATTCGACTTAATCCTTC
Organism: Lathyrus sativus; assembly: GCA_963859935.3. Taxonomy (NCBI): domain Eukaryota; kingdom Viridiplantae; phylum Streptophyta; class Magnoliopsida; order Fabales; family Fabaceae; genus Lathyrus; species Lathyrus sativus. The sequence continues at coordinate 640,268,251 of OZ012740.1, read as the reverse complement.
TCATAAGTATCTTTCTTCGAATCTAGTCATATTCGATTGTTAGGAATTAGTTACTTAAGAGCATACAATTTTTCTCGTGCTTGAGAACAATTCTCAATTTTTGTGTAAACTCATAAACTTCTTTCTAATCCTTATATCCTTCATAAAGACATTTTACAATAAAATATAAAATAAAATGTAAAAGAAATTCTAACTATAAAACGAGTATAAATTGTATCAAATTAAATCATTTTAATAAGGACTTTTATTAAAATGCTCCACTATTTTTACTCAAACCAAATGACCCTCAGCATTGGTTTGGAAAATCCGATTGAAGATTTTCTAGCGGGTCGATATCCATGTTTCACTTTGTTTTAAGTCCGTGTAGGCAGATTACACAAAATTCTGTTATTTAGGTAGAAACTCTTTCCAATTATATCTAATACAACTCCCGAATTTTATCAGTTGAGTGAATAACTCCTTATTCTAATCCAGCATATAGATTGTTTTCAACTCTTACTTCTAAATATATATAATCATATTATAATTAGTTTAGTTAAGTCAAACCCAAAAATTTAGCAGTTGGATATTACATTTATTCTATCGCACCTTACTAATATAAAACATGCACCTCGCGTTGGACGAAACCTACATTATTCGATACTAGTCTTGATGAATGCTAAAATTTTGAAAACCAATTAACTTAATATTTAATCGAAGGGTTTTTTTTCTTAAGTTTGAACTCACTTATTTGTGTTACACTTTCATATAATCATACATTTCATGCATCACATACATAAAATAAATTTTGGTAATATGATTATGACAACCTAAAACACAAGAATTAAATAAACTAATTTATTACAATTCTTTGACCCATGAACAAGTTTCTCAAACTTCTCCACCAATGTCATCCTTTGGTGTTATCTTCTCTTCAACTCTTGAGTAGTTATAATATTTAAATAGATAAATAAAATAATTAAATGACACGACACACAAATCGTGTTTAGATAAAATAAATCATGATACACATGTCGTATTTTAATAAATAATCACCAAAATTCTAAGTTCATAATCGTATACCAAATTATTTAATAATTAATAATTTAATAATAAATAATAATAGATTATCAATTTATAAATATGGACGCATCAACCTTTGATACCTTTTGCAAACCCTAAAAACACGACTCTTACGCCATCACTAACCCTAATGCAATACATTCATTGCATCAAAATCATAATAATTGAATATTCAATATGACTGATCGAATGTCTTTGCTTCACTATACAAATATCGGATTCCGAAGCAGAATGAATATTGATCTTTCAAACTCATAACAATCATTACACTAATCAAATGGATGAAATAAAATAGTACATCAAATATACTAACGTTGCATCAGAAATATTTATATCATAAATTGAGTAATAATTTTTGTATCACTTATGAATAATTGAAGTATCGTTGTTTCAACATACAAATGTCGAATTCTAAAACATAATTAACATTGATATCCAAATTATACAAAACATGTTACCAATATTTAATTGTTAAATAATAAACACTTATTATTATTTTTATTATTATTTATCATAATAAGTTATTATTAATATTATTATTATTATTATTATTATTATTATTATTATTATTATTATTATTATTATTATTATTATTATTATTATTATTATTATTATTATTATTATTATTATTATTATTATTATTATTATTATTATTATTATTATTATTATTATTATTATTATTATTATTATTATTATTATTATTATTATTATTATCATCATCATCATCATTATTATTATTATTATTATTATTATTATTATTATTATTATTATTATTATTATTATTATTATTATTATTATTATTATTATTATTATTATTATTATTATTATTATTATTATTATTATTATTATTATTATTATTATTATTATTATTATTATTATTATTATTATTATTATTATTATTATTATTATTATTATTATTATTATTATTATTATTATTATTATTATTATTATTATTATTATTATTATTATTATTATTATTATTATTATTATTATTATTATTATTATTATTATTATTATTATTATTATTATTATTATTATTATTATTATTATTATTATTATTATTATTATTATTATTATTATTATTATTATTATTATTATTATTATTATTATTATTATTATTATTATTATTATTATTATTATTATTATTATTATTATTATTATTATTATTATTATTATTATTATTATTATTATTATTATTATTATTATTATTATTATTATTATTATTATTATTATTATTATTATTATTATTATTATTATTATTATTATTATTATTATTATTATTATTATTATTATTATTATTATTATTATTATTATTATTATTATTATTATTATTATTATTATTATTATTATTATTATTATTATTATTATTATTATTATTATTATTATTATTATTATTATTATTATTATTATTATTATTATTATTATTATTATTATTATTATTATTATTATTATTATTATTATTATTATTATTATTATTATTATTATTATTATTATTATTATTATTATTATTATTATTATTATTATTATTATTATTATTATTATTATTATTATTATTATTATTATTATTATTATTATTATTATTATTATTATTATTATTATTATTATTATTATTATTATTATTATTATTATTATTATTATTATTATTATTATTATTATTATTATTATTATTATTATTATTATTATTATTATTATTATTATTATTATTATTATTATTATTATTATTATTATTATTATTATTATTATTATTATTATTATTATTATTATTATTATTATTATTATTATTATTATTATTATTATTATTATTATTATTATTATTATTATTATTATTATTATTATTATTATTATTATTATTATTATTATTATTATTATTATTATTATTATTATTATTATTATTATTATTATTATTATTATTATTATTATTATTATTATTATTATTATTATTATTATTATTATTATTATTATTATTATTATTATTATTATTATTATTATTATTATTATTATTATTATATACTAGTTATGACAACATATTAATATACTAAACACTGAGGTTACGGTTACGACAAGAAACAAGTTACGATTACGGTAACAATATAACAAATTAAAGATGTTACTGACACATCGCAAGGAACCATTAAAAGCAAACATTGAGCATGTTACTTCATCTGTTTAGCCACATATAAATCCAAAAACACAGAGCTTTTAAAATTTAATTTAAAAGCGTTATATTAAACTTATTAAAATTGAATCGAACCCATGAATTACAAATTCATATAACTATAATTTACAATATCATATAATTATCATTATGCAAAAATGATATTCAAATTAATGATTTGATTAGAACTAAACTCTGATACCACAGTTAGAATTTAAGAGGGATTTTTCAAAATTTTAATCTCTTAGCAGAACAATTTTGATGAACAGATATTAATTAAATCATTAATCACAAATGAAACATAATATAAAGATTCCAAATTATCTCTTGAAGTGTGATTTAACTTTGATCACGAACATGAAAAATATCATTGCCTCTACGAAGCCCACGCGAGTATAAAGTGGAATGCAGTGCTAGCCGTATCTAGTTCTGAGAAAATTGATAATTAAGATTGACATGGGAAATAACTCCTCTATTTATAGAGAACTACTAAAATTCTAAAACTCTTATTTTGGGTTTTTTCAAAATAAGCTCAATCTTATTTAATTAAACTATTTTAATTAAATAAAATATTATTATATTTAACTAAACTCTTTTAATTAAATAAAATAAATATTAATTAAATTAAATCATATTTAATTTAATTAACTGTCAATTCTCATGTATTTAATTAAATTAAAATTAATCAAATAAATCATATAAGTGTTAATGTATTAAACAATTTAAATACTATTAAGATATAATTAAATTAAATCTTATTTAATTTAATAGTCAATTCCACTATCAGTATTTCTATGTCTGAGACCCTGTAGATTCTCGTAACGTTGACAATAATATTAAATTACTTATTTAATATTATAAACAGTGAGCAGTATCTAGCAACACAACACTGCTACCAAAGTGACGAGAATGTCGTGTGATTTGACATAACCTTTATGTGATAAAGATCATATGTATAATTACTTTTTTGCCCTTATATCTATATTGAATACAAGGCATAAAATGTGTTACCCTTGTATAGTCCAATATTTTATTCCTTAATCCCTGAGTATACTTGATAACAACAAATAAGTCCAATATCTCATATCGACTTATTTGACTACGTCCATGCATTTTATAGTCATACTCTATCAAGGGGCCCATAGATATCACTCCCGTATATGTAGGAGGGGCAAATCCCAGCTAGATCACTCATGTCCCTCAACATGATTTGTAAAGTACCGAAAAACCATCTTTATGGTCATCCTATTACGAAAAATGTTTGAATGGAAATAAAGTACTCGACTCCGCATCTAGGGTCCATAATTGTTTCAGATTGAAGGGTGGTATACATCATTATCACTATGAGAATAACTTATAAAATTTACATAACAAACTATGTAGTATTCTCATGTGGGTCAATCCAGTATAAATATTACTCCTAATATTTATACCTACGTGAAGACTTGATATCTCATATCCATGACTTGTGAGATACATCCATCAGTCTACTCACATAATAGTCTATATGCATTACTGTTGTCTTATTTGACAATAAAGCTTAACTATAGATACTTTAAGAATTGTGTCCTTATGTTTAATTAGGTCTCACGATTAAGTCCCACTTAACAGGTCATTAATAGACTAATTATTCTAAGGACTCTATTTTGTCATATACAAGTAACACAATAAATACAATGCCTAATAAATATATATAACAAACAATATATATCAAGGTCATGATACAAAAGCATATACAACCAATACTGATTGGCTATTAGGGCTTACTCCAAGGAAGTCATGGGAGTTGTTTGGCAAGAGTTTGATGAAGTTTAGGATTCTTCAATCTTTGATATTAAACCCTCATCTTTAAGTAGATAGATTAAATCATTCAATTTCTTAATAATTTCATCTTTTTTTTCCTTTTCCTGAAATTTATGAAAACTCCATCTTTCGATTTAAGGATTAGATTGAGTTTCTAATTCTCAAGTCTTAGATATTTGTTAGTAACAAGTGTTCCAATATAATTTCTAGCAATTCTAAATTTTGAAGAGCATTGATAAATGATGTCTTTATTTTATTTGCCTTGTGTGTTCATTTCCTATTGTTCGATACTTGGAAAAACTCCATATACTATTTCAAGAGTATCCCACATTTTCTTGGCGGTTTTGCAATTATAGACATACATTAGTTTACTATCATCTAAAGTCATTACTAGAAAGTTTTTGGCTTTAAATCAATTTTAAAATTTCTCTTTTCTTATATGATCCAAAGAGAGTTAGGTTTATCTACTAGTTCTCTATTAATTTGGTGAATATGGATAAACTTACCATTGATTATGGTTTTCTACAATTCAAAATTAATACTTTGAATAAACAATTCAAATCTAGCTTTCCGTATGTCAAACCTAGCACCCTTAAATGATGGAAATGTATTTAGGAAAGATATCTTGTTAGAAAATGGGTTAGAAGTCATCTTTCGCTTAAGACAATTAGTCCTTAAATAGGAGTTAGGATATGATGTCACTTGTTTGACATGTGACTCTACACACAAGAGGAGGGGTGAATGATTTTAGAAAAAAATGTTGTTTGAAAAAAAAATTTACAATTATTTTTAGAGTTTAAAATCATTTTAAAAATGTTTTAGAAATTAGCAGCGGAAATTAATAATGCAGAAAATAAAGAGTTGATGAATAGAGAAATAACACCACGAATTATTGAGGTTCGGTCAAAAAGAAAAGACCTAATATTTTATCCAAGATTTATTCTATAGAGTATCAAGTAAATCTTAAGAGATTTTAGTAGGTTGAACTCTCAAACCCATTTATACAAGAAAAAATGAAGTTTCTGGCTAACTTATAATCAAACAATAAACAATAGAGTGAAGTATTTAGTCTTCCTTCCAAATGACATATTGAAGCGAATAGTCTTCTTTCTAAACAACAACTTAAAGCAGTTAGTCCCCAAGCTAAACCGAGATTTTACACAGACTTATCTCAAACCTAAGTGAGCTTTTAAATCGGGTTAACTCACAAACTAAACCGAGGGTTTGATGGACTGGTAAGAAACCTATGAGATTTTATATCGAGCTTATCTTAAACCTTAGCAAGAATTTAATTGAGTTGGGATTATGAATCAGACAAGGGTTTTTACTAGTATAACTGTAACATCCCAAACCCTGAAATTTACATAAAAAGAATTACTTGACAATTTAAGATGTCACCCCGACAATCCAACAAAAAAATTTCAAAACATTTATCAACATGCAACAAAAAATCTTATCTTCAAAACTTTATTTTAAACTTCGTAGTTGAAGTATTCAACTTTAAACAATGTAGTTCAACATTAACTCAAAACATAGCAAAATGCTCTGTTCTCGATGTTTCAAGATCAGAGCACTAAAACCACTAATTTGAGATAAAACAATAAAATAAATAAATAATAGCTCCAACAAGCCACCTTCCACACACAAAAATAACTTTACTTCTGATTATCTACAAGATGTCCATGGTGGACAACATTAAACAAAAGAAGTGAGAAATAAACTTCAATATGAACAGTGTAAAGAATGCAAAAGTAGAAAAACACACAATATGTCATACATTTAATACACAACCAACATCACTATAATCTCACACTCATTCATAACAATGTGCTAATATATACACAATGCGACTCACAACACAAAGTATCTCTATGTATGTGATACCAGCTCAACATTTTGTTCTCTTAGGAACTGGGTCCCCCCTTCTGAACCCATGAGCTCCCCCCTTTTAAGCTCCAAGCCCCCTTTTCTGAGTTTGGGACAAGCCACTAGCCCTCCTTCTGAACTAGCGAACATGCCTCTTTCAATAACACGGCACCATGGTGCATGTCCATACAATCAATGCAACAACAATAATAACACTTATGGTCCCCATTCAGACCATAAACAACATGCATTGACACACAATAGTAGATCCCCCTTCTAAATTACTATTCACCAATAATAACAATAATGTGCACCAACCATAAATAATTAATCACCATATAATAATGCATTTCATTAACAATACCAGTCATATTCACATCATATAACAACACGAAATAGCACTGTATGTATCTCATATAATCGCCACACCATATAAACAGCAACATGTAAGTAAGGCAATTACCATTCAACAATAATAATTCCAACACAATTAATTAGATTTATAATAATTAATTAACAACGGCAACATAAGCAAACAATAGCCATTTATCACCTAAATAACAGAACCACATCGAAAATCCAAACTGACAATTCAAACTACACCAACAGGGACAAAAATAACCCTTCTGACAACATGACAGGTAGCCCGTCACCAGGGCGAGGCCTGTCATCCTGTTAAAATCCCCTAAATAGTCATTAATGTGACGATCAACTTGGAAAACAAACTTTGGAGACCATGACAGTCTCTCTGTCATAGCGCTGACGAACGTCAGCTGCTTGAAGTGCGTGACGATCAACCCGTCACCCTGCACCAGAAGGAAAAAATGCGACTTGCCATGGAATTTTAATGGAAACTCTAATTTTTGGCTTCCTAATCATCTTAACATGCCTAGAAAATTACACCACATGTAATAACCGTGTTATAACATACTAATTCACATAATTACACAAATTGTTCATCATTTTCATCAAACTCATGTTTATGTTCAAACCTTAAAAAATCCCATCAACGACATGAAATCATATACATATAAACAGAATCATACACGCAAGAATTAAGTCACAAAATCACATAACAACAGAATCAATCTTCAAATTTTCAAATTATCTCACAACAACAACAAATCATAATAGAATTTTGACAAACCCTAATGAGAGTAAGGGTCTCTCTTCTCTACTATTTCATGCAAAACACCCATATAGAAGCCATTTATCCCCATTACCTCAAATTCTTAGCAAAATAATGAATTGGTTAATGGTTTGTTCTTCCCTCTTCAAGTCCTAGCATCCTTTTTTCTTCAAAACTCTATTTCACGTACTAACTTCTCAAAAGCTCTACTCACCCATGAAATGTCAGAAATGGGATAGATCATACCTGCTTCAAGAAGCTTCAACACTTTCTTCCTCACTACTTCTATCAATGTAAGATTTAATATTTGTTGAGATTGAACTACCAACTTGAATTCTTCCTCAAGTTTGATCTTGTGCGTGCAATAAGTTAGACTTATCCCTTTCAAATTAGAACACTCCAATAAAGATATTTATTATTACCTCTTAGAACTCTCAATAGTTTTTCTTCTTCCAAAATAGACAAGTAACTACTTATGATGGCCGGTTGCAATAATTTATCCCATAAGAATACATATTTCAAGTGCTTTAGAAGCTCTTTCAATTCATGATTATTTGAGGTTTTTATCAAACTATTTTGCTCACTACCACCTAATTCTTCAATATTTATCATGGCTTTTTGATAAGTGGTTTTTATATCGTTTTTATTAGCTATTTTTTCTTTATATTTTACAGTTTTCATTCGCTTTCCTTTCATTTTACCATATTTTACGCTTTGGTATTGTATTTCCTTTGTTTTCAGGCCATAATAAGCATTCCAAGCAAAAGAAGGACAAGAAGTAGATAAAACGCGGAAAAATATCCCAACAAATTATCAAAAGGATTCACAAAGTATACTTTCAGCATGTTGCACATCATGATAGACTTGTGGTATTTTGATCATATCTAGAGCGTCGTAACTCAGAATGACGTGGGACCAACGACAAATGAAAGCTAATGTCAAGGGTTACAAATGACCACTTTGAGGCGTCTCTATACAAAAAACAGAGGCATGTTATGAGCACCTTTAATTGCTATTTTGGGTCATAACAGACAGACGAGTTTTTCCCTATTTGTTTCCTTTCCGACCTGATTCCCTCTGCTTTAAGGCTTTTGATTGCTTGGATATGATCTTCATTGTATGTAATTGGTAATGAAAATTATGAGATTCTTACCATGTTTAGAATTTAATATAAAATCACATAGGTAGTAGTCTTGACTTTTTATCCAGTTTTTAATTTTAATTTTTGTTTTACGCTTCTTTTTCCGCATTTTGTAAAAGTCTCTATTGGAGCAGCCAGATCAATTTTTCAATTCAAGTACTGATTTTTCATTAATCTGGTTCCCGATTATCGCTTTAATTATTTGTTTATCAATTATATCTTTATCCGTATTTATCACTTTGATTGGATCATTCCTTACATGAGTGAGTAGTTCACTAGGGACTAAGGGTTAGGAACCATATGATATAATTATTCGCTTGATTTAAGCTGGTTGTAGGAATTCACCCTTTTTTATTTTAAGAGTATGAGTTTTATTCAAAACTTGCTATGAAAGCAGGAGTGTTGTTTATAGGTATTTGACTTGCGCCAAAAAGATAGAGACAATACCGAAAAGCAGGTTTTTAAACAGTCAAGTCCAAAGTCATGAAAGTGATTGAATGAAATTGAGAAAGGTCCTATTTTTAATATTTGTGCAATGGTAAATACCACTAACGAATGTTTCTACGCGAGCAAAAGACAATGAGCGTCTCGTTCGTTAGAGGTAGGGAAATAGGCTAGCGAAAGCAGGTGTTGCTATATTAATCTATTTTTTATAAACTGAGTCGAAATTCTCGTAATAGAAATGTTTAGGTCAGGTGGAGAAGTCTAAGATAGGATTTATAACCCTAGGTCATCTTTATTCTAATATAGGATTTATAACCCTAGGTCATCTTTATTTTATAACCCTAGCTTTACACTAATAAGATAGAAATTGGTATTTAACCATTGATCTCTGAGATTCAATACTTTTTACTACTTTAACATTAATTATGCACTTGCGGCATGTCAAGTTTTTGGCGCCGTTGCCGGGGACCAATTGTGTTAATATTGAAATTCTATTTGATCACCGTATACACTAGAGTTTTATTTTCCTACTTAAGTTCTATCGCTACTTTTGTATGCGAAGAACACGTTCTGCTAATACTTTAGTCGGACCTGTTGATGAGATCTAGCGTTTTTTGCTAGAAAGGCGCTGAACTCAAAGACAACTCTCAACGGTTGAACCTATTGTTGATATGAAACCTTTGAAATATTATGTGGTTTCGAAAAAAGAGAAACCACATTGCAGTATCATGCACCCACCTATTGGGGAAAATAACTTCGTATTTAAACCTTCATTAATAGGTATGATCTAACAAGACCAATTTTTAGGGTTACCTTCAGAGAACCCAAACTTACACCTATCAATTTTTTTCGATAATTGTGGTACTATTAAGGCAAACAGTGTCGACCAGAATGCTATTCGCCTAAGAATTTTTCCATTCTCTCTGAGAGATCGAGCGTGGGTTTGGCTTCAATCCTTACCTGCTAATTTGATAACTTCTTAGGCCCAATTGAAATTCGTTTTCTCGAACGGTATTTTCCACCGAGTAAGACAACCCAAATTAGGAACAAAATAAATAATTTAAGGCAAGAAGATAGGGAATCATCGTTTGATGCATGAGAGTGTTATAAGGACTTGTTAAGGCTTTTCCCTTTTCATGGGCTCGAAAAATGGATGATAATCCACACCTTTTATAGCGGTCTCCTTTACTCCATAAGGATGACCCTTGATGCGGCTTCTGATGGAGCTCTCATGAACAACCCCTAAGATGTGGCCTATAATCTTATTGAGGAAGTATCCAAGAACTATCAATCTCAGGGAAGCATGCGACAAGTTGCTGCTAAAACCATCCCTAAAACTAGATGGATCTTTTAAGTGAGTCAATTTGATCACATGAATGCTAAACTCGATGCCCTTTATCAGAAGATTGAAAATTTAAGCATCGTCCTTCCAGCACCGCCTCCATGTATCCCTGTTGCTCTTATTACCCTCGCTAATCTTAGCTGTGAGAATTGCAATGTGAATGGACATATTAGAAATGATTGCCAAATGATCATCACTTGAGGGTCTACCCAAGAAAATGCCAATTTCGTGAATAATCAGGGGAACAATCCTTACTCTAATACCTACAACCCCGAGTGGAAAAACCACCAAAAACTTTCTTACAAAAACAACCAACCCCAACAGATTTTGGGACCACCAAGTTTCTCAATGCTGCCTCAAGTACCCAAAAGAAATCTAATATAGAGTTGATGGGGAAGAACTTTATAGCGGCGCAGACTCACCTAAATGAAGAGTTTAAAAATTAAAACCTCCATATTAATGAAGTCCTTAACCAGCTGATCACCAAACTGGAAAATATCACCACCCATAAAAAATTGTTGGAGACCCAAATCTCCCAGGTTGCACAGCAACAAACTTTATTTTTTATTCCTCAAGGGTCATTTCTAAGGCAATATGTTGTGACAATAAGAAGTGGTAGACCTTTGGTTGACTCCGAAGAGAAGGGGAAATAGAGAGAAAAAAAAGAAAGGAAGAAGGTTGAAGGTAGTTCCAGTAAGGTTAATAAGGAAGTAGCGCTTAGTGAACCTACACCTCTTGAAAATGAGGGTGTCATACCCCAAATTTGTCCTATCCTGTATATAGTTTTCACCTGTATATTCATCCACTAACCATCATTCAGAAAAATGCAAAAAAAATGTTGTTTCTATCATGAGGTTGAAGTGAATCGAATCAAGTTTCAGTTGAGGTTTATCAGGTCAAGGATAAGTGTAGTATGTATTGAAATTCAGGGTTTTGATTTAATCTGTCATTCTGACAAGGATTTGATTCAAGATCAAGGTCAGGGTGTATATACCCCGAGTGGTGTGTACTTAGAGTTTCAGTTAGGGTTTGTGCCAATGCAAATTATCTGTGTATAGGTCAAGTTGTGCTAAGTTCAAATGTTTCGTAGTTGTGGATCATCAGAGACCAGTTCCTTCTCAATCAGGGTTTTTTTGAACAATTGTGATACAATTCATGTTCTTATGATTTTAAGGCACATTTGAGGCATAATGAAAACTTTGGCTTGTCAGTGTTTGAGTGGTTAAATTCAGAAATTGATGCATCAGTGTTTTGATTTGTTTCCAAGCTCTAATGAATTTGAATATCCATATCGCCTCATGGTCATTATCTCATGATTAATTGGTCTCAAGGTTGATTTTGGTTCAACGTCAGGCATGCCATTTGTTCAGAATATTTGTAAGGGTGATTCAAGAATGTCATATTCAATATTATTGCAAATTTGGTCAAAGGTGTTGTTCAAAGCATTATGGAAGGTGCAAAGAGTATTAGGAGCCTGTGTCCATTTATAAAGCCATTGCAAAAAAAAGCATGCCCATGATTGTCAAAAAAAGAGAGAAAATCCCATACATTATGATATAAAGTCCATCATACTAATTCATGTGCACAAAGATCATTCCAAAAAAGGTTACAAAACAAGAGTCCATGCACAAGAGTTTGCAAGCCCATTGGCATTCAAGTTTTACAAGCCCAAATTCAAAGGATAAAAAAGCCATTGCCAAAATTACAACTGATTCAATAGACAAATCATGCCAAAATTACAATCTTTTACTCCAACAGCCGATGAAGAATGCACACGCCGGTCCAAGCTGCTATACAAGGTATTCCAAACTGCTATTGGTATCCAAAGCAGAATAATCAAACGCGACACATGATAACCACCTGCACACAAAGTGAGTCACACAACATAATAACCTGCACCAATTTATTTTTCACAAACCTTATTAAAATAACCAAAACACACGCATAACTTTGAGCACTTGCACAAAATAACAACCATGTAATCTGTAGCAAATACGACAAAAACAAGTCGTGAAAGATGCATCATTTCATCCTTCATCCTCATCACAACCTTCTCTCCAAGCTTCCCAAATTGCCCTTCAATTTCTTCTATAAATTGAAACCTTTTTTTTTCATTACGGAGGAAGCCAAAAGTGCCAAAACCACTCTACAGAATTTCACTCACGAACCTTCTCCTTCGTTCTAACCATATAACAGAATCACACCCAACCTCACCCTTCTTCATTATTTCAAATCACAAACAACCCTTCATACCTCAATACAACTTTGAAATATCAACCCTTCTTCAACCTACCCCTTTTAGAAATCCAACACACTCCAAAAAATTCTCAAACCCATAACAGAACACAGAAAGAGAAGAAGAAAGAACAATTGAAACCAAATCGTAAATCAAAAGTGAGACGAAGAAAGAGATTGAAATCGAAGTAAATCGTGAAACCCACAAACTTGAGAATTGGATTGAACCGAGAAGAAGACGGAAGCGAAAAAAACCAGAAAGGTTGAGGTTCTGAGGTCACGCAAGGACAAGGTTGAGATTTGTTTTCGTTCCCTTGTGGATTGTTGATGCGATGATGAGGAAATCTGAGCGTATTCTTCTTCAATAGTTTGTTTATGAAAAAAATAATAACTTAATGGTCTTTTAATAAAATTTGAAGCATTTATTTATGCTTGGCTGTGGCAATCCTTATTTGGTGCCTTGGTTTTTTAGTTTTTCAGTTGTGTTTTGGGCTCTATGACCCGTTTGAAGGTTTTGGTCCACCCTTAAGTTTTTTTTCTCCACCGTGCTTTTGTTCTAAGGAAGTTTTACCCCATACCCCTACACTTATACCTATACTCCTACATTAAAAAATTTTGGACCAAAATATCCTCGTATAAAAATTTATTATTTTTTAATTTTTTTATATTTTTTTATTTGTTTACCGGAAGACTTTTTGGAAGTCTTCCGGTTCACATTTTTTTAGTATGTTTACCGGAAGACTTTTTGGAAGTCTTCCGGTACATATTTTTTTCGTTTGTTTACCGGAAGACTTTTTTGGAAGTCTTCCGGTTCATGTTTTTTTTTAATTTGTAATTAATATTTAAGATTTATTAATTTTATATAAAGACCAATTTAGTAAAATTTTGAATATTATACTTAAAATATAAAAATTCTATAAATAGAGAATCATTTTCAGAATATTTTCTATTTACTATAATTATTAGAATACTAGGATTAAAATCATTTATTTTAAATGATCATAATAGTAGAATTTTCTCAAATATTTTATTAATCTTAAACATTAATAAATAAAATAAATTTAAATATAAGATATAAATTTACATTATTTAATATATTTAATCAAATGAAAACATATGTGATAAATAAATAATGTATTTTAACTTAAAATGATCACAATAAGTTAACTTGCAAAATAATATAAGTAATAAATTAATAATGTATTTTATTTAAAATAATCACAATAATAAAATACGCAAATAATGTGTTTTATTTATAGGACTGATATAGTTTTATTGATTATTTAATTTTGAATACTACTATGAATATAGTATTTAATCTATACTTTAGAACTCACATAATTATAAATATAAAAAATATTGTTTTATTACCCATATTTTTATTTAATTAAAAAAAATAAGAATATAAATTTATTATTTGTTTTTCATTTTTGTTTGATCTTTTTAATTATTTCACTTTATTTAATATTTTTAATAAAATAAATAATATATTTTATTTAAAGTAAGCACGGTATAGAATATGCAAAAAATTTATAAATAAAAAAAAGATCAAACGAAAATGAAAAATAAATAATAAATTTATATTCTTATTTTTTTTAATTAAATAAAAATATGGGTAATAAAACAATATTTTTTTATATTTATAATTATGTGAGTTCTAAAGTATAGATTAAATACTATATTCATAGTAGTATTTAAAATTAAATAATCAATAAAACTATATCAGTCCTATAAATAAAACACATTATTTGCGTATTCTATTACTGTGATTATTTTAAATAAAATACATTATTAATTTATTACTTATATTATTTTGCAAGTTAACTTATTGTGATCATTTTAAGTTAAAATACATTATTTATTTATCACATATGTTTTCATTTGATTAAATATATTGAATAATATGAACTTATATTCTATATTTAAATTTATTTTATTTATTAATGTTTAAGATTAATAAGATATTTGAGAAAATTTTACTATTATGATCATTTAAAATAAATGATTTTAATCTCATTGTATTCTAATAATTATAGCAAATAGAAAATATTCTGAAAATAATTCTCTATTTATAGAATTTTTATATTTTAGTATACTTTTCAAATATTCACTAAATTGATCTTTATATAAAGTTAATAAATCTTAAATATTAATTACAAATTAAAAAAAAATATGAACCGGAAGACTTCCAAAAAGTTTTCCGGTAAATAAACGAAAAAATATGAACCGGAAGACTTCCAAAAAGTCTTCCGGTAAACATAAGAAAAAAATGTGAACCAGAAGACTTCCAAAAAGTCTTCCGGTAAACAAATAAAAAAATATAAAAAAATTAAAAAAATAATAAATTTTTATACGAGGATATTTTGGTCCAAAAATTTTTAATGTAGGGGTATAGGTATAAGTGTAGGGGTATGAAGTAAAACTTCCTTGTTCTAAGGAAGAGGGTGTTGGATTTTGTTAGTAAAGCCCATACTGAGTTTTCCAATTCACACATCACCCTTGTTTTTTTTTGTTTCTCTGCCGTGCTTTATTTTGAGGGATGGATGATGGGTTTTGGCCCATATGATTCCACTCCTAGCACCCCTTTTATTTTATTTAAACCCCCTTTCTTCTTTTTTTATTATTTTTTTTTTAACTTTCTAGGTTTTTTTATAAAAAACAATTTCTATCATTTAACTAGCTTGAGTTTCTCTTAATGATTACGATTTTCTTTTTTGACTTTCATTTTATTTTGAATTTCAATTTTATTTCTCTTTTTTTTTCATTTTCTTTTAGATCGATTTTATTTCGAATATTAGTCCATGAAGTCTTTCTATTCATAAACGTTAATTTATCGAGGTTGTTAACCTTCATTATTTCAAATATATAGAAAATGATCATTGAGATCATTTCTATACTTTAGAATCGTGATAGGTTACCTTCGATTAGTTAACACAAGTTTGTGATTAATACGAGACCTTCCCCTTGTTTTTTGTCTGTGTGACACGATTACATTGGAAAATGATCCTCAATATAATTTCTCCATCGTGTTTTTAGCACGGATATCAACTTGCACGACCTCCTATAGTTTGATCTTCATCATCGATCGATCTACGACGGTTTCGCTCTACATTTCGTCCAGATTCAATTCATATTAACTAACGACTAACTTTACTTCTGTCAATATACTCTTGCTTTATTTTTAGTCATTATCTCTTGATTTTATTATCTTGTTCATATATTTGTTAAAATTATCTTGATTATACTATAGTGGATATTATCTTGATTATATTGTTATATATCTTGCTATATTATTCACATTGTTCATATTCATGTCATATTCATATTGTTCATATCTCATTCACACTATTTGAAAACATAATAACAATTATCGAAACAATAAAATCCTAAATTGGTGGACTATTGGTTACTTTTATGAGCAACGGAACTTGGACCTTGTATCAGAAACCCTAGCTTGGAGCTTTTGTCTGACTTTTCCTCAAGGTTTAGTTTAGTACACCTCGCACACACACGACTTCCTCTCGGGCTACCTTACAATGAACCCTTTTATTTTGTGCAACCCCGTGTAACTTACATGTACCCCTCTCTTGTTCCGATGTACGCATTCGTATTTTACTTTGATTATGGTTTACCTTCTAGGAGCATCCATAGGGACTAGCGTACACTAAACCATTTTCAAACTAGTCCTCGATTCGTCATTAAGCCATTTTCAAATACCCCTCGTAAGTCGAGTGCTCGTACGCATTCGCCATCAACCTATCACACACACTCGCACATTTCATTGTGGTTTTGTTATTAGGAGCACCCTCAGGAACTAATATTGTTTCTCACAACTTAACCCTTGATTCGTCATCGAGCCGGTTCTATTTTCAACCAAACCCTCGACTCGTCGTCGAGCCATTCTCAAACTAACTTCAACCAACCACGTCTTTGCCCGTAAATATAATCAAACCCTTGATCCAACGTCAAACAGATTTTCTCAATCAACCTATCAAAACAATTAACAAATATATAAGTCTTTTCAAAGTGAAAAAGAGAGGGATTGAGCCTTTGATTTCTCTTCAGTTGTTTGAATGCGAGTTATCTTACTCGTGTATGAGCAATTGACGACTCTAAAACGTTTCCAACTCGACAACATTCACCTATCTTCTAACCACTCATTATTCAAAACGCCATTCAAACACAACTTCTTTTCAAGATGAAAAAGAAGATAGAGAGTCACACCTTTGACTCACTATCCCAATTACTTGGTCCCAAGGAGCCTTTCTTAAGTCTCGAGTAATCGTCATCTAAACCTAACTTTAACATGTTAACCCCATCATTTCATGGTCGTCTCCACGAACTACAGACACTCTGGTTCTTCATTCATTTTTGAATGTGAGATACGTAGGCACAAGATTGCGATAATCTTGATGAGCTACGTTCTATCCATCTTCCATTTCCCCATATCCTTTCCCGTAGTCGAACTACGAGAGCCCTGATTTCTCATTCTCGTCCAAATGAGCATATGTAGGCACAATGGCTCAAATCCTTGTCGAGCACCCTATTCTTAAACCACCCATTTCCCCTGGCATTGTTATCCTTTTATTTTACCGCTTTGCATTTATCATTGAGAAGAAAACAAATAAGCTTAGCTAACGTTCATCACAATTTGATCTAAGAGGTTTCCATTGAGTACAACAGACGTGAGGGGTGCTAATACCTTCCCCTTGCGTAACCGACTCCCGAACCCGGAACATTGGTTATGACGACCGTGTTTCTGTATTTCTTTTAAAAGGTTTTCTTGATATTTTCCTTTCCTATCTTTTTGGGATAAATAAAGTTCGGTGGTGACTCTGTCGAACCGCATTCCGTGCCTTTAGCACGAGGGTCGTTTCTCGATTGACTTTTCGAGGTACGATAGGTGACGACTCTACTGGGGACTTGTTTGCTCCATGCAAGAGAGAGTCGAGTCTGTCTTAGTCCAAATTGTGAGCTTGTTAGCTTCACTTAGTTGTTTTCTTCTCGTTTTCTCGTTTATTTATTTACTTTCCTATCCTTATCTTTGTTGCTTTTGATTATTGTGACATTGTTGGGATGCTCTGCTTATGGGTACTTTGTGAGATGGCTCTATACCCGAGTCTGAGTAAAACCTTAGGATTAGGATGGTGATTGTGTAGTAGAGATTTGCGTGGGTTCTTCCATGTAAGGCCGAAGCAAAAACCCCGCTTGGAGTAGATTTCGTTGGAGATGTTATTATTGTGGTAAGTCTTTGCCATAACAATAATCTTTTCGAGCCCGAATCATTGATCCCAAGGACCGTTAACCCATTCTATCCATGGCAGTCGGTAGTGTTAAATCCTTTTGGATTAATACGAACGCCCCAATCAGATGAGATCCCTTGAATGTATTACTTCCTAAAAGTAATATTTTCAACCTCAATCTATGACTCTGAGGACCTGGTTTAGAACCTGTGTATCGATGGTTATGTAGTTGACGCCTCCGAGGAGTCTTTCTCGTGTGGAAGATATGAAAACCTCACCTATAGGAGATCCTTTCGAGGATATCATTATCGTGATGAGGCTTTGTCATTGCTATAATATCTTTGAAAGATATCCATGACTCTAGGCACTTACCCGTTTTAGAATCCTACCTGTGGGGTTTCTTTGAGTAGTGACTTTGGTTCTAGATCCGTTCCTCCGGCCAACCTCAGAACTGTTTGAACCTGTGACCTTACGATCCTAGATCTTGCATCTTGCATTGCACCTTGCATTACATGTCATCGCATTGCATTGCATATGTTATACATCTTGCATTTTTATTCCATGGGTTGGATCTCATTTCTCCTTCCTTCATCTCCAGTAAATCAAGCTGATTCCTCAACACCAGTACGCAACTAGAGCCAACACTAGACGAATGATAGAGCAGATTCAACAAGAACAAGTCGCCTTCAGAGAAGAGTTGGACTCCCTCAAAGGCAAGATTGACCAGATCCTCGAAGCCATCACTACGGCCAGAAAAGAAGAAGAACTGCGTGAAGCCGTTGCCGTCAACAACAATGGTCAGGTGCAAGGGTCTACCTCAAGGCTCTCAGTTCCTGTTCCCAACCCCATGACCTATGGGATGCCAATGAACTTCGCTACCGTAGCTGAAGGAGGCACTTCTCAACCAATCCTAGTGCCTGAAGTCACTATTGAAGCCATCCCACAAGCCCAACCTATTGTTGTTCAGATTTACATTCCTCATGTCGAAGAGAATCTTCTAGACCAGTATGACAATGTGCAACAATATCATGCTGTTATCCCCATTCTCAGTCTTGTTTCTGCTTAGGATTCTGAAGCCATCAAAATGTGTCACGATCTAGCTGAGAAACTCCGAGTCATGGAGGGGCACAACTCATCTTCTCTCAATGCTTTGGAACTGTGCTGGGTGCCGGATGTTGTCATTCCTCCCAAGTTTAAAGTGTCAGAATTCTCAAAGTACAAAGGCCTCAGTTTCCCTAACATTCATCTGAAGATGTACTGCCGCAAGATGGCTGCCTATGCCAGAGACAAAAAGCTAATGAATCATTGCTTCTAAGACAGCTTGTTTGGAGCATCTCTCAAGTGGTATATGCAGCTGGAGCATAGCAGTGTGTGCACTTGGGCTGAGCTAGCTGATTCGTTTGTCAAGCAGTATAAATACAACACCGATCTTGCTCCTAACTGTAAGAGCACAGATTGTGTCTTAGTTATATCTCTATGTTTTGATGATAACACTTATAAATTTTGTATTCAAGAATTATATACTCTAAACGTGTTCTAAATTGTTTGCTACAGGCACTAAAGAAAATTATCTTAAGAAAGCAAAATTGCATCTAAACATTGTTCGTATGAAAGACTTCATAAGTTCAAGAGCATCTTAAGTGAAGATCTGAACACTGCTCCCAGAAGAATCTGACTACTGTCTCTTGAAGATTCTGAAGAAGGAGCCTCTAAAGCATAGAAGACTCTGCTCTGAGAGATTTACACGCTCAAGCACACAAGCTGCACATACTCTGACTCAGCTCAATCTGAAGAACATTCAAGACTCTGAAGATCCAGATGATCCTTGGTCTGAAGACTCTGAAGATTCAGATTCTAATGTTGAAAGATGAACTTACTTTGAAGAAGATTTAAATATGTACGTTGGTTTTTTTCTCAACAGCTCTTTCCTATTTTGTGCTAGACACAAGGACACAGACAAAAAGGTTTTATCTGTGCATTCCATTCTGAGGAAAGTATTCTGCAAGTGAAGACAAAAAGCATCAGGCCTGTTTCAGCACAGCCTCCAATGTGAAGACAAAAGGCTCTAGGCTTTTCTGCACAGCCTTCAACGTAACAAGACTTCTTGGATCTTAGTGCCTATATAAAGAAGTCCACTCCATCTTCTTCAGTATCGAATCTCTAGCAATATCTCTACTCAAAGCAAACCTTTCAAAGCTCTTTATCATATTACTTTGCTTTATCTTTATTCTTAACTTAAGAGAAATATCACTGTTGTGATAACAGCTTATTAGAAGCATTCTTACTCTTGTAAAAGTCTTACTTTGTTTGTAAAAGGTTTTCCTTAAGAGGATCCAGTTGGGATCAGTTGCTCTTGAGAAGACTAAGAACGGTTGTTCTTAGGTGTTGCTATTTGTAATCTGTTGATTAAAATAGTGGATTAAGTCCTTGATAGAGAAAGGCAAATCACTCTTGAGAGGGTGGACTGGAGTAGTTGTTTTCAACGAACCAGGATAAAAATATCTGTGTTCTAATCTTTGATTTTTAGTCTTACTTATTCAACCCCCCCCCCCCCCCCTTCTAAGTAATTTTCTCACCTTCAGTTGGCATCAGAGCTCCGGTTCTGCGTGTGCTCCACTTAACCGTGACAGTTAAAGATCCAGTGAGAAAGATACTTTGATATTTGTGTTGTTGCCATTATGGAAACATCTACATCAACTTGCAACAACAAATATGAAGGAGATAGGATCAGTACCAAGCCACCCATGTTTGATGGGGAAAAATCTGACTATTGGAAAGATAGAATAGAAAGTTTTTTCCTCGGGTATGATGCTGATCTTTGGGATATGGTCATTGATGGATATAAACATCCTACTGATGAGGATGGCAAAAAGATTGATAGGAAGTTAATGACTGAAGTACAGAAAAGAGATTTCAAGAATCACCACAAAGCCAGAACTATATTGCTTAATGCAATCTCTCATACTGAGTATAAGAAGATTACAAACAGAGATACTGCTCATGACATGTTTGAGTCACTCAAAATGACTCATGAGGGAAATTCTCAGGTTAAAGAGACCAAGGCGCTGGCGCTCATACAGAAGTATGAGGCATTCAAAATGGAAGAGTCTGAAAATGTTGAAACTATGTTTTCTAGATTTCAGATTCTTACTGCTGGTCTGAAAGTTCTGGATAAGGGCTACTCAACGTCAGATCATGTCAAGAAGATCATCAGGAGTCTTCCCACCAGATGGAGACCAATGGTGACTGCATTGAAGATGGCAAAAGATCTGAACAAGATCTCCTTAGAAGAACTTATCAGTTCTTTGAGAAGTCATGAAATAGAGCTGGAGGAAGATGAACCCCAGAAGAAAGATAAAGGAAAATCCGTAGCTTTAAAATCTAACAAACCTGTTAAAGCTTTGCAGGTAAAAGAAGAAAGTTCTGAAGAATCGTCTTCTGAAGAAGAAGATGAACTGTCCATGCTTTCCAGAAGAATCAACAAGCTCTGGAAGCACAAGGGAAAGAAGTTTAACAACTTCAGAAAAGCTGACCACAGGAAGGAATCTTCTGGACACAGAAGATTTGGAAAGAAAGAGGTCACATGCTATGAATGCAAGGAACCTGGGCACTACAAAAATGACTGCCCCAAACTTCTCAAGGAGAAACCCAAGAGAAAGTTTGATAAAAAGAAAAAGGTTCTTATGGCAACTTGGGATGATTCAGATGAATCTGAATCTGAATCTGAAGCAGAAGAAGAGTGTGCCAACATGGCATTAATGGCTGGAATAGAAGATCAGAATGAAGAATTATCATCTGAATCTGAGTCAGACTCCGACTCTGATGCTGAAGAGGTAATGTCCAAACTTACCAAAGATGAACTTATAAAGGTGTTATCTGAAGTTTTGAAAAGCTACAATAATATCAAACTCAAGAACAAGAAGCTGAAAAGCAATCTTGAATCTGAGATTGATAATCTGAAAACAGAACTTGTTGAGCAGAGAGAAATAAATTTAAAAATAAAAAATGATTTGGAAATTGTTCAACAAGAATCTGACTCTGAAGCTAAGTCATCTGAAAATATTTTGGAAAAATATGACTCTAGTTTTCAGAGGTTCCTCACTAAAAGCATAGACAGAAGCAAGATGGCTTCTATGATCTATGGAGTTAGTAGGAATAAAAGAAAGGGAATTGGATTTCAATCTTCTTCTCTTGAAAAAGATGTAAGACCAATACCTGTAGATGATCTGATCATTAAGATAACTCCTTTATACTCTAATTTTAAATTTGGTCATTTAAATGATATTAAACACACGAGCTCTGAAAAGAATACTCATGTGTTTAGATCTAAGGCAAGTCTAAACAAAAACTATGTTGAAAAACAAAAGTTTAGACAAACCTACAAGGCAACTAACCCTAAAGGACCCAAGAAGATCTGGGTACCTAAAGACAAAATAATCCCTGTTGCAGATGTCCTTAGCAGCAAAGTCAGGACACCAATCATGGTACCTGGACTCTGGATGCTCACGACACATGACGGGAGAAAGGTCTATGTTCCAAAGTCTGGAACTTAGATCTGGAGGGGACGTGAAATTTGGAGGGAACCAGAAAGGCAAGATCATTGGCTCTGGAACTATAGGTAATGGCAACCTACCCTCTATTTCTAATGTTCTGTTAGTTGAAGGATTGAAACATAATCTATTGTCCATAAGTCAATTAAGTGACAATGGTTATGATATTATCTTTAATCAAAAATGTTGCAAAGCTGTATGTCAAAAGGATGGTTCTATCCTATTCAATGGAAAGAGGAAACACAACATTTATAAAATTAACCTTTCAGAACTTAAAGTTCAAAATGTAAAATGCCTCTTATCTGTGAATGATGAGCAATGGGTCTGGCATAGAAGATTGGGGCATATTAATATGAGACGTATATCTCAAATTAATAAACTCAATCTGGTCAGAGGACTTCCTAAGTTGAAGTTCAACTCAGATGCTCTGTGTGAAGCATGTCAAAGAGGCAAATTTTCAAAATCTCATTTTAAATCAAAAAATGTTGTTTCTATCTCCAGACCATTGGAATTACTTCACATTGATCTGTTTGGACCAGTGAAAACTGCATCCATCAGAGGCAAGAAGTATGGGTTAGTCATTGTAGATGACTACAGCAGATGGACATGGGTAAAGTTTCTAAAACACAAGGACGAGTCTCATTCTGTGTTCTTTGACTTCTGCAATCAAGTCCAGACTGAAAAAGATTGTAAAATTATTAAAGTCAGAAGTGATCATGGTGGAGAATTTGAAAATAAACATTTTGAAAAATATTTTTCTGAAAAAGGCATTGCACATGATTTCTCCTGCCCTAGAACTCCACAACAAAATGGAGTTGTAGATAGGAAAAATAGAACATTGCAAGAAATGGCCAGAACCATGATCAACGAGACAAATCTGGAAAAATATTTCTGGGCAGAAGCAATTAACACAGCTTGTTATATTCAGAACAGAGTGTCTGTAAGACCTCTTCTGAAAAAGACTCCCTATGAATTGTGGAGAAACAGAAAGCCTAACATTGCTTATTTTCATCCTTTTGGATGTATTTGTTATATGCTTAATACTAAAGATAATCTGAACAAGTTTGATTCCAAAGCACAGAAGTGTTTCATGCTTGGTTATTCTGAACGCTCTAAAGGCTACAGAGTATTCAATACTGAAACACAGATTGTGGAAGAATCTATTCATGTCAGATTTGATGATAAGCTTGGCTCTGAAAAGCCAAAGCAGTTTGAAAGTTCTGCAGATAGAGAAGTGATTCTCACAGACTCTGAAGGCTCAGAGGCAGAAAAGGCGAAGAACAAAGAATCTGACGCAACCCCAGATGCTACACCTTTGACTTCCCAACTAAACAACTTGCATATTTCTGAAAGACCAACTGTCAGAGGATCTTCTTCCAGAATCAAAGCTTCTCATCCAGAAGATGTGATAATTGGAAAGAAAGATGATCCTATAAGGACAAGATCATTTCTCATAACTTCTGAATCTTCCTTATTTGGCTTAGTGTCAATGATAGAACCAACATCTGTAGATGAGGCTCTGGAAGATAATGAATGGATTATAGCTATGCAAGAAGAGCTGAATCAATTCGCCAGAAATGAAGTTTGGGATCTGGTTCCTAGACCTAAAGGATTCAATGTCATTGGAACAAAATGGGTCTTCAGGAATAAGCTGAATGAAAAGGGAGAAGTAGAAAGGAATAAGGCAAGGCTGGTTGCTCAAGGATATAGTCAACAAGAAGGTATTGATTACACTGAGACATATGCTCCAGTGGCAAGGTTAGAATCTATTCGTCTTCTTATTTCATTTGCTGCACAGATGGATGTTAAAAGTGCTTTTCTTAATGGTATTATAGAAGAAGAAGTATATGTCCACCAACCTCCTGGTTTTGAAAGTGAAAACTTTCCAGATCATGTTTTCAAATTAAAGAAATCCCTTTATGGATTAAAACAAGCTCCCAGAGCTTGGTATGAGAGGTTGAGCAACTTCCTTCTGAAGAAAAATTTTATCAGAGGAAAAGTGGATACAACTTTATTCTGTAAATCTGTTAAGAAAGATCTGTTGATTTGTCAGATTTATGTAGATGACATTATTTTTGGATCAACAAATATTACGCTTGGAAAGGAGTTTGCTAAATGTATGCAGGAAGAATTTGAAATGAGCATGATGGGAGAATTGAGATTCTTCTTGGGAATCCAAGTCAATCAGACTCCAGAATGCACCTACATACATCAAACCAAATATGTTAAAGAGCTTCTGAAGAAGTTCAACATGGTTGATAGCAAAATGGCAAAGACTCCAATGCATCCTACAAGCACTCTAGGTAAGGAAGAGGTAAGTAAGAAGGTAGATCAAAAACTCTACAGAGGTATGATAGGATCTCTTCTATACTTGACTGCTTCTAGACCAGATATTCTGTTTAGTGTCTGCTTATGTGCTAGATTCCAATCAGATCCTAGAGAATCACACTTAACAGCTGTTAAGAGGATTCTGAGGTATCTGAAAGGTACTGCTAACATGGGTTTGTGTTACAGAAGATCTGATGAATTTTCATTAGTTGGATTCTGTGATGCTGACTATGTTGGAGACAGAGTTGAACGTAAAAGCACTTCTGGAAGCTGTCAGTTTCTTGGAAGTCATCTGATCTCATGGTACAGCAAGAAGCAACCTACCATTGCACTATCAACTACAGAGGCAGAATACATTGCTGCTGCTGGATGTTGTACTCAGATGCTCTGGATGAAGAGTCAATTAGAAGATTATCAAATCTATGAGAGTAATCTTTCTATCTTCTGTGATAATACTTCTGCTATATGTTTGTCAAAAAATCCAATCTTGCATTCTAAGGCAAAACATATAGAAATTAAACATCACTTCATCAGAGACTATGTTCAGAAGGGTGTAATTAATTTGGCTTTTGTTGATACAGATCATCAATGGGCTGATATTTTCACAAAACCCCTTGCTGAAGATAGATTTAAGTTCATTTTGAAAAATATTTGTATGGATTTATGTCCAGAATAATATTTCTCAGAGGAAACCTCTCAGATGCAAAATGTTTAATAATCTGAAGTATTTCATCTGTCTATTCGTTCATTTATATTCATTCATTTATTTTTGTGTGAAACTCTGAACTAACAAGCTCAGAAGATCTGAAAGTTGGAAACGTTTCATTTCTTGAGAGACATCAGATGCGCCAGCAAAGCAAACATGTGTCACTCAATATCTGAAAAGATGGAGTGCTCAACTGAATTGACGTTTGAGGTATTGCTTTGAAAATCTCACTTTTCTTGGTTTTCCCCCCAGCTGTCATAATTTAATGTGAAATGATTACTTTTCATTTAATGCTGTCCAAACGTGCGTAAGTGTCTTTTGTGTGCCCTATGCTTGATTTTTGGTTTTCTATATATATCACCTATCACACTTCTATCACACTTTCCACATTCACTTCATTCATGCGTTTCTGCTTTCTTTTCAATCTCTTCCAAAACCCTAAACTGAAACCAAGGTTTTCTTCTTCTTCTTCAATGGCGTCTACTTCAAACACTGCTGCAAAACCTAACAAGACTATAATGTACAAAGAACCTGAACGAACCTTATTCACTCCAGTGGCTGATCTAGAGGTGCTCTGTGAAAGCTTCATTGACCTTGACTCTTTAAAGGAAAATGGGTTTGATCTCATTTCTGCCATTAAAGCTCAAGGATGGGAAAAATATTTTGAAAGGCTAATGGGTCCTGTTTTTCCAACACTGGTAAAGGAATTTTGGATACATGCAAGCGCTGGTCCCAAGTTTATACATTCCTCGGTTCTTGGAGTGGAGATAGTCATCACTGAAAACCTGATCAGACAACTGTTTAGCTATACTGAGTCTGATGGTGTTTCAAATCTTGCTTCTTCTCGCATCGATATGGCTAGGGTTTATGAAGAAGTTACTATTGCTGGTTTGCCGTCAAGTAAGGTTAAAGACTTAAAACCCATTTATAGGATCTGGGCGAAAATCTTTATGAGTACGTTTTTTCACAGAAAACCTTCCAACTCACCAGATTATGTGAGTTCGGAACATTTGTATTTTATGTACTGCATTAGAAAAAATGTCAAAGTGGATCTACCATATCTCATCTTCAGTCATTTACTAACTCATGTCAAAGAAACCAGAGAGGAAGTAAGGGCGAAAGCTGGTAAAGTGAGGACGTGGATACCCCTGGGAAGGTTGATTTCTGATATACTTATTGAGAACAAGCTGGTTCAGCATCTGACTGATGCGAAGATTACAGAAGATCTGACTCACATCATTGGCTCTGAAATTAATGGACTCAATCTGAAGAGGATGAAAATCATCTCAGAATTGAAAGGACAACTCAGGAAGATCAACTCTGACGAGATTCAAGGTAGAAGAATTCCTGTGGAAGATTTTCCACTATTTAGTGCAGATGAACCTAAGGAATTTGTCTGGCTGTACATTACTGAATGTCTAAAGGAAGGAATTCCTTTACCAGCCAATCTCGTTCAGAAGCCTGGAGAAGAATTGCCTAATCAGATGAAGGAAAGGCGCAGTAAGAGGAAGGCTGACGAAGAATCCGTTCAGAAGAAGAGAAAAGCTCCTGAAGCGTCAAGAAAGAAGAGGAAAGAAGGAAAGAAGGCCAGAAGCAGTCCAAGAGAAGCTACTCTGGAAGAAATCAGAGACACCATTCAACAGGTATCAACCATCTGATCCTACTCCTACTGTTCATTCACCACTATCTTCACCACAACTCTCTCCAAGCCTCATACCAAGAACTTCAAAATCTAGAAAGTCTGTCAATATCTCATCCGAACCACTATCCTCTGAACCAGTAAATTTACAATCATCTCCAGCACCAATTCCATCTGAACCACAACCTCAAACTATTCAAAAAGAAATTCCTCCACCAGAACCAATTCTATCAGAGAACTCTCCAACAAAAATGGCTTGGAAGTAAGTTGACTTTTGTTGACCAAAATCACATTCATCTGATGACTTGTAACTTGTCTGGACCATAACTTGAGTTCTATAAATCCAATCAAGGACTTCTAGTACTCCAAAGAAAGCTAAGAGCATTCTCTACAAGTTTCATGTTGGTAAAAAGTTGAGATGAAACTTGTATCTTGAGATAGGTGGTCTTGAAGTTGGGGACTAAACAGGGGATTTTACACTAAGAACCCTAATTTAGTAACTTCTCACACTCTTGATTCTTGATGAATTGATCTTGAAATGATGTCTCATATATCTTAACACAACATTCCATGACCATAGAAACTTTGAATTGAGTTTTAATCTCCTTCAATTTCACAATTGATTGAGGATTAACCAGATGAAAACCCTAGCTGCAACACCTTCAACTTTAACCTTTCACACCTAGTATAAACACTTGGATGAACTCCATAATGACCCTCGAGGCACTCAATGAGCTCTCTCAACATCTTATATCCATAATCATGAATTCATAATCCTCTGATGATCTTTAATTGGCCTCCAAGTTAGGAGTTGACCCACATACACCAATCAATCCTTTCACAAGACCATTGCCCACTTCCTGATGACTTGATGACCATCTCAACTTGAGTAACACCCCTTGCTTAGACTCAAACCTCTGAGTAGACTCCTCTTACTATGCACAAACTCTTGATCCCCTGTTCAATACAAAATGCTATGTAATGTAAATGCTAGAAAGAAATGAAATGAAACATAAACCAAGTTAAGAAAAGGTTGGGCAAATTTTGGGGTGCAACACTTAGAATTATGTATGCAAGTGTTCTTTGATCTCACTTCACTACACCACTAACACAAACCTTTTTAAAATTCTTTTAAAATACTCTTGAATTTTTAAATTAAGTATTTTTGGAAAAAATTTCAGTGTTAACCGATTCACCTGAGGGGTTAACCGATTAACACAAGTTAAAATTATGATTTTGGGAATTTCTTACAGTGTTAACCGATTAACCATATTGGTTAACCAATTAACACATGTAAAATTTGAATTTTTTGTACGTTGGAAAGGTGTTAACCGATTAAACCTTTTGGTTAACCGATTAACACTAAAGCAACAACCAAAAATAGCATCTGTTCATGGAGAATTGCATTGCTCTATGATTTTCTTACTGGCTATTTTTTCTGTCCCATAATCATACCTTTTTGAAAAGGTTTTTCACTCTTATAAATTGATTTCAGTTTTCAAAATCAAATTCACCTTCAAGAAACAAATTTCAAATATTACTCATTATCTTCAACCTTTTTGAATTTTCAAAAGTGTTCAAATCAGAATTTTAAAACAAGCCATTGAAATACACTTTAACATTTTTACAGCTTGCTTTCACATAAAGAACACTTGTATAATTTCTGAGTAATCTTTGTTTCGAGAAGAAGATCAATATTTCATATTGATATACATTCAGTTGTTACTTATATACAAATTCAGAATTAACTACAACTTATTCTTAGAATTATAAAAGATAAGTTTGTAGGGTTTTCCTTGTGATCCGAATTGTGGACACAAGAGGTCCTTGTGTGAGATATTCATTCTCGGTAGGACTTAAATATTGTGTAAATCCAAGAAGGGTGTTCTTGGTTGTTAGGATTGTCTTGTGTAGAAATCTAGCATTGATAGTAAAATTCTCTTTCATGTTTGAAAGGGGAGTGGAGTACTCTCGGATTGTGAGGGGAACCACTATAAATCTCTGTGTCATTTTTCCTTCTGCACTTTACTGTTTTTCATCACCTAGAAGAACATAAAGAAGAAAAAAAATCCAAGAATCATAAAAACCCAAAAAAAGTGTCTAAGAGCCTAATTCACCCCTCCTCTTAGGCATACTTATAACTTACAGAGTCAAGGGTTTCTGCCTTGATGGTTCAACATTAAAGATACGTATACTAAAGAATACTGTTGGTATTACTGAAGTGTAAATATGTATCAGATGGTCTTCTCGACAAGTTGTGGATTTAAGATCAATTTCTATTTGTGGACTACACACGTATTTAATTGGTTATCCATGAAGTTCAAGATTGCTGAAGTTCAGAGAAGGATTTATTATAAGGATTTAAGATTCATTGCTATTTGAGATATTCACAAATATTTAATGGATTATCCTTAGTCAATGATCAAGGTGTCTCATCAGTTGTAGCACAAGTATCAGCCCCTTGATCTCTTTGAGGATCTGATGTTCAACCAGATGTTGAGACATTCCATCAGCAGAGATTGTGCAGAATTCTGTTGATTCAAGGAGTGAATCACTAGATCACAGGAGATATAGCTGATGATATTGGTACCATACACATGTGTGGTAGGATCTGTCTTTATTCTAGTAAGGTTCTTGGCAAGAAACTAAGTCTAGAATGTAGTGCTAATGGAAGTGAAGATGAAGACATTTTTCTTGGATCAATTTATTGAAGTGCAGCAGGTGTGTTCTAGTCTTTACTAGAAGCGTCTAATATTTATCTAGAAAGTTTCCTGGCAAGAAATTTGTCTAGAATATGGTGTCGGTGATAGCACTGCTTGGGTCAGTTTATTTCTGATCTAAGTACATAGGAGCATGTAACCTTGCTCATCTTGGAGGTCAAGGATAAGTGGCAGTTATCTCTGACTTTCTGAAGAAGTCTCTACTTAAGGAAAGCGGGATTCCTTCTGTAAAGATCTCTTGTGACTAATCTTCTCTGAAGAATCAATCTTTGGCATGTTTGGTTTCTCTAAAGAGGAGTTTTCTGGAGCAAATGCATTTCAAAGGTAGCTATTTCAGAATAGAGGTGTTTTACTCAAACTTGATACCATTAATCAAGTCTATGAGAACATGGAAATCTTTTTCTGTTATATGGAGAAGGTTATTCTAAGTGGCAGAATGAAAGCCTGAACTCTCCAGCAGGATGTCTGATCAGATGTTGTGACATCAAGCAGAAACTTCAGTTTGTAGGAGCTGTGAGAAGAAGTAGATGTTACAGGTCCAAGTCTTGATGTATCTAAAATTCCTTGCTATGGAGCAAGAAGGAGATGTAACTTGAAGATCAAGTTTGCTTGGTGGATCAGAAGTTGTGTTAACCAAACAGTGACATTTGTTTATTTAAGAAGTGTGCTTAAAGAGAATTACTCTTGTGCAGAAGGGTAGTTGTTTGAAAACCAAAGGAGGTTCTGGTTTTGTTCATATATTGGAGCTTGTGGTAGAAGCCCTAAGTTGCTTATGGAAGATTACCTTCTTTTGGAGATGTATTTGATCAAGCTGGTGGAGTTGTATTCTCTGAAGATCTTCAGTTGGATTACTAGGCAGTAGTAAGTCCAGAACCATTGGATGTTGTGTCTGTGATATGTATTAGAACATCGCCTGGTTTATTTTTCTTGGAGAAGGACTTAAAGTTCTGTTATGGAACTTGTGTTTCACATCTTGACTAAGAAGTACTCTATCTTGTCATACAGGAGAATGATAAGGTAAAAGGACTATCTTGGAGTATGATATGAAGGTATTGTCTAAGACTGGAGTGGATCATTGGTTGATTGCATGAAAGTATGGATTCTGATG
This sequence comes from Lathyrus sativus, assembly GCA_963859935.3. NCBI lineage: Eukaryota > Viridiplantae > Streptophyta > Magnoliopsida > Fabales > Fabaceae > Lathyrus > Lathyrus sativus. The sequence continues at coordinate 640,236,780 of OZ012740.1, read as the reverse complement.
TGAATATTCACCAGTTAAACCAAAAGTGTTCCATCTTATCATACAGGAGAATGATGAGAAAAAGAATGTCTTGGATTATGGGGTGTCTATCTTGTTCTCTGACTCAGGCCAGAAGTCTTGTGGAGAAGTGGTAACTCTAGTAAGAAGTGGAGCAGTTTGGTACCTTCTCACTGCATGAGCATGAGGTTGGTCTTGAGATACTGTGGTGATCTTGGAGAACCTTTTATAAAAAATAGAGGGGGGGAGATTATGTCTGATGGGTGTACTAGTTGCTTGTGGTTCAAGCAGTAAGTGAATGCGTTCAGCAAGTGTGTTGAACAGGGAGTGAGCTCTTGAAGACATGAAGATGTGTCTTATGTTTTCCATTCACGTGCTTCTGGAACAAGAGCACTGGTTATCCTTGATATGGGGATTTATACTTCTATCTAGGATTTGTTGCTGCAATAGTACAATTTCTTTTGATGTCTGGGGTTTTATGCAGTTTGAGACTGTTTTCCTCTTTGAGGGTGGAATGTCAGACAAGATGTTGTGACATTGTGTTACTGTTCTAGCTCATGGTGAACTTGACAGTGTTTTTTTTGGTTCTGTCATTGGGTGTCAATGGATCAAATCAGATATATACAAGCTTATTGGGAGTAATATAAAGGGAAGAGAATTATGAACTGGCTTCCTCTGAAGGGATGTTTGTCAGCAGATTTTTGAGCCTCTATCCAAGTGCTTTGTCTTGTATTTGACATCATCAGCTCTGATTTTGTGCATATGGAAATCAAGGAAAACTCACCCTGACATTTTGGAGTTTTGTTTTGCTGAATCTGAGTAAACTTACAGATAGTTATGTCTATCCTGCAACTACTTATTCTATCTGTTCTATTATGGTTTGTGAATCAAGGGGTGTAAAGTTGCAGTGTGTGAAGATGAAGATGATGAAGTGATTCTTCATGTGCTTGGGTTCTCTCTCTTGTAGAGGAGTGCTGATTATGCATGACAGGAGGAGCTATGTACCTGTTTGATGTGTAGCTGTATTACTTGTGTTGACATTATGCTGATATGGAGCTGTGTACAAAGTTTGTTGATTCTCAGGCAAACTTGTGTTCTTGAACCACTGATGAGGTTGTAATGTCAGACAAGATGTCTTGACATTGTATTGTATGGTGTACCCTTTTACCTTGACAAGGTGACTATGGGTCTGGAATTGTAAGACTGTTGGTTTGAACTAGGTCTGTGCTTAATCCTTATGAATGACCTAGGAAATAACATTGGTTATTGTCTGGGAGAATTTATTTTTCTCTGCAGAATATTTGTGTGTCTCAAATAAAGATTTTAAAATCAATTGTTACTTGGCAAGTATTTAATTGATTATCCTTTAATTGGTGATTTCAAACGTGTCATTCCTAAAGGGGCAGTTTCAGACAAGGCAAGAACTCAAGACTCAATGACAATTTTCATGGGTTAAAGTCATGTGGGGCTGATACTGTAGAGGTTGTTTCTTATTGCTTGTGGTAAAGTTTTTATTAATTGCTGGGACATATGTGTGTACACCTACTCCAATATTTGTCAATTTTTGGCTAAACAAAGGGGGAGTAAAGTGGTGTTATCTGTTGCTATTGCTATGGAAAGAGTAATGGTGTTACTTACTGAATGCAACTACTAAGGGGGAACATGAAAGTTTGTGAGGCTAAAGTGTTGTTATCTGTTGCTATTGCTATAGAAAAAGTAGTGGTGTTACTTGCTGAATGCAACTACTAAGGGGGAGCATGAAACTTTGTGAGGATGAATGTTTTTGAGGAAACTACTGTTGTTGCTGCCCTGATAAGTTTGTTTGGTTGTTTTAGCCAAAATTTGCCAAAGGGGGAGATTGTTAGTTCCATGGTTCTATGATTGGCTAAATTTTGGTAAAACATGATCCTGCACTGATGTTAAGCAAGATGTTATAACATCTCCATCTGCTGTGGTGACAGAACTGTTGTCATGTGTTTTAATCAAGATGTCAAGACAAATGTTATGACATCCATCTGCTGTGGTAACAGAATTGCTGTCATGTGTTTTGATCAAGATGTCAAGACAGATGTCGTGACATCCATCTGCTGTGGTAACATAATTGATGTCATGTGTTTTAATCAAGATGTCAAGACAGATGTCGTGACATCTGTGTCTGTTGTGGTAACAGAACTGTTGTCATGTGTTTTAATCAAGATGTCAAGACAAATGTCGTGACATCTGTGTCTGGTATAGCAGGAGCTGCTATGTTATATCTCTTGACAGAGGTGGTTTGGTTTAATGAGATCCTGTTGGATATACCTCATCAGTATGTGCAGGTCAAAAATACTTATTAGGAACAAAGTGCAGATTTAATTGGTGTTCATAAAAAGGATCGTTGAGACTTTTTAGGAAACTATACAATATTTGTTTCTACTGTTATGAAAAAGATTCTGCAGAAGATCAGGAGATAAATTATTGTTTTGGAGATTTAGATCAATTACAGAGTTTATTGGATGTCAAACTGAATGTCGTGACATCAGTATCTGCCAGCATAAGCGCTGTTTTATTTTCTATTAGGTTTCCTCATTTATCTCAGGCTATATTTTAGGAATTTTTCTGGTTAGACCTGATCATGAAAGGAAACGTCTATGGCCTATTTTTTAGCATCTTGAATAGTGAAGATTGGTTTAACTTGGTTAAATCTAATTTCTGTTGCTATCTATGAAGATTGAAATATTCTCTTCTTGCCATTATTTTTTACTAGCCCAAGCCCAGTCTGTATTACTATTTAAGGAGGCGCAGAAGCAAAGGAAAATAAGCACTTACAACTAGAAATACTTGAGTGTAAAATAAGGGTTTAGGGTTTTGAGAGTCTTTTGTGTGTGACCTTGTAAGTCACCCTTTGTATCTTTGGATGCATCGTGGTAGACATGTTTATGCTGTTATTTGTTAATTGTTAATTGTTCACTCAAAGCTTTTAAGCAAGAGTGTATTATTCTTGATTGAAGTTGTTAAGCAAAATCAAGTATTGTGACGTTGAAGAGTGTCTTCTAAAGTCTTTCTTTTTGTATTGGATTGTTATCACTGTTGTGATTGTGGCGCGTGAGAGGTGTCTCTTGTCTAGTGGGTTCTAGGCATAAATTGCATTGGGTAGAGATTAAGTGAGGAGTTGTAAACTTGGAGTTTAGCTCTGAATTAATTATGCTAATACTGGATTTCCTTCCTGGCTTGGTAGCCCCCAGATGTAGGTGATGTTGCACCGAACTGGGTTAACAATTCACTGTGTTATTTATCTTTCAGCATTTACAATTCTGCATAATTTAAATGGTTAGATAAATAGTTCTGCCAGTATGTAGATGTTACAACAGATGTCATGACATTGTTATTTCTGAAAGAATTTTAAAATGGTCATGTTCTGTCCTTGTTTTGTTTTAGCAGAGATCAATACTCTTAGCATCTCTTAGGACATCTGAGATCTGCATACCCGAATTTCATATACCTTGAATCATCGAGCTTACAATGTCAAGACAAACATGTGTAGAATTAACTGAACATAGGACTGGAATCATTGCAAAGAATGGGTGGGTACAAATTTTCAATGAGCCTAATATCCTTTGTTTCGTGAACCGTGAAGCAAACCGCGTTACAACCCTCGAAAGACCTAATTGAGGCGAAGTTTATACTGAAAGCATACTATTGCAAGGTTGCATAAACTGACTCATCATATACTTGCTAATCATCAGCATTGGTATCATTAGCCTTGCTATATCTTTCACACCATTCAAATTAGCACAATGTCTGAGATAACGGTTCATTCGTCTCACACTATCATGACACTTCAATAAACGACACTTTTCCAAAACTTGCATGAACTTTTCATTAAGATTACCATTTGTGAATGTAGAATTTTAACTGTAAATTAGTGCTCGACATCCGAGACACTCCAACAAGGGGCAATCAAAGAGGAACTTGAACTTTCAGTGGCTAACACAAAGCAAGGCTACCTCAAGACCTACAGGATGGCGCAAATCTTTCAATAGCTCGATCAAGGGCAAGCTCTCTTAGAGTATGTCAAAGTTTAGCTTTAACTTTAAAACTAGTTAATCAGGGGCAGACCATTACCATGTTCACATTGGGGCAAGACCAGGTCATCCTGACCATCAAGCAGAATTGTGATCCTCTCTGAAGCGAGTTTACAATAAATTAACAAGTGACCATACTTGGAGCATCTAGAACATCTTCGTCCGCTTCAACCATGGCTTCTTCAACAAACTACGTGTCGAGGAAATCAATCCCGCCCACCACTCAAAGTCCAATCCGCATTGGAAACTACCAAAGTCCACCAACCTGGCACCTATATATCTAATCACCCGTCTGCAATCATACACATCGCATTCTATATCATAAGCATCATCTTGTATCATATGCATACCGAAACCAATCATACTCCCCCAGCACTTGCATCTCCATGCATTAGCATTTGCATTTGTATTTCCATTCGATATGGAACATCATTACTAACATCAAGCATTCATACATATGCAAGTCAAGGTCCAGGATCAATCTCGAGATTTCCAAGACGATATTCAGCCCAGTCAGGGGCATCTTCTTCAAGACCGTGGGCGTTCCTCACGAAGTTATTTCAACCTTTTATTGATTAAGAGCTCAGAAACATATTCAGCCTAGTCAGGGGCATCTTCTTCAAGACCGTGGGCATTCCTCACGAAGTTATTTCAACCTTTTGTTGATCAAGAGCTCAGAAACACATTCATCCTAGTCAGGGGCATCTTCTGCAAATTTGTAGGCATTCCTCATGAAGTTGTTCAACCTTTTGTTGATCAAGATAAGAGCTCAAAGCAACTTTCAGCCCAGCTAGGGGAATTTTCTGCAAATATGTAGGCGCTCCTCATGAAGTTGTGTCAACTGTTATTGATCAAGACAAGATTTCATAAGTAAACTCTGCCCAGCTAGGGGCATCTTCTCGAAAGTTCATGGACGTTCCTCATGAAAATTACTTCAACCTTTTGTTAATGAGATTGTAATCTCCAAGTAGGTCAGTGGGCATTCCTAATTGAGTTGTGTTCTCAACCTTTTGTTGGTGAGGTTGGCGTCCCCAGCTCAACCAGTGGCATTTCTCCGAGTCAGTGGGTGTTCCCTGTTGATTTGTTACAATTCAACCTTCCTTTTGGGCGTTCCTCAGTGAGTTGGCTCTTTTCAACCTTTTATTGACAAGGATTGTGTTCCTCAGTGATTTCTTTGCTTCAACCTTTTATTGATGTCTCAAATAAACCTCACCCATCATATCTCCAGTAAAATTGACCTTTTGTCAATTGCCTTACTATCATCCTTTTGGTGATACACAAACCTTGTCAATTTTACCTAGCCTGCATCCTTTTGGTGTTGGTGGCCTTCAAATTTGGGAAGTTTCCATCATCCTTTTGGTGGTAGTAACTTGGTTTGTTTGATCTTATCGTCATCCTTTTGGTGTCGACAATCTGTGAACCCTTTGGTCTATGAGTCATCCTTTTGGTGAATGACAACCTTTGATTTTGTTTTGCTTGCTACTATCCTTTTGGTAGTAGTAAGGCGTGAGTAACTATCATCCTTCTAGTAATAGGTCTATCATGCTTTTGGTGCCAGATATGTGTGTGTGTGTTCCCTATCATCCTTTTGGTGATAGACCCGTCATACTTTTGGTGTCGAGGTTGTGTGCGTGTGTAACTATTATCCTTTTGGTGATAGATCCTTCATCCTTTTGGTGTCAGAGACGTGTTAACTATCATCCTTTTGGTGTCAGATATATGTGTGTGTCACTCTATCATCCTTTTGGTGATAGGGTTGTCATCCTTTTGGTGCCAGATTGTGAGAGTGTTAACTATCATCCTTTTGGTGTCAGATATGTGTGTGTCGCTATATCATCCTTTTGATGATAGGTCTGTCATCCTTTTGGTGCCAGATTATGCGAGTGTTAACTATCATTCTTTTTGTGATAGGTCTGTCATCCTTTTGGTGCCAGATATGCGTGTGTTCTCTATCATCCTTTTGGTGATAGACCCACAATCTTTTTGGTGTTGGGATTGTGTGCGTGAGTATCTATCATCCTTTGGGTGATAGGTTTATCATCCTTTTAGTGCTAGATATATGTGTGTTCTCTATCATCCTTTTGGTGATAGGCCCTACATCCTTTTAGTGTCGGGATTGTGTGTGTGAGTAACTACCATCCTTTTAGTGATAGGTCTATCATACTTTTGGTGTTAGATTGTTTTAGCTATCATCCTTTTGGCGATAGGCCTGTCATTCTTTTGGTGCTATATTGTGAGAGTGTTAACTATCATCCTTTTGGTGATAGGTCTGTCATCCTTTTGGTGCCAGATATGCATGTGTTCTCTATCATCCTTTTGGTGATAAACCTGCCATCCTTTTGGTGTCGGGATTGCGTGTGTGAGTAACTATCATCCTATTGGTTCTAGATAGGTGTGTGTGAGTTCTCTATCATCCTTTTGGTGATAGGTCTGTCATCCTTTTGGTGTCATATATTGGAGTCGTGTGGGTACTATCATCCTTTTGGTGATAGGTCTCTCATCCTTTTTGGTGTCAGGTTGTTTTAGTTATCATCCTTTTGGTGATAACGACCTTCGCAAGATATACAGTGACCACTCGAGGGTTGATATTAATCTGTTATTTCATTTCCCAAGCATTTCCTTTCTTTTCGGATAAATTCAAGGTCTTTTTCATATCTAATTAACCCTTACATTGAAAGAGTAAACTATGTAGCAGTTCATCTTACCAAGTTTAAGCTAATTAGATAGGGGCATTTGTCATACCCATAATTTGTCCTATCCTTTATATAGTTTTCACCTGTATATTCATCCACTAACCATCATTCAAAATAATCTAAAAAATATGTTGTTTCTATCATGAGGTTGAAGTGAATCGAATCAAGTTTCAGTTGAGGTTTATCAGGACAAGGATAAGTGCAGTATCTATTGAAATTCAAGGTTTTGATTTAATCTGTCTGTCTGACAAGGATTTGTTTCAAGATCAATGTCAGGGTGTATATACCCCAAGTGGTGTGTACTTAGAGTTTCAGTTAGGGTTTGTGACAATTCAAATCATCTATGTATAGGTCAGGCTGTCAGGCTGTGCTAAGTTCAGATGTTTTGTGATTGTGGATCATTAGAGACCAGTTCCTTTTTAATCAGAGTTTTTTTGAACAGTTGTGATACAATTCATGTTCTTATGATTTCAAGGCACATTTGAGGCATAGTGGAAACTTTGGCTTGTCAGTGTTCGAGTGGTTAAATTCAGGAATTGATGCATAAGTGTTTTGATTTGTTTCCAAGCTCTAATAAATTTGAATATCCATATCGCCTCACGATCATTATCTCATGATTAATTGGTTTCTAGGTTGATTTTTGGTTCATCGTCAGGCATGCCATTTGTTCAGAATATTTATAAAGGTGATTCAAGAATCTCAGATTCAATATTATTGTAAATTTGGTCAAAGGTGCTGTTCAAAGCATTATAAAGGGTGCAAAGGGTATTAGGAGCCAATGTCCTTTTAAAAAGCCATTGCAAAAAAAAAACATGCTCATGATTGTAAAAACAAAGAGAAAATCCCATGCATTATGTTATCAAGTCTATCATAGTAATTCATGTGCACAAAGATCATTCCAAAATGGGTTACAAAACAAAAGTCCATGCATAAGAGTTTGCAAGCCCATTGGCATTCAAGTTTTACAAGCCCAAATTCAAAGGAAAAAAAAGCCATTGCCAAAATTACAACCGAGTCACTAGACAAATCATGCCAAAATTACATTCTTTTACTCCAACATCCCATGAAGAATGCACACGCTGGTCCAAGCTACTATACAGGGTATTCCAAACTGCTATTGCTATCCAAAGCATAATAATCAAACGCGACACATGATAACCGCCTGCAAACAAAGTAAGTCACACAACATAATAACCTGCACTAATTTATTTTTTGCAGACCTTATTAAAATAACCAAAACACGCATATAACTTTGAGCACCTGCACAAAATAACAACCATGTAATCCGCAACAACTAGGACAAAAAAAAGTCGTGAAAGATGCATCATTTCACCTTTCATCCTCGTCACAACCTTCTCTCCAAGCTTCCCAAATTGCCCTTCTATTTCTTCTATAAATTGAAACCTTGTTTTTCATTACGGAGGAAGCCAAAAGTGCCAAAACCACTATGTAGAATTTCACTCTCGAACCTTCTCCTTCATTCTAACCTTATAACAGAATCACATCCAACCTCACCCTTCTTCATTATTTCAAATCACAAACAACCCTTCACACCTCAATACTGTCATACCCTAAATTTGTCCTACCTTTCTGTAATTATTTTCATTTATCATTTCATGTCTTTTAGACACGTGTCTGCTCGCAATTGGCTGTTTTTTTTAGAATTTTATCTTTTGACCGATTAAAGGGCGACACGTGGCCTAACCTTTTTTTTGTGAATATTATTTTCTTAACTTTTTCTCTTTTAATATTATTTCTTTTTTAGCTATTATTTTCTCGTTTTATATATATATATATATATATATTTTTTAGTTGGTTTTTTTTTATATATATTTTAATAGTTATTTAATTGTTAATTGTTAATATTTATTTAATAATTATTGTTAATATTTGTGTTAAATGGTTGTTAGAATACTAATTTATTTAGTTATTATTTAGTATTTGTTAATATTTATTATTAATTAAGTATTGATATTTAATTAAGAACATAAGGTGTTGATTAAGAAAAATGGTCAGGAAATTAGATTGTGGGCCGTAAGCGGAGGCCCAACGTGGAACCCTTCAGAAGCTGGGAACCGGCTGGGATTATAAAAAGAAAAAAGGGAAAAGTGATTCTGGAACCCTAAGCTACTGTTCACTAAAATCAGCCGCCGAAGAAACCTTCTCATCCCTTCTTCTCAAACCCTAGCCGCCGCCGCCGCGAGCTTCTCACACCATCTCCACCCGCCTTCCTCACCATCATCAAAATCACCATTCTCTTCTCCATTTTCCGGCGTAACTTAATCTTAGCCGCTGGAACTCTGTCGCCGTTCAACTGGACCAATACTCACCTGTTGTAGCATTTGGAGCTCCTCATCTTCGGCCTCCGAGGGAGTTGTGCAGTTGCTTTACTCGACAGCTCCGTCTTCGGTGAATAATCCTTTCGCAAAGACATTATTTGAGTCCTCCGATTCAGGGTTGAGAGAGAGTCGTCTGTTGTTACGTCAAGGAAGAGAGCTATGGTTGTTATCGTAGGTAATGTTAGACCTACGCGTGGTTACTGGTACTCTGTTGTTGAGCACGCCGTGATTCCGCCGCCGTAGCGAACATCTGGACCAAACCAGGTCCAACTGCGAAGAACACCGTTTCATCTCTTTCAAACATCACTCGGTCTCAGTACAACGCATTCAACAAGCAAGTTTCGACAACATCGATTCCAGAAACTTAGTTCAAGCTATGGATTTTGCACCGAGTTCATTTTGTGAAGATTGCCCTGTTATCTGTTTTTGTGTAGTGTCTGTTATCTTTTTTGCACAGGTTTTCAGCGTAGTTTCACAAGCTGCTCCGGTATCTTCAGTGGCTCACTGAGATTCAAGAGTAACGTGAATCCCTCGAAATAGGGATTGATTGGGTTCCTGTCATGAGAAACCTACTATAGTTGGAACCAATCGCATGTAGACTCTGCAATGGAAAGTCAAGTAACAGCAAGAAGATATCATTCGTATCTTTGATTCAGCTTTGTTTACATGTGTTATTATTTCTCTAAGAAATTATGTTGTTGTCTGTGGCTTGTTCTGTATGCAGGTGTGAGTTTTAAAACATGCTTCGATTCAATTTGGCTTCTATTGTGGCACTTTCATGTTGAAGATGTGCCCCTCTATTCCATCAAAAATGACAACAAACATTTCTGCTTTCTCAGTGCAGACACCCCCGTTTCAGTTGATAACAACATCGATCCATTCATTCCCCCAATTTGATTCTGTTTAATGGATTCTATTTTCACTAATTTCGTTCTGTTTATGTATGCAGTAGTGGTTACATTAAAAGTTTGTTTTGGACATTGGTTCATATGACTGGTTAGCAGTGCGAAGTCACCGCGAGGTCGTTATCATTTGTGCAGGTGATGCAGAGTTGTTTCTCGGTGCCGATGCTCGATACCGTTGCAGTCAGAGCTGAAGCAACGTGGTACTTTGAATCATATCAGAAATCCAAGAGGAAGACACTCCTCGCAACCACCACGACGCGGCGACAACAACGATTATGCATTCACATCTCAGTTGATAGCAATCTAGTTGCATCTTCCATTCAACCCTGAATTTCATTGTCCCTGACTCTGTTTTCTTTTTTTTGTTCTATTTTGGCTAGCTGGTAATGCTGTGCAGGATGCGACCACTGAGCAAGGATCAAAGCTGCATTTTAGATGTGACGACATCATATCCAAAGCATTTCGCACAACCGTCAGTGAAGTAGCACCTATGATGGCGACGAAGACGAACAGCTCCGTCACTACCGCACCATCTAGTTCTTCCTCAGAAAATGTGACTCAGTTTGCAGCGTCAATAATGCTGAACGAGTAGCAGCTGCGGTAACATTCAGTTTGTCGCCGTTTATTCTGACTAACATCGATTCATCAAGTGTTTGCTATGGTGTTCTGATTTATTCTTTGTAGGGTTTTGTTCAGATTGAAATCCATTTCTTTATGAATAGAGTTAGAGTGTGTTGTATTGATATACTATTCTCTTTCATTTGTGCAATTTTTATTCTTGTTAGATTGCTCTGATTGGTTGCTTTAAACTTGTTACTGACTTCGTTCCTACTGATGCATACATGGTTCACCCACTTATGTGAACTTGTTACTGTTGTCGTTTGGACCAAAATGATAAAACATTATTTTCATGTTTAATTGAGGTATCGTGTGTAGTATGTTATGTATATATTATTCTTGTCCACCGTACAAGAGAATATCTTTCCATTTCTAACCTCCATGCTTCACTATCAGCTTCACTTGCCTTACAGAATGAGATAGCACAAAAATAAAGCTGCAAATTCAGGAGATACCGTAAAGATTAAAGCAATTTGTTGGAGATTTGATTTATTTGGATGTGCCCAATTAATTAATTATTTAACTTTATTAATCATTTTTAATTAATTTAATTATTTGATTCATTCGAATAATTTTAGTAATTAATTTGGATTAATATAATTAAATGATTTAGTAAACTTTGATTCATTTTTGATTTTGGATTAGAACCAAAAGATTCTAAATTTTGATTCGCTCTATTTCATTTCCACTCGATAGCAAGGTACCTCTCACTCAAATGTAATAGTTATTTTCTCACTTATGCTTTAATGTTTCAAAATCAGTTTTAAAAAAATAATTCTCGATTAGTCGAGTCATTTTCACCCATGTAAGTCGAGAGCTTCTAAAGCCTCGCCATCGACCTTCGATCACCATACACAACATTTTAAAGCTTAATCCTGGGCTTCCTTACAGTGATACCTATTTGATCAACTACTTCTAGTTGGTCACTTAGAAGACTAGCCCACTTTGCTAGTACACACGCTTAAAATTCAATTTCAAACTTTGACTCAGTTCGAATACTTTTTCAAAGCAAATTAAATCTTTGAAGTCTAGCATTTCTTGGATTTTTGAATGATCATTAGCGAGGTGTACACCTTAAATAATGTATTATTCAACTTTTCGTATTTAATACACTCTTTTTGAACAAAGAAATATCATAGGAATCTAGCATGCTGTGTGATATTTCTATCGTTCATTCAAATATTCTCCGAATGAAAAAGGTGTCGTCGAGATCCAGCATTTCGGTAATACCCCAATTAATTGGTTGTGAGGCCTACGTCTCATTTATCAAATAATTGTCATTTCTCTAATTTTCAAATCCAATATCGTATTCTCACCTCTCGTACTACAATTCTTTTTCATACCCTCGATTCAATTCTTCAAAATATCTTTCTCGACCGAAAGAAGGAGGTTCTTGGAGTCTAGCATTCCTTGAATTTTCGAGTGAATGATTCTCGAGGCACGCCCTTTGAGTTATTATTCATTCAATCTTTCGACCTTTTTAAATATCTTTTTCGATTCACACTTCGAAAGAAGGAGGTTCTTGGAGTCTAGCATTCCTTGAATTTTCGAGTGAATAGCTCTCGAGGCACGCTCTCGAGTTGTTATTCGCTCAACCTTTCGACTTTTTCAAACTCAATCATTCTCAATATTCTCCTGAGTCGATTGCTCGTCCGCATTCGCAACCCATTTCACTCACCATTCCTTCGTGGTCTCGATATTAGGAGCACCCTCAGGGACTAATATCGTTTCTCACAACCTTAACCCTTGACACGTCGTCAAGTCGGTTCCATCTTCAATCAAATCTTCGACACGTCGTCAAACCAGTTCAAAACAATTCCCTTTTGGCCTCGCATGCCATTCTTCGATTCGATCCTTTCACAAACACATTCTTTAAACTTGCGAAAGAGGGATGTTCTTAGAATCTAGCATTCTTTGAATATTCGAATGAGTAACTCTTGGGCACGCCCCCGAGTTGTTATTAGTTCATTCTTTCAATTTCAAAACATCCAATTCTTATCTTCAACTTACTCAACCCAATTTCCGAAAGAACTGAGTTCTTGGGATCTCGCATTCCTTGAATTCTTGAGTGACAAGCTCTTGAGGCACGCCCTTAGGTTGTTTGTCAGTCACTCTTTCGTCTTCCAACTCAACTTCAACCCATTTCAAACCTCATATTTTCGTGGTCGTCTCCACGAACTACGGACGCTCTGATTCTTTATTCATTCTTGAATATAAGATACGTAGGCACAAGATTGCGATGATCTTGGCGAGCACACTTCTATCCATCTTCCATTTTCCCCCCATCCTTTTCCCGTAGTCGAACTACGACGCTCTGATTTCTCATTCTCGTCCGAATGAGCATACGTAGGCACAAGGGCCCCAATCCTTGGCGAGCACCCTATTCTCTAACCACCCATCTCTCCCTTGCGTCTTTAACCTTTTACCCTACCTATTCTACCTTTAACAACGAGAAGAAAACAAGTAAACCTGAACAACACTCCCCGCATTTACCTTAAGAGGTTCCCGTCGAGTACGACGGACGTGAGGGGTGCTAATACCTTCCCCTCACGTAACCGACTCCCGAACCCGGAACTTGGTTGCGACAGCCCTGTTCCTGTCCTTTCGTTTTAAGAGGTTTTCTCGATATTTTCCTCTCCCGTTTATTTCGGGAAAAATAAAGTTCGGTGGCGACTCTGTCGAACCGCATTTCCGCGCCCTTTCGCGCGAGGGTCGTATTTTCGAAAGAATTTTTCGAGGTGCGACAGGTGGCGACTCTGCTGGGGAAGCATTGCTCCATGCAAAGAGAGAGTCGAGCCTATCTTTTGGTTTGTGAGGAGTGTTTGTTTTTTTCTTTTGTTTTCTTTTTGTTTTTGTTCTCTTATAGATTTTATTTGTGCTTTGACGCCTGTTGGTTACTGGGATGACATCATGAGTAAAGCTCTACGCCCGAGCTTTGGTAAAAGCAGAGAGAACACATAGTTTAGAATTGGTAGTCGAGTAGAGTTAGTCTCCGAGGACTCGCTCCTTGTGGGCCTAACATGAAAGCTCCTCCAGAGGAGACCTATTCGTAGATCTTGTTGTAACACAGCTAGCCTGTCGCACGACTTGATTAATGAAGGGTCCGTGATTCTGGGAACCTTTTGTTAGCACCAGTTCCGATATTGGTGGTCGTGTAGTGTTAGTCTCCAAGGACTCGCTCCTTGTGTGCCTAGCACGAGGGCTCCGCTCAGGAGAGACCTTATCGTCATTACCGTTGTAATGCAGCCAGCCTGTTGCGTGACGCTAATACGACTAGTGTCTGTGATCCTGGGAACCAAACATAGAAACCACCCCGTGAGTGGGTTTATGGGTAGAGTGTCTAGATCTTCCCGTATAGGTTATACCTGTCAGTTTTCTTTGAGCAGGAATTATGGTTACTTATCTATCGTAGTTACCAGCTTCAGGAGATTGTTTGAACTATGATCCTGTGATCCGGGATCTTGTATCTTGCATTGCATCTTGCATATCATCTGCATTGCATTTCATATGTTGTGCATTTTGCATTGCCAGTCCTCCAACCGAATCTTATGTCTCCGTTCCTTCTTCTCCAGTAAATCAAGCTGATTCCTCGACACCAGTACGCAACTAGAGCCAATACCAGACGTATGATGGAGCAGATTCAACAGGAGCAAGTCGCCTTCAGGGAAGAGTTGGATTCCATGAAAGGAAAGATCGACCAGATCCTCGAAGCCATCCTCGCAGCCAGGAGAGAGGAAGAACAGCGTGAAGCCGCCGCTGTCGTCAATGGGCAAGGGTCTACTGCCATCCCTTTGGTCCCAATTCCGAATTCTCATGGGATGCCGTTGAACTTCAACAACGCAGTCGAAGGGAACACTTCTCAGCCAATCCCTGCGCCTGGAGTTACCATTGGAACCATCCCGCAGGCCCAGCCTACTGCTGTGCAGATCCCAGCTCCCCATATCGAAGATACTCTGATGGATCAGTATGACGATGTTCAGAACTATCATGCTGCTATTCCCATCGCCAGTCCTGTTGCTGCTCAGGATTCTGAAGCCATGAAGATGTGCCGAGATCTAGCCGAGAAACTCCGAGCCATGGAAGGGCACAATTCAAATTCTTTCAGTGCTTTGGAATTATGCTTGGTGCCTGATGTTGTCATTCCTCCCAAGTTCAAAGTTCCCGAATTTTCGAAGTACAAAGGTCTCAGTTGCCCAAACATTCATCTGAAGATGTACTGTCGCAAGATGGCTGCCTATGCCAGAGACGAGAAGCTCATGATCCATTGCTTCCAGGACAGCTTGTCTGGGGCGTCACTCGAATGGTATATGCAGCTGGAACGTAACAGTGTGCGCACCTGGGCCGAACTAGCTGATGCATTTGTCAAGCAGTACAAGTACAATACCGACCTTGCCCCTAACCGTACTCAGCTTCAGAGTATGACTCAGAAGGACAATGAATCCTTCAAGGAGTACGCGCAACGATGGAGAGAGCTAGCCGCAAGGGTGCATCCACCTCTTGTTGACCGAGAATTGATTGACATCTTCATGGGCACTTTGCAAGGCCAGTACTACGAAAAGCTGATCGGTAGTGTCTCCGCTGGATTTTCTGACTTAGTGATCGTCGGTGAAAGAATTGAAGAAGGGCTGAAAAGTGGGAAGATCCCAGGAGGTTCTAACAGCCAGGCTAATGCCAAGAGGCCTTTTAATGGATACAAGAAGAAGGAGGGCGAAACAAATGCCATCTTTGTGCAGAAAGGGCAAGCTTCTCAACAAGCTCCTCCTATGCCTTATCAAGTTCCCTACTATCAGTATCCATATGTTGCTGCTGCGCAATATGCTCCAATGCCTTATCAGCCAGCTGTTCATGCAGCGCAAGCTCAGATGCCACGGCGACAGGCTCCTCAGCAACAAGCCTACAACCAGCAAGGATATCAATATCCTCCTCAGCAACAGCAGATGCAAGCTACTCAGCAACGACAAGGTGCTCGCCCACAGCGTCCGCAGAGAACATGGAGGCCAGATAGAGTCTTTGATCGTCTACCAATGCCATATGCCAAAATCTTTGCTCAGTTGATGGAGAAGAAAGCTATCGTTCCGAGAGATTTAGCTCCTCCAACTATCATACCTGCCGATTACAATGCAAATGCTCATTGTGAATTTCATAAGGGCGCTCCAGGTCACACCATTGAGGATTGCAGGGCTTTCAAGCACATAATTCAAGACATGATCGACCGAGATGCCATCAACTTCAATGGGAAGTCTCCAAACATCATCAACAATCCGATTCCACCAGTCAACTAACGCCAACATCAGATTGGTTCCAGTCAAGTTCATTCTCCGAAGAAGGCCGTCATGTTGCCATTTCATTATTCGCAGTTTCTTATGTTTTGTCTTTGTTTATTTAAGTACTGTATGCTTTGAACAATTGCCATTCGTATTTGGTTTTTCATTAATGTATCATTTATGCATGTTTTGAATTATAGTTATGTCGTATTCACTCTCTTTTTTTCATTTATCACCGACACATCTCTTTACTCCACTCTATTCACTGTTGTTTAGCATGATTTGAGGGAGGATGATGAAAACGAGATACCCATAATTGCAAATCGTATGCTTTCAGACCGAATCTCGTCAATGATGTACAGGCATTGCTTCGATTCCCCAAACACCGGAGATATAAGGAGTTAATCCCTAGTAAACCACTTCGAGCCTAGAAGTAGCAGTTTCCTTCGGATATTCAAACCCTTACACTCAACCTGGGGCAGGGTAGTGTTCAGTTAATCCAATTCCACACTCGAATCAACAAGCAAAATCCAGAAGACGGTCGTTCATCAAAGACCCATACTATGGCAGTCACAACAAAATCAAAAAAAATCAAAAGCCAGCTAAGTCAGACACCTTAGAGGGGACTTAGGCAAAATCAAGGCAATCCCGATGGATCTGACAGACGAAGTCAATCCATGCAAAAGTTAAGGATCAAAAACAAAGCAAAAGAGGACCCCAAAACCCTCAACAAAAAATAAAATAAGATTCAGTGGCCACCCAAGTCAAAAGGGACACTGGCATCCATCAAAAAACCGAAATAAGGTGACTGCCGCGTCGAGCAAACCTTGAACCATCAAGTTTATACCGTCAAGACAAGTGTAGAATTAACTGAGCGTAGGACTGGAGATCGTTAAGAAGAATGGGTGGGTGCAAATCATACTTTGAGCCTAATAACCTTTGCTTCATAACCGTGAACCAAACCACGTTACAACCCTTGAAAGACCTAATTGAGGCGAGGTTTTATTCTGAAAGCATATTATCGCAAGGTTGCGTAACCTGACTCCTCACATGATTTCTAATCATCAATATTGGTGTCATTTTGCTTGCTATATCTTTCGCCCCAATCAAATTAGCACAACATTTGGGCTAGCAGTCCATTTGTCTCACTATCACGACACTTCCAAATAAACAATACTTTTTCAAACTTGCATCGAACTTTGCATTAATTATTACCATTTGTGAATGTACAATTATATCTGCAAATCAGTGCTAGGTATTCAAAGACACTCCAGCAAGGGGCAATTGAGGAGAAACTTGACTTTCGGTGGCGTACACGAAGCAAGATAATTTCAGAACCCACAGGCTGGGGCAAAGCATTCAACAGCTCGAGCAGGGGCAAGTCATCCGAGTTCAACTTCCATACGTCAGAACTGGGTAATCTGGGGCAGACCATTACCATGTTCAGACTGGGGCAAGACCAGGTCGTCCTGACTATCAAGCAAAGTTGCAATTACCTCTGATGCAAATTCACAGTCATCCAAATATCCCAGACTTGGGGCATCCAGAGTATCTTCTCTTGTGTCTTCAGCAAAACTGCGTGTCGAGGAAGACAATACCTCCCACTACCCGAAGTCCAATCCGCATTGGCAACTACCCAAAGTCCACCACGCTGGCGTCTTCGCCTGCATTTCCAATTACCCGTCTGCATCATATGCATCATACGCATCGCATTCGATATCATAAGTGTCCTGCATCACACTCCAATCATACCATACTTCCCCAATTCTTGCATCTCCGCACGTCAGCATTTGCATTTGCACTTCCACTCGTATGGAACATCGTTTATCATCCAGCATTCATATATGCAAGTCAAGGTCCAGGATCAATCCCGAAGATTTCCAAGACCATCGGTAGCCCAGTCAGGGGCATCTTCCACAAGATGGTAGGTTTATCCCATGATTTTTTAAGAGCTTCAAAGAAATCACCAGCCCAGGCAAGGGCAATCTTCTGCAATTGTGGGTCTCTCCCATCAAAATTCGAAGTTATTCAAAGCAAGATTCAGCCCAGTCAGGGGCATCTTTTTCAAGACCATGGGCGTCTCCCATGACGAATTTCAACCTCGTGGTTGATCAAATATGCAAATCAACATTCAGCCTAATCAGGGGCATACCATTCAAGACCGTGGGCGTTTCCCACGAAGTTGTTCAACCTTTTGTTGGGCAAATCCAAGAAGTTCAGTGCAAGATCCAACCCAAACAGGGGCATCTTCAGCAAGACAGTGAGCGTTTATCATGAAGTTGTTCAACCTTTTGTTGAGCAAGACAAGGCATCAAGACAAATTCAGCCCAGTCAGGGGCATCCTCTTCAGAATTCATGGGCGTAACCATGAAATCATTTCAGCAAATTATGATTTCCAAGCAAAGGCGGTGGGCGTACCCCGTCGACTCATTTCAAATTCAATCTTCCTCTCAGGGGTTCCCCATTGAGTTATACCCAGCAAGCGTGACCGTTGTCAATTGCCTTCCTATCATCCTTTTGGTGATAGCCGAACTTCGTCAGTTCAACCTAGCCCGCATCCTTTTGGTGTTGGTAAACTTCAAATCTGTGTTGTCTTATCATCCTTTTGATGATAGCAACCTGAGTGTTGTGTTTTCGCTCTACCATCCTTTGGTGGTAGGTCTGGTACTTCGTCGGTATCAGATTGCGCGATGTTTTATTTGTGTTTTCGCTCTACCATCCTTTTGGTGGTAGGTCTGGTACTTCGTCGGCATCAGATTGCGCGATGTTTTATTTGTGTTTTCGCTCTACCATCCTTTTGGTGGTAGGTCTAATACTTCGTCAGTATCAGATGGTGCGATGCTTTCTTTTATGTTTTCGCTCTACCATCCTTTTAGTGGTAGGTCTGGTACTTCGTCGGTATCAGATTGCGCGATGTTTTCTTTTGTGTTTTCGCTCTACCATCCTTTTGGTGGTAGGTCTGGTACTTCGTCGGTATCAGATTGCGCGATGCTTTCTTTTTCGCTCTACCATCCTTTTGGTGGTAGGTCTGGTACTTCGTCGGTATCAGATTGCGCGATGCTTTCTTTTATGTTTTCGCTCTACCATCCTTTTGGTGGTAGGTCTGACATTTCGTCAATGTCAGATTGTGCGATCATTTATCTGTTTCGCTCCGTCATCCTTTTGGTGTTGGGTCTATCATGGTCATTAATGATAGATTGTGCGATATTGTTTGGCGTGTGTCTCGCTCCGTCATCCTTTTGGTGGGGGGTCTATCATGGTCATTAATGATAGATTGCGCGATATCTTGTTTATGTTTCGCTCCATCATCCTTTTGGTGTTGGGTCTATCATGGTCATTAATGATAGATTGCGCGATATCTTGTTTATGTTTCGCTCCATCATCCTTTTGGTGTTGGGTCTATCATGGTCATTAATGATAGATTGTGCGATATTGTTTTGTTTATCTCGCTCCGTCATCCTTTTGGTGGGGGGTCTATCATGGTCATTAATGATAGATTGTGCAATTTGTTTTGTGTTTCGCTCCATCATCCTTTTGGTGTTGGGTCTATCATGGTCATTAACGATAGATTGCGCGATATCTTGTTTATGTTTCGCTCCATCATCCTTTTGGTGTTGGGTCTATCATGGTCATTAATGATAGATTGTGCGATATTGTTTGGCGTGTGTTTCGCTCCGTCATCCTTTTGGTGGGGGGTCTATCATGGTCATTAATGATAGATTGTGCGATATTGTTTGGCGTGTGTCTCGCTCCGTCATCCTTTTGGTGGGGGGTCTATCATGGTCATTAATGATGGATTGTGCGAATTTTGTTTATCTCGCTCCGTCATCCTTTTGGTGGGGGGTCTATCATGGTCGTTGATGATAGATTGTGCGATAGTGTTTGAGCTTCGCTCCGTCATCCTTTTGATGAGGGGTCTGTCATAGTCATTAATGTCAGATTTTGCGAATGTGTTTTGCTCTGTCACCCTTTTGATGGCAGTAGCCGTGTGTGTTGTGTCCCATCACCCTTTGGTGATGACGACTTGTGCCAGCTTACTCAGGGGTTTACATCATCCAGCATTTTCAATTCTCAAGCATCTCTCTTTCTTTCGGACAAATTCAGGGTCTTTTTATATCTAATAGACTTCTACCTCAGGGATGTGAACGCCAATGCAATTCATCCTCTTAGGTTTAAGCCTATTAGATAGGGGCATCTGTCATACCCTAAATTTGTCCTACCTTTCTGTAATTATTTTCATTTATCATTCCATGTCTTTTAGACACGTGTCTGCTCGCAATTGGCTGTTTTTTTTAGAATTTTATCTTTTGACCGATTAAAGGGCGACACGTGGCCTAACCTTTTTTTTGTGAATATTATTTTCTTAACTTTTTCTCTTTTAATATTATTTCTTTTTTAGCTATTATTTTCTCGTTATATATATATATATATATATATATATATATATATATATATATATATATATATATATATATATATATATATATATATTTTAGTTGGTTTTTTTTTATATATATTTTAATAGTTATTTAATTGTTAATTGTTAA
The DNA here is from genome assembly GCA_963859935.3 of Lathyrus sativus. Lineage (NCBI taxonomy): Eukaryota > Viridiplantae > Streptophyta > Magnoliopsida > Fabales > Fabaceae > Lathyrus > Lathyrus sativus. Next base: position 640,216,353 of record OZ012740.1, on the reverse strand, counting down.
TATTTATTTAATAATTATTGTTAATATTTGTGTTAAATGGTTGTTAGAATACTAATTTATTTAGTTATTATTTAGTATTTGTTAATATTTATTATTAATTAAGTATTGATATTTAATTAAGAACACAAGGTGTTGATTAAGAAAAATGGTCAGGAAATTAGATTGTGGGCCGTAAGCGGAGGCCCAACGTGGAACCCTTCAGAAGCTGGGAACCGGCTGGGATTATAAAAAGAAAAAAGGGAAAAGTGATTCTGGAACCCTAAGCTACTGTTCACTAAAATCAGCCGCCGAAGAAACCTTCTCATCCCTTCTTCTCAAACCCTAGCCGCCGCCGCCGCGAGCTTCTCACACCATCTCCACCCGCCTTCCTCACCATCATCAAAATCACCATTCTCTTCTCCATTTTCCGGCGTAACTTAATCTTAGCCGCTGGAACTCTGTCGCCGTTCAACTGGACCAATACTCACCTGTTGTAGCATTTGGAGCTCCTCATCTTCGGCCTCCGAGGGAGTTGTGCAGTTGCTTTACTCGACAGCTCCGTCTTCGGTGAATAATCCTTTCGCAAAGACATTATTTGAGTCCTCCGATTCAGGGTTGAGAGAGAGTCGTCTGTTGTTACGTCAAGGAAGAGAGCTATGGTTGTTATCGTAGGTAATGTTAGACCTACGCGTGGTTACTGGTACTCTGCTGTTGAGCACGCCGTGATTCCGCCGCCGTAGCGAACATCTGGACCAAACCAGGTCCAACTGCGAAGAACACCGTTTCATCTCTTTCAAACATCACTCGGTCTCAGTACAACGCATTCAACAAGCAAGTTTCGACAACATCGATTCCAGAAACTTAGTTCAAGCTATGGATTTTGCACCGAGTTCATTTTGTGAAGATTGCCCTGTTATCTGTTTTTGTGTAGTGTCTGTTATCTTTTTTGCACAGGTTTTCAGCGTAGTTTCACAAGCTGCTCCGGTATCTTCAGTGGCTCACTGAGATTCAAGAGTAACGTGAATCCCTCGAAATAGGGATTGATTGGGTTCCTGTCATGAGAAACCTACTATAGTTGGAACCAATCGCATGTAGACTCTGCAATGGAAAGTCAAGTAACAGCAAGAAGATATCATTCGTATCTTTGATTCAGCTTTGTTTACATGTGTTATTATTTCTCTAAGAAATTATGTTGTTGTCTGTGGCTTGTTCTGTATGCAGGTGTGAGTTTTAAAACATGCTTCGATTCAAGTTGGCTTCTATTGTGGCACTTTCATGTTGAAGATGTGCCCCTCTATTCCATCAAAAATGACAATAAACATTTCTGCTTTCTCAGTGCAGACACCCCCGTTTCAGTTGATAACAACATCGATCCATTCATTCCCCCAATTTGATTCTGTTTAATGGATTCTATTTTCACTAATTTCGTTCTGTTTATGTATGCAGTAGTGGTTACATTAAAAGTTTGTTTTGGACATTGGTTCATATGACTGGTTAGCAGTGCGAAGTCACCGCGAGGTCGTTATCATTTGTGCAGGTGATGCAGAGTTGTTTCTCGGTGCCGGTGCTCGATACCGTTGCAGTCAGAGCTGAAGCAATGTGGTACTTTGAATCATATCAGAAATCCAAGAGGAAGACACTCCTCGCAACCACCACGACGCGGCGACAACAACGATTATGCATTCACATCTCAGTTGATAGCAATCTAGTTGCATCTTCCATTCAACCCTGAATTTCATTGTCCCTGACTCTGTTTTCTTTTTTTTGTTCTATTTTGGCTAGCTGGTAATGCTGTGCAGGATGCGACCACTGAGCAAGGATCAAAGCTGCATTTTAGATGTGACGACATCATATCCAAAGCATTTCGCACAACCGTCAGTGAAGTAGCACCTATGATGGCGACGAAGACGAACAGCTCCGTCACTACCGCACCATCTAGTTCTTCCTCAGAAAATGTGACTCAGTTTGCAGCGTCAATAATGCTGAACGAGTAGCAGCTGCGGTAACATTCAGTTTGTCGCCGTTTATTCTGACTAACATCGATTCATCAAGTGTTTGCTATGGTGTTCTGATTTATTCTTTGTAGGGTTTTGTTCAGATTGAAATCCATTTCTTTATGAATAGAGTTAGAGTGTGTTGTATTGATATACTATTCTCTTTCATTTGTGCAATTTTTATTCTTGTTAGATTGCTCTGATTGGTTGCTTTAAACTTGTTACTGACTTCGTTCCTACTGATGCATACATGGTTCACCCACTTATGTGAACTTGTTACTGTTGTCGTTTGGACCAAAATGATAAAACATTATTTTCATGTTTAATTGAGGTATCGTGTGTAGTATGTTATGTATATATTATTCTTGTCCACCGTACAAGAGAATATCTTTCCATTTCTAACCTCCATGCTTCACTATCAGCTTCACTTGCCTTACAGAATGAGATAGCACAAAAATAAAGCTGCAAATTCAGGAGATACCGTAAAGATTAAAGCAATTTGTTGGAGATTTGATTTATTTGGATGTGCCCAATTAATTAATTATTTAACTTTATTAATCATTTTTAATTAATTTAATTATTTGATTCATTCGAATAATTTTAGTAATTAATTTGGATTAATATAATTAAATAATTTAGTAAACTTTGATTCATTTTTGATTTTGGATTAGAACCAAAAGATTCTAAATTTTGATTCGCTCTATTTCATTTCCACTCGATAGCAAGGTACCTCTCACTCAAATGTAATAGTTATTTTCTCACTTATGCTTTAATGTTTCAAAATCAGTTTTAAAAAAATAATTCTCGATTAGTCGAGTCATTTTCACCCATGTAAGTCGAGAGCTTCTAAAGCCTCGCCATCGACCTTCGATCACCATACACAACATTTTAAAGCTTAATCCTGGGCTTCCTTACAGTGATACCTATTTGATCAACTACTTCTAGTTGGTCACTTAGAAGACTAGCCCACTTTGCTAGTACACACGCTTAAAATTCAATTTCAAACTTTGACTCAGTTCGAATACTTTTTCAAAGCAAATTAAATCTTTGAAGTCTAGCATTTCTTGGATTTTTGAATGATCATTAGCGAGGTGTACACCTTAAATAATGTATTATTCAACTTTTCGTATTTAATACACTCTTTTTGAACAAAGAAATATCATAGGAATCTAGCATGCTGTGTGATATTTCTATCGTTCATTCAAATATTCTCCGAATGAAAAAGGTGTCGTCGAGATCCAGCATTTCGGTAATACCCCAATTAATTGGTTGTGAGGCCTACGTCTCATTTATCAAATAATTGTCATTTCTCTAATTTTCAAATCCAATATCGTATTCTCACCTCTCGTACTACAATTCTTTTTCATACCCTCGATTCAATTCTTCAAAATATCTTTCTCGACCGAAAGAAGGAGGTTCTTGGAGTCTAGCATTCCTTGAATTTTCGAGTGAATGATTCTCGAGGCACGCCCTTTGAGTTATTATTCATTCAATCTTTCGACCTTTTTAAATATCTTTTTCGATTCACACTTCGAAAGAAGGAGGTTCTTGGAGTCTAGCATTCCTTGAATTTTCGAGTGAATAGCTCTCGAGGCACGCTCTCGAGTTGTTATTCGCTCAACCTTTCGACTTTTTCAAACTCAATCATTCTCAATATTCTCCTGAGTCGATTGCTCGTCCGCATTCGCAACCCATTTCACTCACCATTCCTTCGTGGTCTCGATATTAGGAGCACCCTCAGGGACTAATATCGTTTCTCACAACCTTAACCCTTGACACGTCGTCAAGTCGGTTCCATCTTCAATCAAATCTTCGACACGTCGTCAAACCAGTTCAAAACAATTCCCTTTTGGCCTCGCATGCCATTCTTCGATTCGATCCTTTCACAAACACATTCTTTAAACTTGCGAAAGAGGGATGTTCTTAGAATCTAGCATTCTTTGAATATTCGAATGAGTAACTCTTGGGCACGCCCCCGAGTTGTTATTAGTTCATTCTTTCAATTTCAAAACATCCAATTCTTATCTTCAACTTACTCAACCCAATTTCCGAAAGAACTGAGTTCTTGGGATCTCGCATTCCTTGAATTCTTGAGTGACAAGCTCTTGAGGCACGCCCTTAGGTTGTTTGTCAGTCACTCTTTCGTCTTCCAACTCAACTTCAACCCATTTCAAACCTCATATTTTCGTGGTCGTCTCCACGAACTACGGACGCTCTGATTCTTTATTCATTCTTGAATATAAGATACGTAGGCACAAGATTGCGATGATCTTGGCGAGCACACTTCTATCCATCTTCCGTTTTCCCCCCATCCTTTTCCCGTAGTCGAACTACGACGCTCTGATTTCTCATTCTCGTCCGAATGAGCATACGTAGGCACAAGGGCCCCAATCCTTGGCGAGCACCCTATTCTCTAACCACCCATCTCTCCCTTGCGTCTTTAACCTTTTACCCTACCTATTCTACCTTTAACAACGAGAAGAAAACAAGTAAACCTGAACAACACTCCCCGCATTTACCTTAAGAGGTTCCCGTCGAGTACGACGGACGTGAGGGGTGCTAATACCTTCCCCTCACGTAACCGACTCCCGAACCCGGAACTTGGTTGCGACAGCCCTGTTCCTGTCCTTTCGTTTTAAGAGGTTTTCTCGATATTTTCCTCTCCCGTTTATTTCGGGAAAAATAAAGTTCGGTGGCGACTCTGTCGAACCGCATTTCCGCGCCCTTTCGCGCGAGGGTCGTATTTTCGAAAGAATTTTTCGAGGTGCGACAAATACACCTTCGAAATATCAACCCTTCTTCAACCTACCCCTTTTACAAATCCAACACACTCACGAAAATTCTCAAACCCATAACAGAACACAAAAAGAGAAGAAGAGAGAACAATTGAAACCAAATTGTAAATGAGAAGTAAGACGGAGAAAGAGATTAAAATTGAAGCAAATCTTGAAACCCACAAACTTGAGAATTAGATTGAACCGAGAAGAAGACGGAAGCGAAACAAACCAGAAAGGTTGAAGTTATGAGGTCACGCAAGAACGAGCTTGAGATTCGTTTTCGTTCCCTTGTGAATTCTTGACGTGATGATGATGAGGAGATCTGAGCGTATTCTTCTTTAAAAGTTTGTTTATGAAAAAAATAATAACTTAATGGTCTTTTAATAAAATTTGAAGCATTTATTTATGCTTGGCTGTGGCAATCCTTTTTTGGTGCCTTGGTTTTTTAGTTTTTTAGTTTTTCAGTTGTGTTTTGGGCTCTATAGCTCGTTTGAAGGTTTTGGTCTACCCTTAAGTTTTTTTTTTCTCCACCGTGCTTTTGTTCCAAGGAAGTGGGTGATGGATTTTGTTAGCAAAGCTCATACTGACTTTTCCAATTCACATATCACCCTTGTTATTTTTTGTTTCTCTATCGTGCTTTGTTTTAAGGGGTGGATGATGGGCTTTGGCCCATATGATTCCACTCCTAGCACCCCTTTTATTTTCTTTAAACCCCCTTTCTTCTTTTTCTATTATTTTTTTTAAAACTTTCTAGTTTTTTTTTATAAAAAACAATTTCTATCATTTAACTAGCTTGAGTTTCTCTTAATGATTACGATTTTATTTTTTAACTTTCATTTTATTTCTCTTTTTTTTCATTTCATTTTCTTTTAGATCGATTTTATTTCGAATACTGGTCTATGAAGTCTTTCTATTTATAAACGTTAATTTATTGAGGTTGTTAATCTTCATTATTTCAAATCTATAGAAAATGATCATTGAGATCATTTTCTATACTTTGGGATCGTGATAAGTTACCTTCGATTAAATAACACAAGTTTGTGATTAAGACGAGACCTTCCCCTTGTTTTTTTGTTCATGTGACACGATTACATTGGAAAATGATCCTCAATATCATTTCTCCATCGTGTTTTTAGCACATATATTAACTTGCGCGACCTTCTATAGTTTGTCCTTAATCATAGATCGAGCTACGATGATTTTAGCGCTACATTTCATCTTGATTCAATTCATATCAACTAACGACTAACTTTACTTTCCGTCAATATACTCTTATTTTATTTTCAATCATTATATCTTGATTTTATTATCTTGTTCATATACTTGTTAATATTATCTTGATTTTTTTTTCTTGCCATATTATTCACATTGTTCATATTCATATTGTTCATATCTCATTCACACTATTCGAAAACACAATAACATTTATCGAAACACTAAAATTCTGAATTGGTGGACTGTTGTTTACTTTTTCGAGCAACAAAAAATGGACCTTGTATCAGAAACCCTAGCTTGGAGATTTTGTCCGACTTTTGCTCAAGGTTTAGTTTAGGACACCTCGCGTACACACGACTTCCTCTTGGGCTACCTTACAATGAACCCTTTTATTTCGTGCAATCCTGTGTAACTTACATGTACCCCTCTCCCGTTCCAATGTACGCATTCATATTTTACTTTGATTGTGGTCTATCTTCTAGGAGAATCCATAGGAACTAGTGTAGACTAAACCGTTTTCAAACTAATTCTTGATTCTTCATCGAGCCATTTTCAAACACCCCTCGTAAGTCGAATTCTCGTACGAATTTGCCATCAACCTATCGCACACACTCGTATATTTCGTCGTTGTTTCGTTATTAGGGGCACCCTCATGGACTAGTATCATTTCTCACAACCTAACCCTCAATTCTTCATCAAGCCGGTTCCATTTTCAACCAAACCCTCAACTCGTTGTCGAGCCATTCTCAAACCAACTTCAACCAACCACGTCTTTGCACGTAAATATAATCAAACCCTTGATCCAACATCAAGCGGATTTTCTCAATCAAACTATCAAAATATTTAACAACTATCTAACTCTTTTCAAGGTTAAAAAGAGGGGGATAGAGCCTTTGGTCTCTCTTCAATTGTTTGGATGCGAGTTATCTTACTCGTGTATGAGAAATTAACGCCTCTAAAACATTTCCAACTCGACAATATTCACCTATCTTCCAACCACTCATTATTGAAAACGCTATTCAAACACAACTTCTTTTCAAGATGAAAAAGAGAGAGAGTCACGTCGTTGACTCACTCTCCCGATTACTTGGGCCCAAGGAGCCTTTCTTAAGCCTCGAGTAATCATCATCTAAACCTAAATTTAACACGTTAACCCCATCATTTCATGGTCGTCTCCACGAACTACAGACACTCTGGTTCTTCATTCATTTTTGAATGTGAGATACGTAGGCACAAGATTGCGATGATCTTGATGAGTTACCTTCTATCCATATTCTGTTTCCCCCTATCCTTTCCCATAGTCGAACTACGAGAGCTCTGATTTCTCATTCTCGTCCGAATGAGCATACTTAGGCACAAGGGCCCCAATCCTTGGCGAGAACCCTATTCTTAAGCCACCTATTTCCCCTAGCATCGTTATCCTTTTATTTTACCTTTTCACATTTATCATTGAGAATAAAACAAATAAGCTTAGCTAACATTCATCACAATTCGAATTCAGAGGTTCTCATTGAGTACAACGGACATGAGGGATGCTAATACCTTCCCCTTGCGTAACCGACTCCTGAACCCGAAACATTGGTTGTGACAACTGTGTTTATGTATTTCTTTTAAAAGTTTTTCTCGAAATTTTCCTTTCCCATCTTTTTGGGATAAATAAAGTTCGGTGGCGACTCTGTGGGAGGCAACCCTCTTAATTTGAGGGTGTATATGGTCGAGTTAAACGACCTTAAACAAAGCGCTTTGTGGGAGGCAACCCATGCTTTTTGCACTAATTTGTTTTCTTGTTGTTTTATTATTTATTCTAGTTAATAAAAATCTCATGAAAGGAGGAGCAAACAAGATAATGAGTAGTCTTAGATGATGTCTAAGCAATGATGCAACAACTCATGTTGCGGTTCCCACCTCCCGAGTGAGGTTCTTGTGAGTTCTATTCCCTCTTGCTTGCGCCAAAACATTGAGGATAATGTTTAGTTCAATTTTTTTTGGAGGGGGGGGGGGGGTACTTATTTAATTTCTTGCACTTTTATTTCTTGCATTTTTATGTTCATGTTTTTTATTGATTTCTAATTTTCGAGTTTGATTGATTCATTAAGGCCTACTTTTCGTAGTTTTCCCAATACTAAGACCGTGAAAGAAATGTTTTTAGAGCTTCGATTTTGAGGGATGTTGAGAAAATATATAGAGTTTGAGGGAAGAGAGGCTAGGACTAGGGACATTGGGAAATTTTGAAAACTTAGGCATGACCCGAACACCCTAGGTCTCCCAGAGTAAGGACGCGGGTCCAACATGTAGATTTGTTCCATAGTATTCGAATTTGGGAAGTATTTCCCGATTAGATTATATTAACAGTCCTGCATGATTAGAAAGACTTGCATGTATATAGGTTGGTTGAGAAAAATATAATTAGGGCACCAAAAATGATGAAATAAAGGCAATAAAGACAACCAGTCCTTCTAAATTGGGTAACCCTCATCCAGTTATTTAGCCTAACGGTAGTTGAGTCACAATTGTTGTCCCAAAATGGACCAATAAACGCCAATGTGTGTAAAATCATTGAAAAGAAAAAAAGCATAATAAAAGGGTGTCTGGGAAAAATTTCTCAATCAATCTTGTGCATGGGGAAAAATAATTGAAAATACCTTGATATGATTGTCCGGATGAAAAGGGAAGGAAAAAAAAGTGAGACTTAAGCCCAAAACATAGTTTGAAAGGTGTCCGAAAAGAAGATTTAGGTCCGTGGTTTTTCCCCGGTGTATGTTCTTGTAATCCTTTTGTTGACGTGTGAATACCAAGAGAACTAGGACTAACCAATTAGAACAAAAGCTCGTACCAATTCATAAGTTCTTTCATTTGAAATAAACTGTGTGATAAAAAAATTCACTATGCAAAATTTGTTTCTTGAGGACAAGCAACAATCTAAGTTTGAGGAGTTTGATAAGTGGTTTTTATATCATTTTTAATAGTTGTTTTCCTTTATATTTTACTGTTTTGATTCGCTTTACTTTCATTTTACCATGTTTTATGCTTTGGTATTGTATTTCCTTTATTTTCAGGCCATAATAAGTGTTCTAAGCAAAAGAAGGACGAGAAGTGGATAAAACACGAAAAAAGAATGCGGTGAATTGTCAGAAGGATTCATAAAGTATATTTTTCAGCATGTTGTACATCATGATAGGCATATGGTATTTTGCTCATATCTAAAGCGTCGTAACTCGGAATGACGTGGGACCATCGAAAAGTGAAAGCTAACATCAATAGCTATAAAAGCTACTTTGAAGAATATCCATACAAAAAATAGAGGCTTGTGACAGGCACCCGTAATGGCTATTACATGCCGTAACAAGCAGGCGAGTTTTTCCCAATTTGTTTCCTTTTTTGGCCTGACTCCCCCTGCTTTAAGGCTTTTTATTGCTTGGATATGATCTTCATTGTGTGTAATTGGAATTGAAAATTAGGAGATTCTTACCATTTTTAGAATTTAATATAAAAAATCATAACTAGTCTTGAGTTTTTATCCAGTTTTAAATTCTAGTTTTTGTTTTACGCTTCTTTTTCCGCATTTTGTTAAAGTCTCATTTGGAGGAGCTGGATCAACTTTTCAATTCAAGTACTGTTTTTTCATTAATCATGTTCTTAATTATCGCTTTAATTACTTGTTTATCGATTATGTCTTTATTCGTAATTATCACTTTGATTGGATTATTCATTACCATGAGTGAGTAGTCCACTATGGACTACGGGTTATAAACTATATCATATGATTATTCGCATGATTTAAGCTGGTTACAAGAATTCTCCCTTTTTATTTTAAGAGTATGAGTTTTATTCAAAACTTGCCACGAAAGTAGGAGGGTTGTGTTTAGGTATTTGACTTGCACAAAAAGGGTATAGGCAATACTAAAAAGCAGATTTTAAAACAGTCAAGTTCGTAGTTACGAAAGTGATCGAATGAAATTGAGAAAGGTCCCATTTTTAATAGTTGTGCAAAGGTAAAGATCACTAGATAATGTTTCTGTACGAGTGAATGCCGACGAGTGTCCGGTTCGTTAGAGGTAGAGAAATAGGCTAGCGAAAGTAGGTGTTGTTATATTAATCTATTTTTCAATAAACTGAGTCGGAATTCTCGTAAGAAATGCTTAGGTCACGTGGATAAGTCTAAGATAGAAGTCATAACTCTATGTACTATTTGTTTTATATATTTTTACACATTTAAGCTATTTTTCTAAAAGTGATTTTCTGTTTAAGTTACTCATTAAAACCCAATTTTGGTCGCTCTAGCTTTACAGCGAAAGGATAGAAATTGGTACTTAACCATTGGTCTCTAAGGTTCGATACTTTTTTACTAATTTGACATTAGTCATGCACTTGTGGGGTGTCACTTTCTCAACCTGTGTAGCTTGCAACTAGTGTAAAAATTATGCTACCTTTATATCAAATTCATCTTTAACTACTTCAATTGAATTCAAAATGACTTGATCCATTGGTGGTGATGGTGATTCCTCTACTTATACTTCTTGAACAATCTCTTCCACTATATCAATTATATAGAACTAAGAGTTGTCTTTTTGATGTTTCATTGCTTCAAACGCCTTAAAAACAACCTTTTATTTTTTGAATCTTAAAAATAACATTCCCATTTCCACATCAATTAAAGTTCTACCTGTTACTAAAAACAATCTTCCTAATAGTAGTGGCGTTTTAGAGTCTTTTGGCAAATGAAGGAACACAAAATCAATTAGGAACAAAAAATCACACACACACACACACACACACATAAATATATCTTTGAGAACTTCATACGGGTAAGTGATGGATCAATCAGCTAATGTAAGAGACATCTAAGTTAGATTTGATTTCCCACTGTTCAACTTTCTATTCATAGACAGTAACATCAGATTGATGTTTGCTTATAAATAACACAATACTTCAACAATCATTAGTAAACCAATAGAACATGGAAGCTTGCATTGGATTATAACACTACATTCTTCCGCCAAAGAAATATTTTCATCATACTTCAATTTACACTTTCCAAATAAGAGATGTATCATAAATTTTGTGCAAATTGGCATCTGTTCCAGTGCTTCATAGAATTGAATGTTAACCTGTATTTCTGTAAGCATCTTTGTGAACTTCTTGAATTATAGCACTTTATTTTCCTTCTTTAGTGTCATTTTAAAGATCGAGTATGGTTGTTTGACATAGTAAGGTAGTTATGGGTAGGGTTCATTTAAGATCTGTTGCTTGGTTCTTCTCAAAGGTGAGTTTTGATCTATGAGTTTATCAATGGTATCCCCTCTAACTTAGTCCTCGCTCGTTTCTTCACTTTTTTCTCCCCCTGATTTTTTCTAAACCTCTTTTTCAATTCTTTTCTTGACCTAACTTACTTCTTTACTCTCACCATTAACCATAGGGTTTAAAGGTATCGATTGATTTCTCACTTCAATGGCTTTGCAACTATCATTTTTCAAGTTGTCTACCGTATTCCCAACAAATCCCCCACTTGATCTAAGTTGTGTTACTAGTTGCCTAGATATCTGGTCAATTTTCATTTTTAAATTTTTGATGGAAGCTTCAATGTTCTTACTCGTGGTTTCCCGACTTTTGAACATTGTCTCTTAATTATTTCCTACTTAATCAAAACTTGCTTGAGAAACTTTCATAAATTAATTTAATGCTTCTTCAAGTTAATATGGTTTTCTATATGGTGCTTGAGGAATCAATTGAACTCCTTGATTTTCATTCAAAGTTTGATTATTGCTCCACTTAAAATTTAGATGATCCTCGCAACTAGGATTAAAGGTGTTGGAATAAGGATTATTCACCTCTGTTGTTCACGCGGTCGCGATGTTGACATCATGGACGCGATAATGTCACATCACAGTCACGATAGACACTAATTCAAACGCGACGACACATTTCTAACACAAAACTTGCTTTAAATTGGGATTTTTGCCTACTTTTTGAAGGGTTCCGAATTGGATAAAGAAAATGAAGGATTGGAGTTCTAAAGCAAAAACTTTGAGGGTTTTGGAAGCCATTGAAGACATTTTTCTTCCTTGAATTTCATGAACTCTTCACCTAAACTCATGATAATTGTTACATGTACTATGAGTAGCTAAATTCCTAAGATTAGGTCTTTTGAGACAAACCTTGTTGTACTTTGTTAGATCATGTGACTGTTTGAGATTAATTGAATTCTTTTATGTTATATTATTATTATTTAATTTTTCTTGATTTTAATCCTTTTTGTGTATTAATGAATGATGACATTCTGTCATTACATATGTTCGACAAGAATTTGAAGCAATTTCAGTAAAATATGGAGTCAATACGAAGCAAAAGTATCAAAGAAGTGCTTAGAATTACCAAGTGTGGAGAAAATATAGACATAGTAAAAATTGGCGAAAAAAGGCACAAAAGAACGAAAAGCTATTGGATTTCTCGCGCCCCATCGTGGGTACGATGGCACTGCATTGCACCCCATCATGGGCACGATACTTCCCATCGAGAACGCGATAAAACTTTATTTCGGGATTTTCTTACGCGTTCTAGCAACTTTAAAAGGGGATTTTTGTCATCTTTTCAAGGGTTCTGCAATTTTGACTAAAAGTGACAGAAAAAGGTACCAAGAGGACGGTTTTGGGAGCATTGAAAGACATTGGAGGCCAAACACTTTAAGGATTTCATATGCTATCTTCATCTTATTTCTTGGTATTTCTTTGTATCATTATAAATAGCTATATATATATATATATATATATATATATATATATATATATATATATATATATATATATATATATATATATATATATATATATATATATATATATATATATATATATATATATATATATATATATATATATATATATATATATATATATATATATATATATATATATAAGGTTTTTCTTGATGATCTTGTTTGGGACCTATTGAATCACATGTTTAATTTGATGCTATATATAAAGTTATATTTTTATTTAACTACCTTTGTTCGTAATGCTTATTATTTGTGAACACGCTGGTAATATGATTTTAGACGAGTAGGGATTACTATGAGTCTGAACTATGGCAATTAATCTACGTTTTAAAGCTGAATAGGGATAAGATACCACTATCAGTGACACTTGAATTAAGGTATTGTAACAACGCCTAACTTCACTTATGCAGGTTGAGTAGGGATATGACACTTCTAGTAGATGTTAGTGAGTTATACACAAAGAGTCTGGGTACATTGGTTTTGTTAGTTCATCATGAAAATATAACGACATTACCATCCATATAATGTATTAAATATCAATAGGGGATAAACAAGAGATTCACGCTAAACCTAGTCGCTTTCCCGAATTAATTTTAGAACAAGTTTAACTTTCGCATTAAAAATTGAAACCCTCCCCCATAGTTACTTTTTTTAAATAGCAATCCCTAAGGAGACGTCATCTTTTAATATTACTTTGACACTATCGATACACTTGCCAAGAAGTCATCAACGAATGCATAAACCGATATCAGATGAGTAGGAATTATTGACCATAAATCTACCGATCTGATCTAGGATAATTATTCAACTTAATAATTAACTAGGAATAGGTAATTATAAATTGTGGCTTTTGAATTAAGGAATGTAAAACACCTACTTTAAATCTGAATTGGCCTAAGAATTAGGGAATTATTATGTAAATTAGTGAGCTGCATATGAAAGGAGTTGGTTACAGCGGCCTTGTTAATTCTCCATGGGACTTTAACATATTAATAGTCCAGTTAATACAGAGTTCATCAATGAGTATAAGTAAGGGATTCGAAATAAAGATCAAATTTCCTTTAATCATTGAATTTTATTCCATAAAATTTCTCATTCTTATTTCAGACCAAATAAAGATTAACCCCCCCCCCCCTTTGTTATTTATTTTAATTTCACTATTGTTACCTTGTTAAAAATCCGCAATCTCTATGAAGACAAATTTAATTTATTACTTTGACGAGACTAGTACACTTGCTAGAATTACCCATCAAGTTTTTGGCGTTGTTCTTGAGTATTGTTGATAATTTCAACAACACAATAATTGTGCGATATTTTTAATTTTTAATTTTAATTTTGTATAATATTTTTTTTAATTTTATTTTCTACTCATATTCTACTATTATTTAGTTTTTATCTAGTTCAGTGCTACTAAGGTATTTTTCTTTTGATTGTGTATGCGAGGTAAAGGAAGACTTGTATAATGGAGTTGACTTTTAACTTGCTCTGTTAGCACAACTTGAAGCATCAAATCAATTAGCAACCTCAACTCGAGTTCAAGCAAATGTTAATCCGATCAGGGCTTTACTATGTGGTTTCTATGGTGGAGGTCATTTAAATGACTATCGTGTACCATACGTTGAAGAAACACATTGTACAAGAAAATATCAAGAGCCAGACCCATATTTTCGCACTTATAACTTATAACAGAATGATCACTCGCGTCTTAACTGGAGTAACAATCAAATTCAAAATTTCAACTAAGACACTTCTCAAGATCCACCACCAAGGAAATATCTCTTTTATAAGAGACCATGAACCAATTCATGTTGGCTCAAAGCAACTTGGAAGTAATACACTCAAAAGTTGAAGTATTTAACAAGGACATTGAAGCATCCAACAAGGAAATTGAAACATCAAACAAGAATATTGAAGCATCCATGAAGAATATTGAAAATCACATTGAGCAGTTATCTGAACAATTGGCAGCTCAATCAAATGGAGGCTTTAGTGGGAATATGTTAGATAGTCATGGGGATGAAGAAGTTGATTGAGAATTCAAAGATAAAGAGGAAGTAGTCGATGAAGAAGGAGTTGAAAACAAATAATAAGAATAAAAATGTATGCCATCAGATGAAAAAAATAAATTAATAATAAAAGAATATGAGGTGAAAATTAGATATGGGGAAAATGAAAGAATTCTAAGTGAAGATGATCTAGTTTTGGATTAAAAAATTTGTCTAGATGCAAAAGTCCAAGAAGAAAATCTTCAACAAAATAATGTCTCAAAAATTTGTTTTTGCAACAAGGAAGATGGAAAAGAAGAAATAGATAAATTATTAGATTCCATTTATATCTTATTCACTACTATTAAATTGAAGAAGATATGGAGGCAATGTCGTCAATACTTCAAATTCACGGGAGTCCTATCAAACAAAAGGAATAAGAAGGATGATGTATTTTTTGTGTCATATATGCCCCCCTAACAGATAAGTAAATGGTCAAGCTAAGGACCTTAAATAAGCTATGCGTGAGAGACAATGCACAAATCATTGCTATTTAACTTTATTTCAATTTTAGTTTTTGTTTTAGTTTATTTTCCTTTTTGAACTATGATTCAAAGAAGAGTAATATCACGCTCTCAATAATTCTCTTCGTCTTTTGTACTTCTCTTTGCTTTTGATTAATGAACTCGTTTTCTAATGTTGTTTTTTCAATTTTAACTTGATACCTTACCAATGCCAATATGAAAAAGAAAATAAAGCCACCAAAAAAAAGAAGGAACAAAGAGATCAACATTGAAGTTCCCTTGTAGATTGAAAGTTGATGAGAAAAAGGGAGGTCAACTACTTGTACTCAATCTCCAGATACCTCAACTTGTAAAGTTTGAGCCAAATATTTCAATTGTTCACTTTTGTTTCTTATGACAGAATTCGTACATTAGTTATTTTCTAAAATTTTCATTGTTTCTAATTTGGGTATATTGGTATGATAAATACACACTAATGCAGTTGTTTGTGAAAACTCCGAGCCTTTTAAAGTCACTTTGTTTTTTAATATGATTGTATCACTTGCTAACCACTTTGAGCCTTAGCAATTCTTTCAGTGACATGGCCTATTATTTAGCCATTTGTCTTGAAAGATTAATTCTTTCCACCATTTTTGGAGTTAGGTAAAAAAAATCTTATTTAATGCAAAAGAATAACTTTGGGATTACTCTTGGAAGTTAATAACGTTTAAGTTTGGGGTTGGGGTACTATAGAAATTGGTCCAAAAAAACAAAAAAAAACAAAAAACAAAATAAAAAGTTAAAAAGGATTTCTTCAAAAAAAAAAAAAAGAAATATAGGATCAACAATTTGAATTTTCTAATACCAAATGAAAAAGAAAAGAGTATTATTCGAATCAGATAAAATACAAAAATTAGGTATCTAACTTCAAAGATTTAAGCTTATCATTCTAAATTATTCTACTATGTCATAAGCCACATTACAACTTTGAAAAGACCTCAAAAGTGTGTGTTTAAATATAACTTTTGATTGACTTTGTTAAAAAATTTTACAAATTCATTGTTTAATACTTGTGTACGTCGATTGTGTGATTATCCCGCCAAATTAAGTGAATAAAGCTGAGATAAGAGAATGTTGAGTACTTGTGTGTTTGGAAGAATTTTTTCGAGTTAATTGGACTAAAGCTAAGGACGGACGTGTCGATCAGGAAAAGAAAGGTGATATTTATTTGTAAGGGTAAGCATTTTAATTCTGATGAAATGTTCAGTGTGCATATAAGTTACCTAAGGACAGACAACAAAGTAAGTTTGGGATTGTGATGGCATTCTATCATTACATGATATTACAAATAAAAATCGACAGAACTGGTGGAATAATGAACAAAAGTCAAACAAAAGTGTGGAAAAAATTAGCAAAAACTATTAAGAGGAAGAAATCTGAGACTTAGAGAAAATTTGAAGAAAAAAGAAGAAAAGAAAGCCAGTTGATCTATGTCTGTTTATAATATGAATTCAACATTTATTTGTTTCCACTATTATATTATTATTTATTATAACTTTCACTCCAAAGATATTAATCAGGATACTAAAAATCTCATGGAAGACGGGGTATTTAGAAGTTATAAGTTCTCCTAATATAGCAACAAAGGCAAGGTATCATTAACTAAAAAGGCATTATGGGAGAGTGGGTTGAGGTCTGTAACGAAAAACATCAATCGGTGGTGGCAAGATGTTTGATTTGGAAGGCTCACGAAGGCAAGGGTGGTGTGGAAATGGAGCAACTATCCACTTTCTTCTTCACTGAGTTTCCAGATTCCGTTGAAGCACTTGACATGTTTCAAGTATTCAAAGACTTTGGGTTGGTTGAGGAAGTACTCTTCCCGTCGAGGAGAGATAGGCGTGGGAAACACTATAGCTTTGTACGCTTCAGAAAGGTTGTTAACACCAGAATATTAAGGGTAAAGCTAGTTGACATCATCATTCAAGGCAAGAAGATTCATGCTAATTTTCCAAGGTTTCAGCGTGATAACAAGATTTTTTATAATTTTGAAGCTACCCGTAAGGTCAAGGAGGATAAGGGTGAGGGCAGACGCAACATTCGGCATGGTGATAAGAAGTGGAACCCTGGAAGAACTAAGGCACCATATGCCCAGTGATGACTCGATTTCATATCGTTTAATTCAATTAAATTTGTGCATCGTTGCTTGTTGTTTTATCGAGTCTTTACCTTTTATCTGTTATTTGCTTATGTTTTCCTTTGTTTTGCTTTGGCAGGTGCCATATCAGTCATGTAGAAGAAAAGTATCAAAGTAAGCTGAAAAATGAAGGAAAAGTGAAGAAAATCACAAGTTTTGGCCCATCCTAGCTGAATGGTGCTCGCCATGTGTCTCCCTTTATACAAATGGCGCTCGCCATGTTCAAAAAAGGAGAGAATTCCAATTCAAGCAAATAGTGCTCGCCACTAGGAGACGTCGATCACCGTTACTAGCGGAAGCAGTTTTCAGAGGCAGTTTCTGACAGTTTTCTTTGGTTTGAATTCAAATTCAAACCTCTGTTCTTGGAGCCAAAATTCCTCTATAAATAGGACTCTAGAAGCCTGTATTTCATATCCAAGAATCCCGCGGAAGCACTGCCGATTTCCATACCCGAACCATATATTTACTTTCCACAGTAACAATTGTTTATACTGAGCAATTGTCACACTATTGTATTTCCGTTTTCTGCTGCTGATGATGCACTTAGATCAAAGTTTAAATTAATAAAAGTTCCGATTCAGTTTATATTCCTTGCAATTTACAGGTTATTAATTCTTGCATTTATTTTTTGCTTTACTATTTACATGTGTCTTCTATATAACTAAATTTTACCCAAAAACTTAACTCTGAATTTCACTTAGAATTAACCGACATGTATGTTTTAATTTCCAGCAACGTTAACATGTTAGTCTTAGAATTTAATATGTCAGGATAAATTTGTATGATCCAGTAGTTTGAGGACCGTCGTTTCGATGAGACTCTGTAGAAACCAACAATGTTAATTATGCATGTCTTATAATCTGGCTTTAGTGTCTAATTCTAATTTAGGTTGCTTTGTCGTGAGAGCGAGAAGCCGCTTAACAATGTTTTGTCACGAGAGTGAGAAATGCATTAAGGTGTGTCCAATAGAGCGAGAGTTTGAGGTAATCACCGGATAGTAGGCACCGAGCACTGAACTTAAACATAGCGAGAGCGCTTTAGGCTTCAGTTAGGCTTTGCTAGTTTTCAAAATACGTCTACTAACTACCGAGCGAGAGAAAAATCTTGGGGTTATTAGGTGTGGCTTGGTCAATAGAGCGAGAGTGTGAGATTGAGTTTTTAAGCTGGCAATTCCTACAGAACTATACTTGAGACCCTTGTTAGCACCCGAAATCTATAAAGTCCCTTAGGAGCGGAAATAATTCTTCAGTCTCGTTTTGTTATTTGTTTTAAACCTGTGAGTATTAGTTATTTTTCTGTCCTTTTTTATTCTGTGACATTAAGCCTTAGCTTTACAATGCAGTATAGATCACTTTAGGTTGATTATTAATCTCTGTGGGTTCAACAATCTTTTAAAACTACATGATACGATGTATGCTTGCAGTTCTATCTGACCAACACCTAAAGTCGCGATCACCCAGGTTGTTGGTGGTAGTACTGTTGGTGGAGGTCCGTTAGGAAAAGAGCCTGGTGCCAAGAGATTCAAGAGAGTGGGTTTTCATTATTGGGATTATATGGAGAAGAAAATCTAATTTTTCTCATTGCAACTTAATATCGAGGAGAAAGACATGGCCAGATTTATGAAAGCATTAGTTGGGGTGGTTGAAATCTTTGGTTCAACTTACAATGTTCAGGATGCTTTGCACTTTGATGAATTTTTCTGCATTAAAGCCACACCTATGGAAGCTAATTTATGTTTATTAGAGGAGCTTGAAAAGGGTGAAGTTGCTGCCATGGTTAAGAAGGTTAGGGGTTGGGTAACCCGTTGGTTCTCTGACATTCATACATGGTCACCAGAGAACATGGATAATGAGAGACTCACTTGGTTACGTTGCTACAACCTTTCCTGTCATGCATGGTGTCCATAATTCTTTAAGCTTGTGTCTTGCACGATTAGGGAATTCATACGTTGCGATAAAGAAACTGAAGAACAATCGAAGCTGGAAGTGGCTAGGTTTTTGGTTAAAACTAAATATTATTTATGCCTTAATGAAAATTTCAACGTGGAAGTAAATAATGATATATTTAGAATCAAACTTGTGGAATACTTTCAGAGGCCAAAGAGATTAACACATTTTTAAAGTAGCGAGAAGGTTAGTGAAACAGAAGATAGTGATAATGATGACGGCGGTGGTGGAGGAGAGTGGGACTTGTCAAAGGATGAGGAGGAAGGGGAAATCAGGGACAAGATCATTGATATAAATAGAGATGGTGTTCAAGAGAAAGCGAGTTTCCAGGAAGATGGTTCAGAAGAAAGCACAGGAAAATATGGTGGCATTGGTGGGGAGGGTAAACACGTGATGTTGTTGGCGGGTGGTGTGTCAGACAAGGATGATTTGGGCAAAAAGGTAGCCATTCGAATCAGGGATACAAACAAAGATGTAAATAAAGATGGAGAGGGAAAGCCAACTCCAATTAATATTGGAGAAATGTGTGTTGAGATGGGACGCGTGTCATTTAAGAATAGGGGGCGTGATGGTTTATGAGATGTTGGGATTATATGTAAGATGTTAGTGGATTTGGAATCTGGGTCGGTTGTGTTGGACCAAGTACATGAAACCTCAGATTCAAATCCTATTTCTTATTTAGGAATTGGGCTGGGAGTCCCTAATTCATGTCCCAGGTCCAGAAAGAAAAAACCCCTTAATGAAATTTATGAAAAACTAAAAATTCAGTTTTCACCCTCTTATTTCTCAGCCCTTGTTCACTCTGAAAATCCCCAATTTGTTTCTTTCCCAACAGTGAACCCAAATCATTCAATTTCTGATATAAAATACTCAAATTCCAGGTTCTCAAGTGGTTTGATTCAATGTTGTGAATCAATTGATGATGAAGGTGAGAAAAATACACAAGAAGGGGCGTTGAATTATGTTCACCGTTTTTACTTTGCTTCTAAACAGAATTCAAACTCAAAACCATGTTCAGATTCTGATTATAAGTTGTAGCGGAATAATAACATAAGTAAATAAATAACAATATAACATAAAAAGATTTATCCTGGTTTCTCCCAAACTGAGAGTAGTCCAGTCCCCTTGCAGCACAAAAGATTTTTCCTTATAATTAAATCATGATTACACTTGCTTATTCCATCAACAAAAGACTTGTCTACTCAGACCCTCAGCCTGAGACTTCCTGCTTAAACCCCTCAGGTTCAAGACTTCCTACTTAGACCCTCAGCCTAAGACTTCCAGCTTAGATTCCACGAATTCAAGACTTCCTGCTTAAATCCCTCAAGTTCAAGACTTCTGCTCAGACCCACGGTCCAAGGCTTCCCTACTAAAATCCCATAGATTCAAGACTTCTACTTAAACCCCTCAGGTTCAAGACTTCTTCTCAAACCCACGGTCCAAGACTTTCCTGCTTAAACCCCACAAATTCAAGACTTCTGCTTATACCTACAGTCCAAGACTTCCTTGCTCAATTAACAAGTGATCAAGACTTCAATGCTTAAGCACATAGCAAGAGACTTACTTGGCTCAAGCTCACAGCAAGAGACTTTGATGCTCAAGCACATAACAAGAGACTTTCTTTCTAAACTACTAAACAATTTGTTTAGCATAATAGGCAACAAGATGTACTTGATACTTAATCAGAGGTACAAAATAACCATAACAAAGATCACATCACTTAAGATTTCTAAGATATTCAATGTTTAATAAATCTTAAGGCTTTGTACAATTTTCAACATATAACAAAAATTTTGCATACTCGATTATGTTGCCATTATTGATCTTGTTATTCTTTCATTCTGTTAGAAACGTGGAACACTTATTTTCTTCTTGGCTCTCCTTCTTTATATTCCTTGTTATTGATTCCAGATTGAATCTTCAGCTACTTATATATAAGTTGTAGAAGAAAATTCGTTGGAAGAGATAACTTGTACAAATGTCTTTGTTATCCGTAGTACTAAGAGACGTTGAAGATAGATACACCAAAAGATCTTTATCCATTGTGTAACATGTTTAACAAAAGCGTATTCCTTGTGATATTGTAATATATATCCATTTAGAGTAGATATCCTTAAAGCATGTCAACTCTTCTTGAGCCATGAACATAAAATCTGGCTGACAATCTACTTTCATATTGTAGCTTACTTTCTGCAGTACATATAACTTAGCTTTGTCACTAGTTCTGAATGATCACCAGAAGCTGATACATTCACTAAGTGTAGAGATAATATATTTCTCTTCTGATTCTCATATACTCATCTTCAGAGTCTACATAAACCTATATCATAAGACTTCGCTTAATAATGTGCATCAATTATGAACCATCAGAATCCAGTAACTCAGCTTCTCTCAAATGTGTTCTTCTATCAGATTCTGAATGGTTTCTTCTTTAAGCTTTAGAACCTTCATACTTAGTACACACATTAGATAACTCCATTGTTCTTTCAACACTTTGTTATCATCAAAACCCAAAGGATATATGTCACGAACAAATCTTGTTCTAACAATCTCCCCATTTTTGTTGATGACAAACATATGTATTTAAAGGACAATATTGGGCTATTTTAATTTCTTAGAAACATTAGAGTTTGAGGTTTGTAAGCTCCCCCTGAGTCTAATAGTACAAAGGTTGAGGTTTGTAAGCTCCCCCTAAGTTCTATTTTAAAGAAAACTGAAATATATTTCCCGGGTAAAACAAATATATGAAATAGCATAATTTTAAAGTATTATAAATAAACAATATTTAAAATCTAAAGGGTTCAGATTCTTACGAAATACTTCTATATCTTTTTCGCTCTTTTGTCACATCAAAAAGATTTAAACACAAAAGAGAAAAGGACAGGAGAAGATGCAATAAAAGTAAATATATAAAAGAAAATGCATTGTTCTGAGATGGTCAAAGATAATTTATAGGTTTTAGAGTAGTCAGACTCAAACAGAATACCGAGATTCAAATACCAGTTTTTATTAGTGCAAGGATTCCATACTTGTACGTGAATGACTACTTAAGACACACTATAAAAGTAGATCGACCTAGTTTCCTAAAAAATTCATCCAGTTCACAAAAATACTTCAATCAAAACTTAGTTATGAAGAGAAAATCTCATAACCAAATTTCTCACAAGAGTGAAAAATAAGATTTTGCAAGAGAGTTAAATTTGTTGATGAAGGCTGAAAAAGCAAGAGAGAAACATTTGGAAAACAAGGAACTTGTTGCTAAACTTCATACTGATGCAACAAAAGAGAAACAAAAACTGAAAGAAGAAGAAGGTGTTCAAACTAGATTGGTTTCCTATAAAGCACAGACTTCAGGGTCGAAAGAGCACAAAAATGCTCCTAAGGATTCTTCCAGTGAGGATGAAGATCCATTTTTTGAAGATGAGGAAGTAGGAAAATCATGGAAGGAATTTGTTTGTAACACTGAGAAAGATGATTGAAGCAACAAAGAATACTAGGGATAGAATAATTTATTGTATTGTCTAATCTATTCTTATGTGATTTTTAAATTCCAATTATATTTCCCTTTTTTAGTTTCCAATTATTTAAGCCAGCAAAAGCAAGTTTCATTCACTTTAAATCATCAAAAGAAAAATAAAGCATTAATCAGCATGAATAACTTGTATAAAGTAAACTGAAACATGATAAGTACACAATCATATAAAAAAATTCATAAACAAGTTCTATATCCTAGACCTATGGTTTCTTCAATAATTCTGTAACTGTCTTGAGATCAGAACTGATTTCTTCTTGCCTTGCGAAAATAGACTTGAATTGATCATATACTAACAGTTGATTACTAGCCATCTAAACTTTGATCAACTCTTGACATTCAACAAATAAAGTTACCTTAACTTCTAGATTGAGTAGTTGCTTCTGGCTAGAAGTAGTAACTTCCTTAGTAGAGATATTCTTAAGACTTTGAACAACTGAGTTGACCGACTTTCTGAAGGTTTCCCATTTTGTATTATAAGCCACAAGATCAGTAAAGGCGATCCCTTTTTCCATTATTGCATTTTCCTCGTTATATAACCCAGTCTTAAAAACTTCTAACTAAGAAAGTACATGGTCAGGTAGAGGGTGACAGTTGGTCATATGCTGAGATGGTTTGGGCGAGTTTGTTTGTAGTGTTTCATGAACAGATTCAACTGAGTTTTCTTTGCCTAAAGAGTGGTTTGATGGGGATGGGTGTTAAGTGGTTTCTTGGTGATTTGATGGTAAAGGTTGAGCTAGGTTATTATTTTATGATTTTGGGTCAGATTCAACACGTCCAGTTTCATTATTATGATGATTTTGAACAAGTTGATATGTAATGGTTTTGGTGGAACTCTTTGAAGCTGACACAACATTGAGGGGCTTAGCATCCAAAGCACTTTCATATTCAATAGGAATTAGTGAAGGTGATTCTTCTTGAATGCTAACATTAATATTGTCTTGATTTGTTTGGTTAACATGTTGGTCACGTGATGGAATGTTGTTGTCTTGTGTTTTATCTGGAGAGGTCTTTGAAAGAGTAGCGAATTTTGTACTTATAGGGATGATTGATATATAAGATTGCATGGCCAAGGTAGAGGCTTGGTTGGATTTAGCAAGTGATAGTGAGGGTGACTTTCTCAGTGAAAAATTAAGATTAAAGTCATTAACAGATTCAGCCTCAATACATGATCCTACTGCCAATGAAACAAGTTTTTCTACAACTTCCACCTTTTTCCCACTTTCAGCTGGACTCTCATTCAACCAGTTCCTAGCTCCATCATCCTTTTCTATAGACACAACTTCCATTACTTCCTCTGGAGAACTTTCTTATACTACCTTAACACCAAGATCTTCACATTCTTGAGAAACATATGTGTCCTTCTTGCTACTCTCATCAAACTCTTGAGTTATCTTAGCCACTTTAGGAGAATTTAGAATAGACTCAAGTTTGTCTCCAAGTTGCTCTCTTACAACTTCCACGCCTTTTTCTGCAACCTTTATTGAGTCATCAACACGATTTATCTTAATCAATTACTCAGATAAAACTTCCATACTTCTCTTGACAAATGTTGTCATGAAGTTATAAACCTCCTTCGCGGCATGATAAATTTTTGTTTCCTTTTCTTCTTCCAGCTGACTTAACTTTACCCGTTTTCTTTTCTTTGATGCAGAAACCTCATTTTTCACATTTGTATTACTGATAGATCCCCCACCTCTAGTTTTAGTAGGACAGATCTCAGTAGACTCAATGAGCTCTTCAACTTCATGTTGTAGAGCCTTCTTGGAGCTATATGGATTCTTTTTATTCCCAACTTTATGAGCAATTCTTTCTGAACTGCTTTCTGAGCATCTCCTAGAATTTTCTTCTTGGCAAGTATAGGAGTATCTGATTCATCATCATCTTCATCTTCATCAGAAGTGATTTCCTTTCTTTTTCTTCTTCCTTTATAACCATGAACATCAGGAAACTTATCATGAAGTTGATCATGTGTTATAGTTACACCATACTCCCTCTTGGCTTCATCGATAATAAACTTGATGACATAGGGATTATCTTCCTTGGTCAGCAATGGATGATTTTCTAGAAAAACTCTTCTATTGTCTTTCCTGATTTTGATAGGATAAGAAATCATTACAATATTCTTTTGCTTCTTTCTTTCATGTGAACTAATACAGTTGTAGAAAGCACACTTCCATAAGTATCATCTAAATCTTGTGTAGCTCCAAATTCCATCAATGTGTTGATCATTTTGCATTGATAGAATAGTTCAGAAAGTAACCTTGCATAAGAAAATTTTCTTTTGAAATTCTTAGTAGAATCCTTGATAGATTCACATTGATGATGAAAAATGTAACCTGGTAGATTCAATCCTTGATCTGTATACAGATACCAAAGAAACATCTTATGATCCCATGAAATTTGACCCAAACTTCCCGAGAAATTAAGCAACCAATAAGAATTTTGAATAACAACTTTTTCTTGAGATGCATGTTCTTCACTTTTCCATAATCATCTTTATTGAAGACTCTGCAGATTTGAGCAAATTTTGGCAAAACTGGATGTTGCACACAATGTTCCAACAAGAATAATTCTGCTAAAGGAAGACATGTTGGACAAGATGTCCCAACACGATGTTAGGACATCATGTCTGTTACTGATGTATAAGATTTTGCTTCAGCAGAATATTTACATATTGTTCCAAGATTTAAGGCATGGATCAAGGAATAATTAAACAGATATTTTGAAGCCCATGGACATCAGAAGATTATAAGTAGAAGACCTAGACCTAGGGCTGGAGACACAAAATCCTTATGTAATACTTGTAAAGTAGAAAATAATGGTTTAGGATTTTGAGAGTCGTAGGCTTTCTTGTGTTATAAGTCTCCCTTTATATCGCTTTGATACATTGTGGTAGACATAAATGTTTATGCAGATTCTAAAACCTGTAGGTAATGAACCGCGTATTGTTCTTGGATGAAGCTTTAAAGCAAATTCAAGTAGATTATTAGTCAAGGTTGCTTGACTGAACTTTGTATTGAAAGAGGTGGCTTTCAAGTAGGATGATACAATTATTGTGACTATAACTGTTAGATATCACAAGTTGCGATTAAGGGAGTGAGATGAGTTTCTCTTATCAATTAAATGTGACTTATAATGATGAAGTTTTTATTGGGTAGTGATAGGTAAACCAAAGGTTGTTTACATAAAACTATACTACTGATAATGGATTCTTCTTCTTGGCTTGGTAGCCCCCAGATGTAGGTCATTTGCACCGAACTGGGTTAACATATATTATATTATTTATCATTCTACAAATTTACATTTCAGTATTTGATTTTTGATTAACATGTTGTAACATATGTTGAAACATCTCTTATGATTCTGTTGTTGATATTCAGAATATCAATTTGTTTATTCTACCCTTGTTGTAAAGTTATACAGAGAATAATGTTGTGACATGTTGTTAGGACATCTGCAATCTTCTTTCTAGAATTTCAATTGGTATTAGAGTAGGCATCCCGTCTGTTTCGGGATGAGATCTTGGGAGATACTTTTTAGTTCTCTAAACAAGGCGTGTGCCTGTGTAATTAGACCCTTCATTCTGATGTTTTCAACGGTATTGGATATCTTGAATGATTGGTAATGGATCGAGGATGACAACCACTTGTTGGTTGTTTTTACTTCTATGAAGATGTTCTAGTTGTTGTTGGTGTTGAGGTTCCTTTCTTCATGGTGTCCACTAAGATATCTTGACATCTCGAATGGAGATTGTTGAAGATGTGTTGTTGTTCCGCTGCATGTGTTTCTGATGAAAGGACCTTGGTAAATCTAGATGGAAGACTTTGTTTATCCTTTGGTTGTCATAAAGGCGCCAGCATCTACAGATGTTCTAGTTGTTCCAATTGGGAGTAATGGAATGAAGAGAGTTGTTTTTTGGTGTTCGCTTTTGATGTCTTGGTACTAGGAAGGTTGGTTCCTTCAGGTATCTTGAAGGATTTTTGGAGGAAAGATGAGTTGAGTTCTAGGGTATCAAGTACATGGTCTATGAAGTTGGTAATCTACTCTTATCATGACAAAGATTCCAAAGACACTTGACATTTTTTCTCATGTCCACTCATAAAGGCTTCTCTGTCATGTCTCTGGAGTTCTCTGGTTGCTCTTCTGGATCAAGGACATTTTTTGAGGATCATCAATCTGAAAGAAAGTGGAGGTGATTTATTTTTACCATCCATGTGTTGCAGAGAATTCATCAGCAAAAGAAAGTCATATGAAGGTTGTGTCAAGGGTGTCATCCTTGATGTTTCAACATCAAAGATACTTGCACTAAAGAATATTGTTGGTATGTAAATATTTGTCAGATGGTCTTCTCTACAAGACGTGTGGTTTACTGAACTAGGATTTAAGATCATTTGCTATTTATGGAATGTACAAGTATTTAATTGGTTATCCTTGAAGCTCAGATTGCTGGAGTTCAGATGGTTCATCAGGAGGTGCAACATTTCTTGTTGCAACATCTCAAGGACTAACATCAGGTGGATGATTCAAGTTAGTCTTCTGGAATAAGGATTTCTTATAAGGATTTAATATTCATTGTTATTTATGTTTCTCACAAGTATCTAATGGATTATCCTTAGTTGATGATCAAGGTGTCTCATCAGTTGTTGTTCAAGTACCTGGTCCTTGAATCTGTTTGGACTATTTCAAGGATCTGATGCTCAACTAGATGTTGAAACATCCCATCTGCAAGTTTATGCAGAATCTTGTTGATTTAAGGAATGAATCTCTAGGATAAGGAAGAAGAGTAGCTTACATTCTGGGAACCAGACCTTTGTGTTTTAAGATAAAGTATTGGGAACGTTCTTCTGGTTGGATCTGTAGAGGCATCATCTGACTAGGAAGTTTTATGGCAGGAAACTTATATAGAATATGGCAGTGATGAAAGTGAAGATGAAGACATCTTAATCTTGATGAATAGTACTTGGGTCGGTTTATTTCTGATCTAGGTGCATAGGAGTGTAGCTGTTGGGAGCATGACACCTCATTCATCTTGAAGAACTCCCTACCTAAGGAAAGCTAAATTTTCTTTGGTATAACTACTGTGTAGTCTACCTTTATGACTCCCCTATTATAAAGAATCAGAACTTGGCATGTTTGATTCTTCTGAAGATGAGTTCTTGAAGCAGATGATCATCAAGGTGTATGTCCTTGAACAAATTGATTATGCTTCATAAATATAATAAAGGTTGTCTACTCAAACTTGATATCTTAATCAAGTATATGAGAGCATGGAACTCTTGTTCTATAGAAGTGAAGACGTTTGTCAAGATGGTATGTCTGAAGAGGAGATGATCAAGATTGTATCAGACAGACTTGAGCTCATTAGTTGGAAGTCATGACATTGATGTCAAAATTAGATGTTATGACATCAGGATTATCATCAGACTATTCCTTTTGAGGGATCTGATTACAGTGGAGGTACATCATCTTGAGAAAAGCTTATTACCTCAGTTGTGTTTGGAATGGTTGCTCCAAAAAGTCGATGCAATGTATGGGAATTGCAGAAGCTAGTTAAGGCTACATTTCATAATCTTAGATGGTTGCTGAAGATCCTGATTCTTGGTTGGACCAAGAGTTTCTTTTTGTCTCTTAAAAATCTAAAGAAAGAGCTGGTTTTGCTCTTGGCTTGTTGATTGTTGAAGTGGTCTTCTCTTAAGAAGCTTGCTTTGGTGGGAGTATGAGAGTTTATTTCTCTCTACAGCTGCATGAAGTTCTTGATGATAAAGCTGGTAGGAGACGTGTTCTCTTGAGATCTTCAGTTGGATTACTAAGAAGATAGTCATTCAAGTGGATATTGTATTAAGAACCATAATGTATAGTGTCTGTAAAATGATCAAGATGTCCTAATTGATGTTAGAACATCATCATGTTTTCTGAACTTGGGGTTCAGAATGTGGAAGTTGATATTCACCAGGTGAATCAGAAGTGTTCTAACTTATCATACGGGAGAATGATGAGGTGAAGATTGTCTTGGATTAGAAGGTGTCTATCTAGTTCTCTGACTCATGCTGAGGTCAGAATGCTTGTAGAGATGTGATGTCTTCTGCTGCAAGCAACTCTAGAAAGAAGTGGATAAGTTTGGTGCTTATGAAGCAAGTAAGCTGAGGATTTATGGAGCATGTATCTGATTCCCTTCAAGTGTGAATAACATTTGAGATGACTAACAAACTAAGAGGCTTTGTATGTCTCTTTGAGGAATGTGAAGCATTCCAGGTTCAATTGGATTCTTTCTCAAGGAACATGGATATTTATGGCTGTAAGATTCAATATAGATTTGTATAGGGTATGAATGGATTCAGGACGAGAGGGATCAATGATGATTTTGGTCTCAATCCAAGAGTTTGTTAGTTATAGTACAAGGATGGTAATCCTGGTATTTTCTCATTGTATGAGCATGAAGTTGGTCATGAGATATTGTGTGGTGATTTTGGGTGTTTCGTGCTGAAAGGAGCATCTTTTATAAAAGATAGGGGGAGAGCTTCTGTCTGATGTGTGTAATATTATGGTACACAGATTGCTTGTGGATCAAGCAGTGAGTGAATGCATTCAACATGTGTGTTGAACAAGGAGTGAGCTTTTGAAGACATGAAGACGAGTCTTATGTTTTCCATTCACTTTAAGGTGTTCTTCTAGAAAAGAAGCATTGATTATCCTTGATAGGGGGAGTTAAACTTCTATCTAGGATCTGTGGCTGCAGTAGTGCAATTATTTATTCAGATTGTTTGTGGTTTCAAGCATTTTGTGATTATGTTAGTTTGGTGAGAGTATAATGTCAAACAAGATGTCGTGACATTGTGTTACTGTGAAGTTCATGATGGACTTGACAATCTAGACTTGGTTCTATCTTTAGGGTGTCAATGTTTGAATCAGTATTATACAAGCTTCTTGGGAGTGTTATAATAATCTTTGTTCTTATCTGGGAGAATTTATTTTTCTCTGCAGAATGAGACAAGGCTCGTGGGAATCTTTGTTGTCAACTGGGAAATGTTTGAAGAAATGTCTTAGCATCTTGATCAGTTGCTTTTACTTCTTGATGAAGGGAGTATTCTTTAGGCTCAATTAAAGGCACTGTGACTGTGATTCAGAGTTTACCAGATGGAACGGACAAAGTCTAACAAAGTGTCAGGACATTATTTAAGACTTGTGGTTATTTCAAGATGCTTTCTTCGGATGTGTTTCTTGGATGGTGGAGCGTGTGCCTAAGAGAAGGCGTATTAAACATGTCTCTTGATGCATGTGCTTTCTTTGGATGGTTTTACCCAAATGTTGAAATAGTCAAATCCTAGTTGGATGGTGCACAATCATTAATGGCGAAGTTACCTACCTAAATTTATTTCTCCATTAAATTGTTCATCGGTAACTTCTATGAACCGTTAATTCCTAGAGAAACATCTTGGTTATTTAAAAGGGGTCACTGTTTTTGGATTCTCAGGTTGTGTTTCTTGTGTTGGGTTGCATCTTCATGGCTTTTATTCGGGTTTGGGTAAGTACCATGCGGGTATGGAACTGTGTTGACTTCTTTTGCAAATTCTTGGCTAAAAAGGGGGACAATGAGTGTGTATTCATCTCGGTTAACATCTTGCAGTTGTTTTGCAAGGATGTTGGATGGGATGTTCTAACATCCTGTCTGAGTCTCAGGTTCTTCCCTTGTGCCTTGTGATCTGAGTTATGAAGCAGGTTGTGTCTTGTGACCTGAGTTACATCCTTTATGTACTATGTGTTACGTATACTACATTTGCTTCTTCTTAAGCTCTTTCTAGATCTCCTTAAGGATTCTCTTATGCCCCTTAAGAGGAAGATTTATCTCTCCCTGGAAACTAAAGTTTTGAGAAGGAGTATGTTACATCCTCTTCCTCGTGTACACCAACACACAACTAGGAATTTCAGGAGAAAGGGGGGCCTCAGAAGTGTGCCAATCATAACCACCACTCCTTGGAGGAAATTGAATGACGTTTGAACTTTCTTTTTCTACCTAAGGAGTTTCAGCCAAAAATTGTCAAAAGGGGTAGACTGAAGGCTCTGCAGATTAGAGCAAAATTTAGTAAAACTGGATGTTGCACACTGTTGCATCCTAAAATTTGCTCAACCTACTTCACTTGGTTTATGTTTCAATTGCATTAGCATTTGCATATAAAGTCATGTACATAGTCTAATCATTTGCATAGCATAGCATAGCAAGTCATCCAATAAGGGACCAAATGCAATTCTTATGAGCATATCAAGAGGGTATTATTCAAATTCAAGCATATCCAAGTCATCAGAAAGAAATTGAAATCTGAGAAGTTAGTGGACCAAGCAGTGGATCTATCTCCTATCTTGAGGGTATTTGAAGATCATCAAAGAAGTTGTGAGTCATGAATTGAGGCCATGGAGGGTATATAGACATCATGGAAGACCTAGAGGGTCGTGAGGCAAGTCATTGATGTGATTACAAGAGCTGCAGTGGAAGACAGTCAACTAGGGTTTCATCTGGGTCAACCCTAGGTCAACCCTAGGTCAAATGCTTGATTGAAAGGCATCAAGGCCTGTTTGAAAGATGTGGGATGCCTCATTTGACATGTAGATATGGATGTGGTGTTGTGCCAAGGAGGAATCAAGAGAAATCAAGAAAAAGAGAGGTTTCTAAATTTGGGTTTCTGTGTAAAATCCCCTGGTTTAGGTCAAACTTCCAAGCAATATAATTCAAAATGCAAGCTTCAAGTGGATCCTTGGCCAACATGAAACTTGTAGAGGATCTCAATACCTTTAATTTGAGTGGTGGAAGACATCAAGGATATTTATAGAACTCAAGTTATGGTCCTTGCAAGTTACAGGTCATCTGAGGCATCTGAAATTTTGTCTGTGAAAGTTACTTTCCTTCCAAGCAACTTTTACCCCTCAAGTAGCTTTCAAATGGATTTCTGGTCAACATGAGAATTGTTCCTCATTGTCTTAGCTTTCTATAAAGGTATGGTATGCCTTCATCTGATTTGTGGAACTCTACTTATGGCCTTGGCAAGCAAAGGGTATTTTGGTCATTTGAGAATTACAGGTCATTTCAAGCATATGCCCAAAACTCATACAAGGAAGCTTCAAATGAAAAACTTCACAACATCAAACTTGCTCCAAATGACATTTTGAGTCTATAAAAGTGATCATGAAAGTTTGGAAATGTCCATAGCTCAAGGTTCCAAATTTGGTCATTTAAAAGATGAATTTAATGAATAAAAGTGACCTAAAAATGGGATTTTTCATAACATGGCCAAATGGGATGAAATTATAGGTCATTTTGATTGGAAAAAATGTTTTAAGAACATTGGCAAAATTAGATTTTTGAGTTTAGGGCAAAGTTTGAGATATACCATTGGTTACTTATGTATGAAGTTACACATGCCAAAATTCAAGGGAATTGTGCACAAGAAGTTTCTACCAAGTTCTAGAGTGTTCCATGAGTGTCTATATATTGAGTAGAGTGGTTTCATTCAGGGGTTGGTGATTCATTTTGGTTGAAATTCATAGTTTCATCTCATTCTTCAAGTTTGCAAATCATATAAGAACTCTATCAAATCTTCATCATTCTCCATAATTCTTGATCCTATCATCATCTACATCCATCATAGATCAAATTTCCATCAAGATCTGTTTGAGTTGAAGTGGAATTCGTGCTATCCAAGTGTATCATCCAAATTGCAAAAGGAAGTGGTTACAAGAATCCAAGGGGTTTGAGCAAGAACTACTGCATACAGAATCAAGATCTTGGTTAATTGATCGCCATTGGAGCATTGTTGAGCTTGAAGTGTTGATTTCCTCCATCTGTTTTCAAATTTGAACCAGGTTAGTGTTTTCTTCGAATTGGTTAGAATTAGTTAGCATGATGAAGAATCTTTAGGTTAGAATTGTTAGGCATAAGTAGAGGATCATTTCTGATGAATTTGAGAACAATTCATGGAGTTCACCATTGAAGCACCAAAGCTGTTTTGCCTTAGAACACCTAGGATATGGCATGATAATCTTAGCTAGATAGCTCAGAGTGATCAGCATAGCATGTAGAACACATTAGGATAAGAGTTAGAAGGAATCATCAAGATTGATAGCAGTGTAAAATGGTGGAACCTAGGTCTTCTACCTATCGGGTTTGGTTATTGATTGAGTTTTGGAGGAAACTGAGTCCATGGTTGTGTAGAGGAGAAGATGTAGAGCAATTTTGTTTTTTACAGAATTGAATTTCATGGAGAATTGAGGTTGTATGAGCATGATGAACTCTGGTTGGTGCAAGCTCGCGCATGGTTCTTTAATGGTGGAAACCCTAACTTTGGAGAAGAAACATGAGGGTTGTTGGATCCTTCATAAGACTTTGACTGAGCAGCTGATCTAACGGCCACGATTTAAAGCTGGAAATAGGAGGGAATTCTGGGTGCCAAAGCGCACCGTTTCATTTAAATCACTTTGCTGGGCTTTAGTTGTTCATGTTATTCGCACCCCATTCACTCAGGCCCAAACCAATTACACTGAATTAATTACTAATTGCACTGTTTTCTGTTTTTGTTTTCTTTTTATGTTTTCTGATCAACTGGGCCCAGACGCGCTTTGCTATGCGCGCCCCCCAGTCTGGGCCCATCATCCTTTTTTAACTGAAATAATTGCTAACTGCACCCTTCACCTCATATAATTCATTTTAATTTCATCCATTTTTTTTCTTTGAAAAATCATAACAAATTGGAAATTGCATATTTTTAAATGGTTGTTTTTGCATCTTTTTCATATTTTTGTTAAGAAAATTGTCATATAATAAAATTAGCATTTTATTTTATTTTTGCATTTTTAGTATATTTTTCTTTTAAATAGGTTGTAAATGATGTTTAGTTTAGCACTTGATATTGTTGATTTTAGTTTAGCTAGACCCTTGTATATTTTGGACCCATTCTTTTTAGAGTACTTCATTTAGGACTTTAATTTTCATATGAGATTTAATTCATGATTTTAGGGTTTAATTTTAGATGGTTTGTTTAGGTGTGATTAAGAGAATCAAAACTAGGGTTTAGAGATAACATAGGTGTAATAAATCATTTCTTTTAGGAGTTGTAGTTTGAATCTTGGGGGTATGGGACTATAGGGGTTATGGGTAGATAATAGATCCCTTAGAAAATATTAGGCTTACCTTATTTTACTATTACTATTAGTATATTGCTTGTACTTGCTTGACTGTGTGGTGTGCCCTCTCTAGGGTTATTATTTGACTATGTGGGGTATTGGGCTTGTTTGGGGCTTGGGTTTGAGCTGAAGACTTTGTTGATGAAGCCATTGAAGATAGATAATGAAGACTAACTTCCAGAGTTGATGAAGAGCATCTTGCTGGCAGCTGTTGAAGGTTATAGGGTTTAGGAGCTAGGCAGAGCTCTAGAGTAGAAAACTTGATTCACAAACATGGAAGGTCTTGTTTGCCTCCATTCTTTCTCTATGATTCAAAGTCTCTTTTAAATATCCACCTCCTTCCTTTGGAAGGATTAGTGAATGTATTTAAAAGATAGAACTTTTGAGAGAAAACTGTCAGTATCATGTTAACAGTCAGTAGGCCACCCTTGGTAGGCAATTGACTGCTTAACATCCAATTCATCTTGTTGACTGTTGCTCATCTTGGAGAGTGAGACTTGAAGAAAAGCCCTGAAAGATTGAAGATAGAGACCTTGCTTAAAGACTGTGAAGATGAAGACTGATGCTTGCTTGAAGCCTGTAGATGGTTGAAGATGACTTGAAGACAGATGTTGATGAAGACTGCTGTTTGCTGTTTATTTCTGCTGTTTATAATTTTTGATGTATTGTTTGAATTTCCCTGACTATATTGCTTGCTGTTTAACCTGTTAGGTTGAAAGCGAATTTTGTTCGCTTTTGCCTGTTGTTTTCTAGGTTCGAGGTTGAGTGGGACTCCCTTGCCTCGCTTGTATTGCTGCATCCATGCATTTTACTGCTTTATTGTATATATGTTATTGTTTTTGTTTCCGTCTATTCCCTTAGGATCTCTGTTTCTCTTTGTGCAAGAGAGGAACATGATAGACATTAGGTCTTAACCCATGCATGATAACACTAGGTTAGTTTGACTCGCTTTTCAACCATAGGTTAGAGTTTTGTCTCTTCTTTCTCAAAACAAACAGAAAAACACAATAAATCTTCCAAACACAATAAAAGACACTTCTTCCGTAAAAGAATGTGAACTCATCAAAACATCATTTTTGTCCGCTTGGACCAGTAATCAGAAAAACCTTTTTTTGAAGGAATAAAAACAATCAAGACAGACTTGTGTCGTACATGGCCCGAACTACGTTTGCTCTGATCTTTCATGCTGTATGAAAGTACGTAGGCATAGGAAGCGATATCCTAGCGAGCAACCTTCCCCTTCTTTCCCGTAGGTAGGCGAACTACGCTGACTCTGATTTTTCGTTCCAGACGGGAATACGTAGGCATAAAGTGCGATACTTTGCCGAGTCCCTTTCTTTCTTTTTAACCCTTAACCCTTAGTTTAGATAGAAATAACAATCCATACCAGAAAACAAGCGTGGATCCCGTCGAGTACGACGGACGTGAGGGGTGCTAATACCTTCCCCTTGCGTAACCGACTCCTGAATCCAGGTTTTGGTTGCGATGACCATACCTTTCCCGTTTTTTGCAAGGTTTACTTCGAGCGTTTCCTTTCCCTCCGTTGGGATAAATAACGCACGGTGGCGACTCTTCTGTTCAGCCGGCGCCAATTTTCGCAGTAGCGACAGCTGGCGACTCTGCTGGGGACCCAACGTCCCCTGGCTGCTAAGGACTGCGATAGTTCCTTATGCATTTGGGATCCAACGTCCCTCAAGAGAGTCAATCCTAGCGCTTGTTTTCCCGTCGAGGATTTTGTATGGATTTATATTTTTGTCATTTACCTTCAGCATTATATTATTGTTATTATTGTTGTATAGGGGTGTGAAGGGTGTTCTATGATTGAGAGATAAGCCGGACCTGGGCTTGAGTGCACTTAGAATTAGAGTAGAAAGTAGTGGGCGCGTGCCGGCTTTGCTTGCATTAGTGTCCCACGAAATCTACACTCGGACGAGGTTCTTCTGGTTGACTTCTTTTTCTACCCTTTGGGTCGAAGGGGTTGTTGGTTAGCTGAATTGTCGACTCCGGGAACCGATCATTTGGAAGTTGGCTAAGTGAGGCCTCTTCAGGATTTGATGATGCCACTCCTTCTGGGAATCGTATCATCAATCCTGAAAGTCTGTGACGCCGACGACCGCATAGGATGCCATACCTTTGTCAGTTACTAGGACACCTACCTGTGAGAGGGTTTGGGGTTATGCAGGTAACTAGACCTTCAGATACCGGTTTGTTTCTTGATCTGAGATTCTGGGTATTTATGGACAGTTGAGAGGTCTATCAGAGACCAGTTGGAGCTATGATATGAGGTCTATCAGAGACCAGTGTTGGAGTTTTGTATTGGGTCTGTCAAAGACCAGGGTTTGAGGAATTCTGGAGGGTTCATCTGAGACTTTTGATATGGTTCAGGCTTCTCAGCCATGGCATTTGGTCCCTGTTGCATGTATTGCATTGCATTGCTTGCATACCCATTATCATTGCATCCCATTAACGTGTGTCTGTGCTGCAGGTGCATTTGCATATTCCCTGGTTCTAGTTCCCAGACTTCTGCTTATTGATCATGGCTGATTTGAGAAAGACAGTTGCGTACAAGTTACCTACACCTGACATTACTCCCTTACTTGGTATGATGTCCCTTGCTGATGAGGAGGTTAGGAGAAGTTTCAGGATGAGTCATGGAAGATTGTTGAGATTAGTCTGCAAGCCAACTGCTGTTGAGATGAATGGGTTGTACACCTTGATGCAATTCTATGACCCTGCATTGAGATGTTTCACGTTTGCTGACTTTATTTTGGGGCCTACCATTGAAGAGTATGTAGAGTTTACTGAGCTACCAGTACAGAATAAGGTTCCCTTTATTCACTCTGCCGCTGAGCCCAAGTTGGAGGACTTAGCCAAGGCCTTGCACATGAACGTTGTCGAACTATTAGTGACTTCTTGGCTAGGGGTTCCAGGTTTCTCCCTTGATTTTCTGGTTGGCAAAGCTCAAGAGTATGCCAAGAGCGGGTGCTGGATAGTCTTTAATGCTATCTTGGCTCTATGCATTTACGGAATAGTGTTGTTTCCCAACTTACCCAATTTTGTGGACTTGGACGCTTTCCATCTGTTTGCTGCTGGCAACCCGGTACCCACTTTGATTGGAGATCTCTATCATTCATTGCACTACAAAAATGAAAATAGAAGGGGAAAGATTGTTTACTGTTGTGCACCGCTGTTGAACATGTGGTTTAAGAGCCATCTTCCCCTGAAGGGACCTTTTGTGGATAGTGCAACTACAGCTGACTGGCCAAAGCGCCTGATGAGGCTATCTTCTGAAGACATTGAGTGGTTTGACCGAGACTTGTTGGGGTCTGAGCTTATTTTCAGTTGTTCTGGGTACCCTAATGTTCCGTTGATAGGAAGGAAAGGGTGTATCAATTACAACCCGTCTCTGTTTGTTCGCCAGTTTGGATACGCGTTGAAGAACCCACCTCAGGAGGAAGAAGTACAGGAATCTTTGTACTTCACCGGTGATTTGAATGGAGAGTTACTCGCCAAGCTTCAGCACGCATGGATGCGTATTAACAGAAGAGGGAAGCCACTGTTAGGGAAGAACGATTGTCAGGCTTATGCACCATACAGAGTTTGGATCCAAGAGAGAGCAAGACAGTTGCTGATGCCATTTCCAGCTGCACCAGTCCCTGTTCATATTCTGGTGGAAGAACCAACCACTATTACTATGGAGGTCTACGAGCGAGTTGTAAAAGAAAAAGAAGCCTTGACGAAGATCAATGAAGAGTTAGAAAAGGAACTGGCTCAGATGCGTAGTGAGAAGAACAAGGTTGTGCATGCTTTCCAACAACAGATCGAGTTAGTAAACAGGCTAGGTGCTGAATTGACTGAAGAGAAAAAGAAGCGTGAGCGTATGGGGAAAGAATTCAGAAGCTCTCACGACATGTTGGAGTCCAAAAAGAAAGCACTCGATGCCGCTCACCGAGAAATCTCTTCTTGTAATAAGACGTGGAATGCTACGCTAACCAACAACAAAAAGAGGGAAGACAAATTGAAGCAGCAAATTTCTGAACTCGAAGAACAGTTGAAGGCTAGCATTAAGAAGTATGAAGAAGAGGTGATGACCAGATATAGTCTCCAGAATGCATTGAACAAGGCCATCGAAGGCAGGAACGAAGCTGTGTCTCAGAAGCGGAAGCTAGAGGATCGCTTCGGAGAAGGGGCATGGGAAGAAACCGCTGGTGACGTGCGACATGTTCTCAAGCGAAGAAATCAACTTGTTGAGGGTCTGCTTACCCGACCAAGTCATCCAGAGATTAAGAAGTTGCTAGAGGAGTACCAGGCATATGGGAGTACTTGATCGTTTCATGTATTAATGTGTATGCTTTATTTGCATAGCGTTGACCATCACCAGGATTGTTGGTTGAGGTCATGCCTTCTTATTGTATACTCAGTGATATTGTATTCTTGGCTTAATGGATTTCTCTACAATATAAGAGGCGTTTTCTATGATTCGACTCCGATCTTCGTATTGCTAGCACTGTCACCGCACTGGCACATTCGCACTAGAATCGAGGAATGATATTCCCTAATGCACAGACACATATTGCATTGCATTCCCATTCATATTGCATTACAGGTGATTATTAAGCGGTATCTCATTTCTTGCACTGTACCAGGTCTTTCCAGGATTGAAGATCAGCGCCCGCACCGATACTCCACTCGTACCAACTGCCGAAGAATTATGGATCAAATGCAGAACGAAATGCAAGACATGCGTGAGAAGCTGGCACTATTCATGCAGACAATGGAGACCATTGCGAAAGGACAGGAGAATTTGCAAGCTTTGGTGCAGCCTCTGTTGGTAAGAAATGCTGGGCATGGAAATGAGGATCATCAGTCTGTGCGAGTCGACACCATTCACGGGGATGGTACTCCCACACCAGTGGCTCCACCCGTAGTAAACATGCCTGCTATCAATGTGAACAACGGCGCTGCTGCCGAGAACGGTAACGTTGGAATTGGTAACGAGACTGTCGTCAACAACGTTGGGCTCGGAGATGTCAACCTGGGTGATAATATGGGAGGTAATGGCTTCGGTAATAATGGATTTGGCTTCGATGACCAAGGGTTTGATCATGCTGGGAAGTACGGCTTCAACACTCAAGGCTTCGGACAGGACGGATTTGGTATGACTAATCAGGGTTATGGAGGATTCGGAAATGGAAATGGCGCTGGATTAATGACTTTTGGGCCTGCAGGAGTTTCTCCGG
This sequence comes from Lathyrus sativus, assembly GCA_963859935.3. NCBI lineage: Eukaryota > Viridiplantae > Streptophyta > Magnoliopsida > Fabales > Fabaceae > Lathyrus > Lathyrus sativus. The sequence continues at coordinate 640,177,044 of OZ012740.1, read as the reverse complement.
GGTATGGTAACAGGGGGCGAGGTCCGGTAATGAATCAGACCAGAGTTGGCCGTAACAATGGATACGATGGATACGGAGCTGGGAATGGTATGTGGCAAGAAGATCAGCAAGAGGATGCTTTCTCCGGTGGAGGTTTCGAAGGTCCTATGGATGACTCTCAGAGAATCAGGATGCTCGAGGAGCAGATGAAGGGGGTCGTGAATCAAAGTGTTGTTGGCTTAGATATGACAACAATGGGTCTGGTACCTGGCCTGAGGGTGCCAATCAAATTCAAAGCTCCCACATTCGACAAGTATAAGGGGGATACCTGTCCAAAAGTGCACGTGCGGTCATACTACAGAAGGATGTCGGCGTATTCAAACGATGAGAGGATGCTAATGCATTTCTTTCAAGATAGCTTGTCTGGTCCTTCCCTTGAGTGGTATATGGGTTTGGAACCAACTCATATAAAGACATGGAAGCAGTTGGCGGAGGCATTTGTGGCTCACTATAAGTACAACAGTGACTTGGCGCCCAACCGGGTCCAGTTGCAGGGGTTGTCCCAGAAGAAGGGCGAGAGCTTCAAAGAGTATGCGCAGAGATGACGCGACATGGCTTCTAGAGTTCATCCCCCTTTGGAGGACAAGGAAATGAATGATATGTTTATAGGAACATTCACTGGCATGTTTTATGACAAGTTGTTTCACACCTCTTTGGGCAGTTTCTCAGACTTAATCCTGATGGGAGAGAAGATTGAAAGCAACATTAAACAGGGAAGATTCCAAGCTGAGGAATCCACCTCAGCTGGCAGTAACAGAAGGGCTTTTGGTGGGCGTCGTCAGGGTGATGCGAGCGCAGTGTTTGGGGGCCGAGGCCGGGGCAGAGGTCGAAACCAGTACAATCAGCCGCAGCAGGTGGCAAGCATTACTATTCCGTTTCAGCAACAACCGTTCCAGCAGCAACCAATACAACAACAACAACAGCAACAGCAGCCACAACAGGGGGCACATCCTACCCAGCGTAGATTCCAGGGGGGCAAACCAAGGAGGGTGTTTGAAAAGCCTCCTTCAACGTATGCAGAATTGCTACAACGTTATTAGGTTTGAACTTGGTGGAGAAGAGAACTCGGGCGCCAATAACAGGCACTCCTCCGTATGGTTATGATGCAAGCAGGCACTGTGAATTCCACTTCGGGGCTCCTGGCCACGATGTAGAGGGTTGCCACGCGTTCAAGCATGTGGTGCAGGATCTATTGGATAGTAAGGCTATCAATTTTGGACAGGCGGGTCCGAACATAGTGCAAAAGCCCATGCCCAACCATGGGGCAAATGCCATTTTAACCGAGGAGGGTTTGAACTTGATTATGAATGTCGACGACCTAAAGACACCGTTGTGCGAGATAAAGAGCAGATTATTGCAGGGTGGTGTGTATCCAAGGTGCGACGAGTATTGTTTAGAGTGTTGGATCCAAGCTGGGGGTGTGCTGACTTAAAGAAAGGTATTCAGGCTTTAATAGATGGAGGCACATTGCAATTCGATCGAACGGCAGTTGAAGAACCTGCAGAGGTATCAGCAGACGAGCAAAGCGACGTAGCTACTGTGACGATTCCCCGAAAAACGATAACTATAACGGCGCCGGCCAAGCGACCGCCGATCACTATCACCAAGGCAGGACCAATCCCTTATGAGAGCACTAAGGCAGTCCCCTGGTCCTATAGGTTGGAAGTGTATTGTGATGGGGTGAAAATTGATGTTAATAAGAAGCCAGCTGAGGTCGTAGACAACGTCGTCGGTACTGGAGGTATGACAAGAAGTGGGAGAATCTTCATATCGCCCGAGGTAGAGGCTGAACGACTGGCGAAGGGAAAAGGAAAGATGAATGAGAATGTCCCAGTGCAGGGGAACGAAAAAGAAACAACATCGAAGGATGTGGAAGAGTTCATGCGCCTTATTCGCAAGAGCGATTATAAGATTGTTGAGCATCTTCAACAGACGCCGTCAAAGATATCTATACTGCTGTTGCTATTGTGTTCCGAAGCTCACAGAAATGCATTGTTGAAAGTTCTGGATACTTCCTTCGTACCCCAAGATGTTTCCGTGAATCAGCTGGAGGGGGTGTTGGCACATGTGAACGCAGGCCATAGCTTAGGCTTTACCGATTTTGATTTGACCCCTAAGGGGAGAGAGCATAATATGGCGTTGCACGTCTCAGTTGAGTGTAGAGGTTCAATCATGTCTCATGTACTGGTAGACACCGGATCTTCCTTAAACGTGATGCCCAAGAAAGCAATGATGAAGCTGGATGTCAGAGGAATCTTGTGTACGCCCAGTGACTTGGTGGTCAGGGCATTTGATGGTACTCGAAGAACAGTCTTTGGATCCATAACATTACCTCTACAGGTGGGGCCGGAGGTTTTCGCAACTGAATTTTATATTATGGACATCCAGCCAGCATACAGCTGCCTTCTCGGACGACCCTGGATCCATGGTGCTGGGGCAGTCACATCTACCTTGCATCAGAAGTTGAAATACATGGTAGGGGACAGTGTGGTCACAGTCTGTGGAGAAGAAGATATATTGGTCAGCCACCTGTCATCATTCAAATATGTAGAAGTCGACAGAGAGATTCATGAAACACCCTGTCAAGCCTTTGAAGGGTTGCGCGTCAAAGACAAAGGTCCCGGGCCGAGTAAAGCGTCAGAGGTAGTTGTCTCGTCATATAAGGAAGCTCAAGCTCTAGTAGAGACAGGTGAGACAAAGGGTTGGGGCAAGGTGCTAGATATTCCCGTGAAGATGGACCGATTTGGGCTGGGATATCAACCGTTGTCATCAACACCTACTGTGGGGGCACCCCGTTTCAGAGGACCAATAACCATCACTGCTAGTGGAGTATCTCACGAGACCATCAACGCTGTTTCAGATTCCGAGGAAGGAGACAGTGATTGCGACATGGACGCCTGGATTCGGCCGAGCGTGCCAGGACAAGGATTATGCAATTGGTCTATTCAGGAGATTGTTCCTGTGACTCTCAAACAGTAATACTTTGTTTTTTAATTGTTGAACAATCTGGTGTCTTACCCGAGGCATCATGATTTGTTTAGGGCTGTGTTGTTATGAACATTGCGTGTTTAATCATTAAATAAAAGGCGTTTTTTCATGTACAGATATTGCGATCTCTGTTTTTCCTGTTTTGTATTTTACAATAAAATGGCAACGTGGTTATTCGCTTTATACGCATTTTGAAGCATTTAACCATTCCTTTTGCAGGATAACATTTTTAGATGACATCATTGAATTGTCTATGACTCGTCTCGACTTTGAGCACCCGGTATTTCAGGCCGAAGAAGAGATTGTTGAAGATGGTGACGTTCCCGAAGAATTGTCTTGGTTGGTGAAGCAAGAAGAACGAGTCATTCTGCCTCATGAGGAGGTCATTGAAATTATTAACCTGGGGTCGGAAGGGGTTGAAAAGAACATCCGTATAGGAGCCGCGCTGTAGAGCGACGTCAAGCGAAGACTGGTTGAAATGCTCAGAGAGTATAGTGATGTGTTTGCTTGGTCGTATGAATACATGCCTGGGCTTGATACAGATATGGTTGTGCACCGTCTGCCGTTAAAAGAAGAATGTCCGCCGGTCAAGCAGAAGCTTCGCAGAACTAGACCCGATATGGCAGTGAAAATTAAGGAGGAGGTTCAAAAACAGTGGGATGCTGGTTTCCTAGCTGTGACAAAATATCCCTCATGGGTCGCTAACATTGTACCAGTGCCAAAGAAAGACGGTAAAGTGAGAATGTGCATGGATTACCGAGATTTGAATAAAGCGATCCCGAAAGATGATTTTCCGCTTCCTCACATCGATGTGCTAGTTGACAACACTGCCCAATTCTCCGTATTCTCCTTCATGGATGGCTTCTCGGGCTATAATCAGATTAAAATGGCGCCAGAGGATATGGAGAAGACTACTTTCATAACGCCTTGGGGAACATTTTGTTATAAAGTGATGCCCTTCGGACTAAAGAATGTTGGGGCAACGTATCAGCGTGCAATGACGACTCTTTTCCATGATATGATGCATAAAGAGATCGAAGTTTATGTTGACGATATGATTGCCAAATCCCAGACGGAGGAAGAGCATTTGGTGAATCTGCTGAAGTTATTCAAAAGGCTTAGGAAGTTCAGGCTGAGACTGAACCCTAACAAGTGCACCTTCGGGGTGAGATCGAGTAAACTACCGGGGTTTATCGTGAGCGAAAAAGGAATAGAGGTCGATCCTGCAAAAATAAAAGCAATACAAGAGATGCCGACGCCTAGAACAGAGAAAGAGGTGCGCGGGTTTTTAGGGAGGTTGAACTACATCGCCCGGTTCATATCTCACCTGACAGCCACGTGTGAGCCATTATTCAAGCTGTTGAAGAAAGACCAGGCTGTAACGTGGAACAAAAATTGTCAAAAGGCGTTTGATAAAATAAAGCAGTATTTGCAGGAGCCTCCTATTTTGATACCCCCAGTGGCGGGGAGACCCTTGATTATGTATTTGACAGTTCTTGAGGGAAGCATGGGTTGTGTTCTCGGTCAACACGACGAGACAGGAAGAAAAGAGCATGTGATCTACTACTTGAGTAAGAAGTTTACTGAATGTGAATCTCGATATTCGATGCTCGAAAAAACTTGTTGCGCGCTAGCCTGGGCCGCCAAGCGTTTGAGGCAATACATGCTGAATCATACAACCATGCTCATCTCGAAGATGGATCCTATCAAATATGTATTCGAAAAGCAGGCATTATCGGGGAGAATTGCCCGTTGGCAGATGGTTTTGACTGAATACGACATCCAGTATGCCTCGCAGAAGGCTATAAAGGGGAGTGTATTGTCTGAATACTTGGCAGAGCAGCCTATTGAGGATTACCAATCGATGAGGTTTGATTTTCCTGACGAGGATATCATGTACCTAAAGATGAAAGATTGTGAAGAGCCGTTGCCAGACGAAGGACCAGAATTGGGTTCCAAATGGAAGTTGATCTTTGACGGAGCTATAAATGCCTACGGCAGCGGAATAGGGGCAATCATCACTACTCCACACGGGTCGCACATCCCGTTTACTGCTTGATTGACCTTTCCGATTACCAATAATGAAGCCGAATACGAAGCTTGTATAATGGGGCTTGAAGAAGCCATCGATTTGCGAATCAAAAATCTGGATGTATACGGAGACTCAGCTCTGGTGGTGAATCAGATAAAAGGGGAATGGGAGACACGTCAGCCCAATTTGATACCGTACATGAACTACGCAAGGAGATTGTTGCCTTTCTTTGACAAGGTTGAATTGTATCATGTACCGCGAGCAGAGAATCAGATGGCTGACGCCCTGGCCACTTTGTCTTCCATGTACAAAGTCAACTTCTGGAATGAGGCCCCCAGAATTGTTATCTCTCGGCTTGACAGACCTGCCTTCGTATTTGCCATTGATGAAGCATCTGACGATAAACCGTGGTATTTCGATATCCTTAATTTCCTGAAGAACAAAGAGTATCCGGCTGGGGCATCCAGTCAAGATCAGAAGACTCTCAGGAGATTGGCGGGTAATTTCTATTTGAATCCGGATGGTGTCCTGTACAGACGAAATCACGACTTGGTGTTGTTGCGTTGTGTAGACGAAAAAGAGGCAAAGCTGCTCATGGAGGAAATACATGAGGGTACATTTGGTACACATGCTGGTGGGCATGCTATGACGAGGAAGCTGCTGCGGGCAGGTTATTTTTGGCTGACTATGGAAACTGATTGTTTCAAGTTTGCGAGGAAGTGCCACAAGTGCCAAATCTATGCAGATAAGATCCATGTGCCTCCGAGTCCTCTGAATGTGATGTCATCGCCATGGCCATTCTCGATGTGGGGAATCGATGTGATTGGAAAGATCGAGCCGGCGGCTTTTAACGGGCACCGGTTCATTCTAGTAGCAATCGATTACTTCACCAAGTGGGTAGAAGTGGCATCGTACGCAAATGTGACTAAGCAGGTGGTAGCCAGATTCATCAAGAGAGATATCATTTGCAGATATGGAATCCCCGAGCGGATAATCACTGACAACGGTTCAAACCTGAATAATTAAATGATGAAGGAGCTCTGTCAGAATTTCAAGATCGAGCATCACAACTCCTCTCCTTACCGACCCAAGATGAATGGCGCTGTTGAAGCAGCCAATAAGAATATAAAGAAGATTGTCCAGAAGATGGTGGTGACCTATAAGGACTGGCATGAGATGCTACCTTTCGCTTTGCACGGTTATCGTACAACGGTACGCACATCAACCGGGGCAACCCCGTTCTCGTTGGTGTATGGAATGGAAGCAGTGCTACCACTGGAAGTCGAGATTCCTTCTCTGAGAGTACTACGAGACGTCCAACTAGACGAGGCAGAATGGGTGAAGGATAGGTTAAACCAGCTGAGTTTAATGGATGAGAAGAGGCTAGCTTCTCTAGCATACGGTCGTTTGTACCAGAGCCGAATGAAGAAAGCATATGATAAGAAGATACATCCTCGGAGCTTTCAGACGGGCTACCTTGTGCTGAAAAGGATTCTCCCGCCATAGGCAGATCACAGGGGCAAGTGGACCCCCAACTACGAAGGGCCATACGTTGTCAGAAAAGTCTTTTCAGGAGGAGCTTTATTGTTGTCCACCATGGACGGTGAAGATTTTACGTCGCCTGTGAATTCGGACGCAGTTAAAAAATACTTTGCTTGAAATTGACCCGCTGGACAGAAAAAAGAGAGTCCAGGCAAAAATGGGGCATCCTGACGAACCAAAAACAGAATGAAAGGTTCGGGTAAAAGTTAGGGATAAAATTGAAAAAATGTACACCCGCGAAGTTGAAAACCTACACTGGGCGGCTTCGGCAAAAAGGGGTATCCCGGTGAACTGAAAACCCGTAAAAGGGCGGTTCACGCAAAAGTTAGGGATTTGAAAAGCAAATGACTGTGGTCCGAATTTGATACTACAGTGAGCATTGGTGCGGGAGAATATACTCGAGGGGTCGATTATTAGATACAATCTCTTCGAAAGGGTGGATACCAGAAAAGCATTAGAGTCGGGCGAGTCATAGGAGGATCAGCTCGTGGTGTTCGTCTGCATCCCGTTGCCGACATGTGCACAAATTTGATTTGTCAATATATTTATGATTCTTGTGCATACTTGTATATTTGTTGTGCGTAGCTTCCTCTTTTCAGGAGTTACATCCCGTGTACAAAATTTTGCCCATTTAGGGGCCCAATCAATAAAACATGTTATTCAGTACTTGATGCTGGTTCTTTACTGTTTTGTACATGATAAACGCCTAGATTTAATGAAACTAGCAAGTGTATAACGTCGCTGGCCCTTGCCAATAATTGCTAAAACTTTGAATTAACTGAAAATAATGCCACTAACGCTAACCTGAATAGATTTGGTTGCGTAGACTTGTCTTGTCTTGTTTGTGGTGTTGCAGGGTTCATAGCCATACAAAGTGGACGATCAAAAGATTGCAGTATTGACCAGAAGCTCGTAACGAAAGACTCGATCCCCACGCAGGTCGCACTTTCAAGATGACAATGTTCCCTACCAAAGAAAGATCAAATTCCCCAGCTAGTTGTAGCTTATCCGAAGGACATTCTCCAGCAAAGTCGGTTTATCCTCAGCAGAGTTTGGCGATTCCAAGATTGTAGGCTGTATTCAAACAGTGTGGTGTCCCCCAGAAGGATTCCCCCATCCCAAGCAGAGTGGTTTAGCCTCAGAAGATTAGCACTTCCAACTCGTGAGATGTGCTTAGACAGTCTACCCTTCTCAGTAGGGTCATTTACTCGCCCCCAGCGGAGTCAGTTGATTTTCCCCAAGGGAATCGTTTCGTCCTCAGCGGAGTTCTCTTTCCAGCAAGTGTTTTCTTTCCTCCCAGTGGAACTCCAAGATTAAAACTATCCCCGACAAAGTTGGTTGGGCGTCCTGGCATTTATTTTGTCGGAATACCGTGTGATACCCGTTCACTCCCCAGCAGAAGTCCAATCCTGATTGGCGCATTCAGTTATTCCTCAGCGAAGCGGGCTTCACTCTTCCAGCATTTATTTTGCTGGAATAGTTCTATGGCATCTGGCTACCCCCAGCGGAGTTGGCATTGTCTTCAGCATTTACTTTGCTGAAGCGGTTTCTATATCCCAGCAGTTCGAGTCTGCATTTGCATCGGCATATAGTGTCATGCTTGCATCCACCAAATAAAAACGTGTAGCATTTCCATGTCGAATGGAGCATTACGCCATTGTCAAACATATGCATTTTGAAATATAAACCAGGTTGGCTAACCGTTTGTTTCAAGTATTGTTCCCTTGCAGGTGGAGAGAGCGCTTGCTCAAATTAATTGCCAGACATTCAAGATCTCGGCGTGAGATATTCAACGATAATGTCCGTTTTGGCATTAGTCCCCACAGAGTTATCAGGTTAAGTTTCTCTGTGTCCCCGAGCAGAGTTATTTGTGTAAATGTCTCTTGTTTTCCCCGCCAGAGTTGCTTGTAGAAGTTTCTCTAGTCCGACCAGCGGATTATCTTCTTCAAATTTGTTGTTACGTCAGCATCAAAGGGTTTCATGAATCAGAATTTCAGAGGCTGCCGCCGGTTATCAGAACAGGCGTCCGGTAGTTTGGTGTCCAAATATCCTCAGTAGAGTTCGCCTCAAAGTCGCTGTCACGTCAGTGCTAAAAGGTTTGTGGGTTGGGACCAATGGAGTTAGTTACTGTGGAGATAAGCAGAGAAGCTGTATTCAGAGTATCTTCCCGTAGGAACAGACGGATGTGTTTTCTTACTGGTTGACAGGAGTATTTCCCCGGAGTCGTCAAAATTTTATTGCCTATATTGATAGGAGTTCCTCGCATTGACAGAATATGAGTCCTGACGTGGACAATCTATTCATATATTGACGGGATTTCTCCGTGCTAGAGAAAGGGGTGTCCTAACGTGGACAGATTTATTTCCTCGGGTTGACAAGATGTGCTAGTCCAAACGTGGACAAATCCGATTTCTCTGTATTGATTGAATGTGAAGTCCTGACGTGGACAAAATTGATTACTCTTCGTGTTGGTGTCCTGACGTGGACCATTTATTCCCAGCAGATATCTTCCTTCGTAATGGTGGAATGTGTGTCCTGACGTGGACAAGTTTATAGTTCTTCGTGTTGACAAGATGCGCGAGTCCTGACGTGGACAAGTTTATCTCTCTTTGTGTTGGCGAGGCGTGAGTCCTGACGTGGACAAGTTTTATTTCCTCAGCGGGTTGAAGATGTGAGTCCTGACGTGGACAAATCAAGACGAGGTGTGAGTCCTAACGTGGACGATTTATTCCTTACGTGGAAAAGTTTATTCCTTACGTGGAAAGATGTATTCCTTACGTGGAAAGTGTATTCCTTACGTGGAAAGATATATTCCTTACGTGGAAAGTGTATTCCTTACGTGGAAAGATGTATTCCTTACGTGGAAAGATGTATTCCTTACGTGGAAAGATGTATTCCTTACGTGGACGATGTATTCCTTACGTGGACGATGTATTCCTTACGTGGACGATGTATTCCTAACGTGGAAAGGTTATTCCTAACGTGGAAAGGTTATTCCTAACATGGAAAAGGTTATTCCTAATGTGAACGATGTTATTCCTAACATGGACAAATGTATTCCTAACTTGGACGATGTTATTCCTAACGTGGACAAGTGGATTCCTAACGTGGAAGAGTTTATTCCTAAGGTGGACGATTTATTCCTGACGATATGTGCTAGTCCTAACGTGGACAATTCATCCCTATGTTGATAGGATCCCCTCGTGTAGATGAAATGCAGACGAGTCATCCCCAACGAAGTCGCCGAGATTTTTCCGTGTTGACGGCAGGTGGAGTCCTAACTTGGACAAGTTTAGTTGAGATTTCTTCGTGTTGACGAAACAGGCGTCCTAACATGGACAAAGTTCTATCCCTGCGATGATAGAATCTTTTTCAGGATGATGAAAATAATCCCCAGCACGGTCGCTAATGGATCAGTTTGTTGCTGTAACAACCAGATCCAGTCAGCAGATGTTGTTATTCAAGCAGTGGTGCAGTTTATTTCTGCGGTTGGCAAATTTCCGGGTTCTTAGTATTCAACCGTCTCGTACCTCGAATGTTTGAAGGCCGTTCGCTCTTCACCCAATCGGGTCCAAGTCGCTTGAATAGGGGCAGCTGTTGCACCCTAAAATTTGCTCAACCTACTTCACTTGGTTTATGTTTCAATTGCATTACATTTGCATATAAAGTCATGTACATAGTCTAATCATTTGCATAGCATAGCATAGCAAGTCATCCAATAAGGGACCAAATGCAATTCTTATGAGCATATCAAGAGGGTATTATTCAAATTCAAGCATATCCAAGTCATCAGAAAGAAATTGAAATCTGAGAAGTTAGTGGACCAAGCAGTGGATCTATCTCCTATCTTGAGGGTATTTGAAGATCATCAAAGAAGTTGTGAGTCATGAATTGAGGCCATGGAGGGTATATAGACATCATGGAAGACCTAGAGGGTCGTGAGGCAAGTCATTGATGTGATTACAAGAGCTGCAGTGGAAGACAGTCAACTAGGGTTTCATCTGGGTCAACCCTAGGTCAACCCTAGGTCAAATGCTTGATTGAAAGGCATCAAGGCCTGTTTGAAAGATGTGGGATGCCTCATTTGACATGTAGATATGGATGTGGTGTTGTGCCAAGGAGGAATCAAGAGAAATCAAGAAAAAGAGAGGTTTCTAAATTTGGGTTTCTGTGTAAAATCCCCTGGTTTAGGTCAAACTTCCAAGCAATATAATTCAAAATGCAAGCTTCAAGTGGATCCTTGGCCAACATGAAACTTGTAGAGGATCTCAATACCTTTAATTTGAGTGGTGGAAGACATCAAGGATATTTATAGAACTCAAGTTATGGTCCTTGCAAGTTACAGGTCATCTGAGGCATCTGAAATTTTGTCTGTAAAAGTTACTTTCCTTCCAAGCAACTTTTACCCCTCAAGGAGCTTTCAAATGGATTTCTGGTAAACATGAGAATTGTTCCTCATTGTCTTAGCTTTCTAGAAAGGTATTGTATGCCTTCATCTGATTTGTGTAACTCTACTTATGGCCTTGGCAAGCAAAGGGTATTTTGGTCATTTGAGAATTACAGGTCATTTCAAGCATATGCCCAAAACTCATACAAGGAAGCTTCAAATGAAAAACTTCACAACATAAAACTTGCTCCAAATGACATTTTGAGTCTAGAAAAGTGATCATGAAAGTTTGGAAATGTCCATAGCTCAAGGTTCCAAATTTGGTCATTTAAAAGATGAATTTAATGAATAAAAGTGACCTAAAAATGGGATTTTTCATAACATGGCCAAATGGGATGAAATTATAGGTCATTTTGATTGGAAAAAATGTTTTAAGAACATTGGCAAAAGTAGATTTTTGAGTTTAGGGCAAAGTTTGAGAGATACCATTGGTTACTTATGTATGAAGTTACACATGCCAAAATTCAAGGGAATTGTGCACAAGAAGTTTCTACCAAGTTCTAGAGTGTTCCATGAGTGTCTATATATTGAGTAGAGTGGCTTCATTCAGGGGTTGGTGATTCATTTTGGTTGAAATTCATAGTTTCATCTCATTCTTCAAGTTTGCAAATCATATAAAAACTCTATCAAATCTTCATCATTCTCCATAATTCTTGATCCTATCATCATCTACATCCATCATAAATCAAATTTCCATCAAGATCTGTTTGAGTTGAAGTGGAATTCGTGCTATCCAAGTGTATCATCCAAATTGCAAAAGGAAGTGGTTACAAGAATCCAAGGGGTTTGAGCAAGAACTACTGCATACAGAATCAAGATCTTGGTTAATTGATCGCCATTGGAGCATTGCTGAGCTTGAAGTGTTGATTTCCTCCATCTGTTTTCAACTTTGAACCAGGTTAGTGTTTTCTTCGAATTGGTTAGAATTAGTTAGCATGATGAAGAATCTTTAGGTTAGAATTGTTAGGCATAAGTAGAGGATCATTTCTGATGAATTTGAGAACAATTCATGGAGTTCACCATTGAAGCACCAAAGCTGTTTTGCCTTAGAACACCTAGGATAGGGCATGATAATCTTAGATAGATAGCTCAGAGTGATCAGCATAGCATGTAGAACGCATTAGGATAAGAGTTAGAAGGAATCATCAAGATTGATAGCAGTGTAAAATGGTGGAACCTAGGTCTTCTACCTATCGGGTTTGGTTATTGATTGAGTTTTGGAGGAAATTGAGTCCATGGTTGTGTAGAGGAGAAGATGTAGAGCAATTTTGTTTTTTACAGAATTGAATTTCATGGAGAATTGAGGTTGTATGAGCATGATGAACTCTGGTTGGTGCAAGCTCGCGCATGGTTCTTTAATGGTGGAAACCCTAACTTTGGAGAAGAAACATGAGGGTCGTTGGATCCTTCATAAGACTTTGACTGAGCAGCTGATCTAACGGCCACAATTTAAAGCTGGAAATAGGAGGGAATTCTGGGTGCCAAAGCGCACCGTTTCATTTAAATCACTTTGCTGGGCGTTAGTTGTTCATGCTATTCGCACCCCATTCACCCAGGCCCAAACCAATTACACTGAATTAATTACTAATTGCACCGTTTTCTGTTTTTGTTTTCTTTTTATGTTTTCTGATCAACTGGGCCCAGACGCGCTTTGCTATGCGCGCCCCCCAATCTGGGCCCATCATCCTTTTTTAACTGAAATAATTGCTAACTGCACCCTTCACCTCATATAATTCATTTTAATTTCATCCATTTTTTTTTCTTTGAAAAATCATAACAAATTGGAAATTGCATATTTTTAAATGGTTGTTTTTGCATATTTTTCATATTTTTGTTAAGAAAATTGTCATATAATAAAATTAGCATTTTATTTTATTTTTGCATTTTTAGTATATTTTTCTTTTAAATAGGTTGTAAATGATGTTTAGTTTAGCACTTGATATTGTTGATTTTAGTTTAGCTAGACCCTTGTATATTTTGGACCCATTCTTTTTAGAGTACTTCATTTAGGACTTTAATTTTCATATGAGATTTAATTCATGATTTTAGGATTTAATTTTAGATGGTTTGTTTAGGTGTGATTAAGAGAATCAAAACTAGGGTTTAGAGATAACATAGGTGTAATAAATCATTTCTTTTAGGAGTTGTAGTTTGAATCTTGGGGGTATGGGACTATAGGGGTTATGGGTAGATAATAGATCCCTTAGAAAATATTAGGCTTCCCTTATTTTACTATTACTATTAGTATATTGCTTGTACTTGCTTGACTGTGTGGTGTGCCCTCTCTAGGGTTATTATTTGACTGTGTGGGGTATTGGGCTTGTTTGGGGCTTGGGTTTGAGCTGAAGACTTTGTTGATGAAGCCATTGAAGATAGAGAATGAAGAATAACTTCCAGAGTTGATGAAGAGCATCTTGCTGGCAGCTGTTGAAGGTTATAGGGTTTAGGAGCTAGGCAGAGCTCTAGAGTAGAAAACTTGATTCACAAACATGGAAGGTCTTGTTTGCCTCCATTCTTTCTCTATGATTCAAAGTCTCTTTTAAATATCCACCTCCTTACTTTGGAAGGATTAGTGAATGTATTTAAAAGATAGAACTTTTGAGAGAAAACTGTCAGTATCATGTTAGCAGTCAGTAGGCCACCCTTGGTAGGCAATTGACTGCTTAACATCCAATTCATCTTGTTGACTGCTGCTCATCTTGGAGAGTGAGACTTGAAGAAAATCCCTGAAAGATTGAAGATAGAGACCTTGCTTGAAGACTGTGAAGATGAAGACTGATGCTTGCTTGAAGCCTGTAGATGGTTGAAGATGACTTGAAGACAGATGTTGATGAAGACTGCTGTTTGCTGTTTATAATTTTTGATGTATTGTTTGAATTTCCCTGACTGTATTGCTTGCTGTTTAACCTGTTAGGTTGAAAGCGAATTTTGTTCGCTTTTGCCTGTTGTTTTCTAGGTTCGAGGTTGAGTGGGACTCCCTTGCCTCGCTTGTATTGCTGCATCCATGCATTTTACTGCTTTATTGTATATATGCTATTGTTTCTGTTTCCGTCTATTCCCTTAGGATCTCTGTTTCTCTCTGTGCAAGAGAGGAACATGATAGACATTAGGTCTTAACCCATGCATGATAACACTAGGTTAGTTTGACTCCCTTTTCAACCATAGGTTAGAGTTCTGTCTCTTCTTTCTCAAAACAAACAGAAAAACACAATAAATCTTCCAAACACAATAAAAGACACTTCTTCCGTAAAAGAATGTGAATTCATCAAAACGTCATTTTTGTCCGCTTGGACCAGTAATCAGAAAAACCTTTTTTTGAAGGAATAAAAACAATCAAGACAGACTTGTGTCGTACGTGGCCCGAACTACGTTTGCTCTGATCTTTCATGCTGTATGAAAGTACGTAGGCATAGGATGCGATATCCTAGCGAGCAACCTTCCCCTCCTTTCCCGTAGGTAGGTGAACTACGCTGACTCTGATTTCTCGTTCCAAACGGGAATACGTAGGCATAAAGTGCGATACTTTGCCGAGTCCCTTTCTTTCTTTTTAACCCTTAACCCTTAGTTTAGATATAAATAACAATCCATACCAGAAAACAAGTGTGGATCCCGTCGAGTACGACGGACGTGAGGGGTGCTAATACCTTCCCCTTGCGTAACCGACTCCCGAATCCAGGTTTTGGTTGCGATGACCATACCTTTCCCGTTTTTTGCGAGGTTTACTTCGAGTGTTTCCTTTCCCTCCGTTGGGATAAATAACGCACGGTGGCGACTCTTCTGTTCAGCCGGCGCCGATTTTCGCAGTAGCGACACACACGATGTTCCAACAAGAAGAATTCTGCTAAAAGAAGACATGTTGGACAAGATATCCTAACATGATGTTAGGACATTGTGTATGTTACTGATGTACAGGATTTTGCTTTAGCAGAATATTTGCAGATTGTTCCAAGATTTAAGGCATGGATCAAGGAATAATTAAACAAATATTTTGAAGCCCATGGACAACAGAAGATTATAAGTAGAAGACCTAGACCTAAGGCTGGAGACACAGAATCCTTATGTAATACTTGTAAAGTAGAAAATAAGGGTTTAGGGTTTTGAGAGTTGTAGGCTTTCTTGTGTTATAAGTCTCCCTTTGTATCAGTTTGATACATTGTGGTAGATATATATATTTATGCAGATTCAGAAACCTGTAGGTAATGAATCGTGTATTGTTTTTGGATGAAGCTTTGAAGTAAATTCAAGTAGATTTTTAGTTAAGGTTGCTTGACTGAACTTTGTATTAAAAGAGGTGTCTTTTAAGTAGGATGATACAACTATTGTGACTATAACTGTTAGATATCACAGGTTATGATTAAAGGAGTGAGATGTGTTTCTGTTATCAATTAGATGTGACTTATAATGATAAAGTTTTCATTTGGTAGTGATAGGAAAACCGGATAGGTTGTTTATTGTAAACCAGAGGTTATTTACATAAAACTATACTACTGATAGTGGATTCTTCGTCTTGGCTTGGTAGTTCCCAGATGTAGGTGATTTGCACTGAACTGAGTCAACATATCTTGTGTTATTTATCATTCTACAAATTTATAGTTCAGTATTTGCTTTTCGATTGACATGTTGTAACAAATGTTGAAACATCTGTTGTGATTCTGTTGCTGATATTCAGAGTATCATGTTGTTTATTCTGCCCTTGTTGTAATGTTATGCAGAGAACAATGTCATGACATGTTGTTAAGACATCTGAAATCTGCTTGCCAGAATTTCATTTATTTTCAAAGAGTGCCTTCTTATAATCTCTTCCATCCTTTTTGTTGATTATCACCATTCCTTTTTTTCCAGCCCTAATTAGTCGAGCAATATTCTCTTGATTTATGGTGATGTCCAGACCCATTACAATAGGTCTTATTTCCACACATTTGAATTCCCTCAGACCCATTTCTTCTCTTGATTTCCCTTTCAAACTTTTGTCTATTTTCACAACAATTATTTCTTTATGTTGTGTTGAATACTCATTATACACTTCAGATCTTACCCATAAATCTTTTATCAAAGTTGGGGTAAGTTGGTCCATTCAGTATTTCAAAGAAGTTCATCCATCCTTGGAACTAAAAATGAACTTCCAATGGACAATCATTTGCAGCAAAGCTATCAAAATGTACTACTTGTTCAGTGAGAAGCTTTAATTCATCTTTGTCGAGCGGTATAGTCTTGGGTTTGATCTTGAGTTATTGCATGGAATTAATATCTAAGGGATAGGTTGAAAAGGATGTCATTGATGAGGTTTTTTTTAGGGTTTACAAGTAAGACACGAAATAGACAATGATAAAGGTTGAGTGTGTTGAAAATGTGTTAAGAGAAATAAATGATATTAAAGAGACTTAAACACAAAAGTATTTAAAACGAATTCATTCCCATTCAAATTCAAAACAATTTCAAGCATGCTGAAAACACTTTATACATGTGTAAAAAGTGGGACAGGTGTCAAAAATATTTTCCACTTCTGTACATGTAAGGCACAAAGATTTCTCTACACAAGTTTCATAAAAAGATAATTTTTCTGAGTTTATCTTCTATCAAAAGTTCGTTACTCAATCTTTTGACTAATATCAGATTCAGATTCTTCATTCGAGATTAAGCATAAATTTTCTGCTTAGACCCACAATCCAAGACTTCCTTGCTTAAACCCCACAGATTCAAGACTTTTGCTTAGACCTACAATCCAAAACTTCCTTACTCAATCAAATACTGATCAAGACTTCAATGCTCAAGCACATAGCAAGAGACTCACTTGGATCAAGCTCACAACAAGAGACTTTGATGCTCAAGCACATAACAAAAGACTTTCTTTCTAAACTACTAAACAATCTGTTTAGCAGAACAAACAACAATGTGTACTTGATACTCAATCAGAGGTACATGGTAAATAACCATAACAAAGATCACAACACTTAATATTTCTAAGATATTTAATGTTTAAGAAATCTTAAGGCTTTGTACAATTTACAACATATAACAGAAATTATGCATACTCGATTGTGTTTCCATTGTTGATCTTGTTATTCTTCCATTCTGATAGAAGCGTGAAACACTTCTTTTCTTCTTGGCTCTCCTTCTTTTTTTTTCCTTGTTTTTGATTCCAGATTGAATCTTCAACTACTTATATATAATTTGTAAAAGAATAGCTTTTGGAAGAGATAACTTGTACATGTTTCTTTATTACTCCATAGTACTAATATACGTTGAAGATAGATTTCCCTAAAGCATGTCAACTCTTCTTGAGTCATGTGAACACAAACTCTAGCTGAAAAACTGATCTAACATTGTATCTTATTTTCTGCAGGATGGATAACTTAGCTTTTTCACTGGTTCTGAATTATCACCAGAAGTTGATACATTCACTAAGTGTAGAGATAATACATTGCTATTCAGATTCTAATATACTCAGCTTCAGATTCTATGCAAACCTATATCATCATACTTCACTTGATAATATGAATTAGTTTTGAACCATCATAAGCGAATAACTCAGCTTCTCTCAAATGCATTCTTCTATCAGATTCTGAATGGTTTCTTCTTTAAGCTTTAGAACCTGCATACTTAGAACATACATTAGATAACACCATTGATCTTTCAACACTTTGTTATCATAAAAACCCAAAGGATATATGTCATGAACAAATCTTGTTCTAATAGATGACTCAGGCGTCAATTGAAGTAATTCTCGCATTCTTAGGAGTATTGAAGATGTTCCAATGAGAGTGTGGCAATATATTAAGAGAATGGGCGTTGAAGGAGATGGAAATGATGATCTCTATGAATGCATAATAATATAGGCATGCCTTTGAGGCTAATATGGTGGCGGCTAAGTTGTCTCAATGAACTTTGTCACTTACAATGTTAGAGGATGTGGAATCATTTTAAAGCAGAGAAAGATAAGGCAAATTATTTCAAAAGGGGACGTCGATGTTTGCTTCATTCTAGAATCAAAGTGCCAGAGGATGACTGATACTCTTATGGAAAGCTTATGAGGAGGTCTTAATTGTTAGTGGTAAGTTGTTGATTCTATTGGTCAATCATGCGGTATCATCACAATTTGGAGGAATGATTTATTCTCTCCAATCTTTAGTTTCAGGGGCAAAGGTTTCTTGGGAGTTAATACTATATGGAGGGGCTAGAATTTTTATTTTGTTAACGTTTATTCTTCGTGTTGTTTTTACGAAAAATGGAGAATGTGGGTTGAACTAATAAAGTTTAAAACTAAGCTTCCTCAGGGTGGTTGGGTTGTTGGAGGATACTTTAACTCCACAAAAAATCGGGAGGAAATGATGAATAGAGGGGTGGTTAATGGGGTGGAATTGGAAGACTTTCGCATGTTTATTGGGGTGATGGAACTTGTGGACATGCCAACAATTGATAACAAATTTACTTACTTCAACTTGAATGGTAGCTGTAAGAGTCGGCTCGATAGATTCTTGATCTCGTTTGAATTGGTTAATATATGGAACACAACTACCGAATATGCGGGGGGGGGGGGGGGGGGTGACATTTCTGATCATAAACCAGTTTGGTTAAAGGCTAGGAATATCAATTGGGGTCCTAAACCTTTTAAGGTATTTAACTGCTGGTGCGAACACATAGATTTTATGTCCTTTGTGGAACGCGAATGGAAGTCATTTCATGTCAATGGTAGTGCAGCCCATGTTCTCAATAGAAAATTCCAATTGCTTAGGGATAAGTTACGGTGGTGGAACTCTAATGTTTTTGGTTGGATTGATCTAAAAATCAAAGGCGATATTGATATTCTTAATATGGTGGAGAATGATATGGCAAATGGGGATGGTAAAGTAATTTTGGAAGACCTTGTTACAAGGGGTAGGGCGTAGAAGAAAATTTGGGAGAATTTGCGTCTCAAGGAGAGTATTATTCAACAAAAGTCCAGAGTCAAGTGGGTGAAAGAAGGTGATCAAAACTTAAAGTATTTTCATTTTATGCTTAAACAGAGGCCGAGGAGGAATTCTATTACTTCTGTTAGGGTTGGCTCTGGGGTTGTAGATGAGGTGGGTCTCTCCAAAAGGACAATTAAGGAACATTTTGCAACCATTTCTCGTTGCCCTCAAGCTCTTAGACCGAGACTTACCTTCATGATGTGGTCAAGTTTTTCTGTGAGGATAGGTTAAAGTTGGAAGACATGTTTGAAGAAGATGAAATTAGAAAGGTTATTTTTAGTTGTGCAGGTAACAAGAGCCCGAGGCCTGATGACTTTAACCTGGGGTTTCTGAAAAGGCGTTGGGAAGTGGTTCGTGTTGACTTCGTGAGGCGCATTCAAGAGTTTCATTCTTCTTCTAGATTTCCTAAAGCCATGGATTTGTCCTTTCTTGCCTTGATTCCCAAATATGATAATCTGTAGAGTTTGGATGAATATAGGCCAATTAGTCTAATTGGCTATGTATACAAAGTTATTTCTAAAATTCTTGCTTCAAGAATGAGGAGCGTCACGAGGAAATTGATTGCAAGGACTCAAATAATGTTCGTATCGGGGAGGTAATTACTTGATGGAATGGTGGTTCTTAATGAGTTATTTGACTTGGCCAAAAGAAGGAAACATAATTATGTGATGTTCAAGGTCGACTTTTCCAAGGTCTATGATTGCGTAGATTGGTCATTCTTGAGAAAATTGTTGTTGGCCATGGGTTTTGGCTCGAGATGGATGAAATGGATGGATGGTGGTAGAGATACATGCCTGTCTTCGTTAATGGTAGTCCCACTAAAGATTTCTAGGTTTTTCGTGGGTTGAGGCAAGGAGATCCATTGTCTCCATTTTTGTTTTCTATTATTGCTGAAGGATTTGCAGCAATGGTGAGAAGGGTTGCTGAGGTGGGTTTAGTTAAGGGATTCATAGTAAACGATGGAGTTTCTCATGTCTTCTGCAGTTTGCAGATGACACGGTCCTATTGAGTGATAGTTCATGGTCAAATTTGTGGGCTTTTAAATCAATCTTGAAGAGGTTTGAATTAGTCTCTGTTTGAAAGTTAATACGGGGAAGAGCTGCTTGTTTGGCATTAATGTTGGTGACTTTTACATGAAGGCGGCTGAGCAGTTTCTTGCTTGTAAGATTGGATCGACACCGTTTAAATTTCTAGGCCTAAGGGTTGGTGGTAATCATAGAAGGATCTTGTTTTGGAAGCCTGTAATCGATTGTTTGAAAGCTAGGTTATCCCTTTGAAAAGGGAAACTCTTGTATATTGGTGATAGGGTGACCTTAATCACTCGGTTTTGACAAACTTGCCCGTTCATCATTTGTCCTTCTTCAAAGCGCCACGTAAAGTGTTGCATGAGTTGGTTTTTATTCAGAGAAAATTCCTTTGGCATGGCACAAACGAAAGTAGAAGTATGGCTTGGGTTAGCTGGGATTCTATCTGCAAAACTAAAGAGGATAAAGCATTAGCTTGAAAGATACAAGGCTTTTCAATAGTACTTTGTAGACTAAGTGGTTGTGGAGGTTCCTTAACGAAGGTGAAGCCATTTGGGTTGGTATATTGCAAGAAAAATACAACGATTTTGTAAAGAGGATTCTATCTAGGGAGGTTTATAATATGAACCCCCTTGATTCGTTGTGGTGGAAGGACATGATGAGAGATAATTTTGTTTTGTGATCTGTTCAATTCGTGAACTTAATTTCTATCAGGTTGGGTGATGGTGCGTGTAACACCCCCTTTCTATACCCCCAAATAATCACATGATAAATTAGTCACATATTAAAAATTTCATCAGAGTATAATTATCAACATAGTATAAAAGAGGCGCGTCACATTACGCATGAATTTAAAACATACAACACCTGCTCAACAAAAGATATGCAACACTGGGGTAACTTTGCAACAGAGGAACTTAGTCCTTACACCCACATCTCAATATTTAGAATAAAAGCGGAAAATCTAAACATTGAATAACATCAAACATATATATATATATATATATATATATATATATATATATATATATATATATATATATATATATATATATATATATATATATATATATATATATATATATATATATATATATATATATATATATATATATCATCCAGTATGATTCAACGACATAAAACATGTTTTCATAAACATTCATCAACAAGATACATATACAAATGTATCACAAAAGAATCATGAACATCCTAGCTACCCAGTGCTACATATCAGAGTCGGTCGACCAAAAGAAAGAAGACACGCTTCACAAAAGACCTCCAGCAAACCTACTTTGCAATATGCCTCATAGAGCACCATAAAATAGCAGAAGGGTGAGAAATATTATCATAACAACAATGCATATAATCAGGGTTGTCAAACTCGCGGGTAGACTCGTAAACTCGTACGAGTTTACGAGTCTAGGAAGAGAAAACGAGTAGACTCGCGCATAGAATCATTTTTTGATAGACTCGAGTAGACTCAGGTAGACTCGCATAAACTCGTATAGACTCGCGAGTCTATGATGAGTTTACGAGTTTATAATTTTTTTTTGTATTTTGTTTTTTTAAACCCAAAAAAGGCGTAAATTCTCCAAAAGATTTTATTTTATTTTTAAAAACCCCTTATTTTTTTGTTTGTACCAGAATTATAAATTCTTTCTCCTAGTCTCTTGTTTCGACAAGGTTTCTTCCTCCCTTCATCCGTTCATAGACGTGTGTGTTTATTAGGTCTCTTGCTTTATTCACGTTTGTTTTTGTGAGTTAATCATTTGTTGTGTAATTATTTTATAATATGCTTCACTTGAATGTTTCTATTGTATATTCTCTTGTGTAAAGATGATGAATGGATAATTGAAGATCCTAATGAGGAAAATAGGCAAGCTGAAGTTAATGATGAGTAACATGATGTTATAATTAACAATGTTGTGAAAGTTGTTGTTTTTGTTAATAATGTTGTGCGAAGTGGTGGTGGTGGTGGAAATATTGAATTAGGTGGAAGTGGAACTTCAAGAAATCCAATTTTGGTTAATGATAAAGAAAGTGTTTCATCCGAGGTAGAATTTGTTGATGATACTCAAGATACCGATGAAGATGATGGTGATGATTTCACTGGAGTTTTGGATGTTTAAAGCCATTATCATATATATTTTATGATTTTATTTTTTCTTTATATAGTAGTCAATTGAGAAGAAATTAGTACTTTAAGTTTTTAAATACATACTTTGCTATTTTGTTTGTTTTATTATTGATTTTTTTAAAGAAATTTGGAGTATGAAATTTAAATTTTGATGTTAATTGGTATTCTATTATATATAAGTGTAAAGATGACGCATTTATAAGTTTAAAAATACATATGTGTGTCATGTATGTGTCACATATAGGTTTTTGAAAGTTAGTTTTAATTTTCCATAGACTCGTACGAGTTTGCGAGTCGAGTCTGCGAGTCGAGTCTGCAGACCCTTTACGAGTCTGAGTAGACTCGCGAGTTTGACAACCTTGCATATAATTATATATCTTAACATATAAATACACATATTCCACATTCTCACCACAATTCATCACAACTCATTCATATACATCGCAATGTATATATACATAAATATAAAACCAAGCGTATTCATCATGCATACTTCCACAATTCTATCATTCCACATAAACATACACATTTATGTTTATTCACCAATGCACAATTATAACGATGATAAATGCAAATCATAGAGACCGACTCACGACTCTATGCAAATGCAATGCGGTACCGACTCAATCATCTCAAGTTCACTCAGGAACTTATTGGAACCATCGCTCGTTACCAATGTAACTCCCCGTCGGGCCTACGATGTTCACCCATTGCTCATACCTCACATAGGCACACAATGTTTATGGATTGCTCACACCTCACATAGGCACACAACCGTTTGTAATCATCGCTCACACCTTACATAGGCACACGATGTTACAACGGATTCTCATTAGAATCCCACCACACAAGAATGCACATCATTATGCTTCACATAGAAAATGACTCATCACATTCTTGAAATGCATACATATTCATGCATTCATCTCATACCATCACATACAATCGATATACATTCACATTAATTACGCCTAACGGCAACGAGCATCGCTTTACCACCTAAACGACAACGAACTCTATCACAATCATCATGCATTTACATTTAATTCAAACAATGCATTTATTTGCCAAAAGGCCATAATTCACAATAAATTCCACAATCTAGGATACACGCCATACGGCTACCCATAACATATCATATAACAGCACACAAGCTACACGTCTCGGGAGAAGATTGATCACATCCGAGTCGAAGAATCGATGTTGGATGGGAAAAGAACAAAAATTATTGTGCCGTCATGCTCGCTGGGCGAGAAGAATGGCGAGCCCTGCGCTACTACACTCGCTCCAGCGAGTTTGGGTCATTTTGATTATGCCTAAGTCTGGGAGTGTTCGCTGGTAGCTCGCTGTGTGCTCGTTTAGCAAACACTTCGCTACCTCACTCGCCAGTCAAACCCTCACTCATCCAAAAATGTCAAAAAGCCACAAAATCACCCGATTCCAATCAAACAAGTTCCAACAGTCTCGGCCTAACATTCCTCGACTAAACTACGCAATTCATTTCGAATTCTAACTGTGAAAACATCGGTTTCTATCGATTAAACCAATTCGACCTAAAATGGAAAAATGTAGAAAAACAACTCAACAATCCAAACAACACATACATAATCATACACATTGATGAGATAATAAGATTTCACATCCTTACCCGATTAAATCGATTCCTAGAAGTTGTTTTGAAGATTTCCAAGCTTTTCCTCTTTTTCTTCTCTTTTCTCTTCTTCATCTTTCTTTCTCTCCTTTTTCTTCTTTCTTTTTCTTTTCTCTCTTCTTTCCCTCTTATATCTTTCTATTATAATTCTCTCTATTACTTTTTCTCTCAAAATAACTTAACATTAATTAAGAAATATCTAAAATACCCTCCAACTTAATTTCCCCGAAAACTCTCAAAAACGATAGAATAACACAATATGCAAACATAACATATTAACACACCAATTCCACAAATAAAATAATAATCACCCAAATAAAATAAAAGACTCAACAAAAATGGGAAATCAGAATCGGGGCGTTACAACTCTCCCCCACTTTAGAAATTTTCGTCCTCTAAAATATTACCTGATTCAAACAACTCCGGATACGACTGTCGCATCCCACTCTCTAGTTCCCAAGTCATATTGCCTTCCGAAGCTCCTCCCCACGCTACTTTCACAAGCGCAATATCTTTGCCTCTTAGATTCTTAACTTCACGGTCCAAAATCCTAATCGGTAAAGCTTCAACCGTAAGGTTATCTCTCACTTCAACGTCGTCCATAAGAATAACATGTGATGGATCCGGAACATACTTCCGAAGTTGTGAAATATGGAATACATCATGCAAATTCGAAAGGTTCGGAGGCAACGCCACACGGTAAGCCACAACACCAACTCGTGCAGTAATCTGATACGAACCAATAAAATGAGAAGTCAACTTCCTCGACTTTAAAGCACGACCCACACCCGTAACCGGTATAACTCTCAAAAACACATGGTCGCCTTCTTGAAACTCAAGATCTTTCCTTCTCTTGTCATGATAGCTCTTTTGTCTACTTTGAGAAGCTTTCATCTTTTCCTGAATAAACTTCACTTTCTTTGTCGTTTATTGTACCATCTCTGGTCCAACTATAGACCTCTCACTGGTTTCATGCCAACACAAAGGTGTTCGACATCTCCGACCATACAAAGCCTCAAATGGTGCCATACTTATACTTGAATGAAAACTGTTATTGTAGGTGAACTCAATTAATGCCAAATAACTATCCCAAGCACCACCTTGCTCAAGTACACAAGCACGCAATAAATCCTCTAATGATTGAATTGTCCTCTCGGTTTGACCATCCGCTTGTGGATGATAAGCCGAACTCAATCTTAGCTTAGAACCCAAAGCCTTTTGTAAACTCTCCCAAAACCTCGATGTAAATCTAGGATCTCTATCTGATACAATACTCTTAGGAACTCCATGTAACTTCACAACCACAAGAACATAAATCTCGGCTAACTTCTCCAAAGGATAACTAATATCAATTGGAATGAAGTGAGCAGATTTAGTAAGCCTGTCTATGATTACCCAAATCGCATTATGACCTCTTTGAGTATTCGACAATCCCGTAACAAAATCCATCGATATACTATCCCATTTCCACTCCGGAATGTCCAACGGTTGCATTAATCCACTAGGCTTTTGATGTTCCACCTTAGACTTTTGACAAGTTAAGCATGCATACACAAATTGAGCTACATCCCTCTTTAATCTGGACCACCAAAAGATTTTCTTCAAATCTTGATACATTTTATTCGCTCCCGAATGAATACTTAAGTTACTTCGTTGTCCTTCTTCCAATATCATCTTTTTCAACTCCGCATCATTGGGAATACAAATACAACCACGGAAACTCAAAACTCCAAAATTATCAACCTTGAAATCCTCTTTCTCTTTCATCATTAAATCAATGAACTTCAAATCCAACTTTTGCTTTTTACATACAGTTGCAAGAAAATCATTCGTAACATGTAGCATACCAAGTCTCACACTTCTCGGCGTCATTTCACAAACTAAACTCAAGTCTATAAAATTCTCCAAAAGTTCTCATTCTCTCATCATCAATGCAGACATATGTAACAACTTCCGACTCAAAGCATCAGCCACCATTGTCGTACCCTAAATTTGTCCTACCCCTTTTTAAAGTTTTTTTCACTTTTGTTTCGTGCCATTTAGACACATGTCCGCTTGCAATTGGTCGATTTTTAGAAATTTTCTTTCTGACCAACTAAGACGTGACATGTGGCCTAATGACGTTTTCTTCGTAAATATTATTTTCTTAAAGTTTTTTATTCTTAAAAAATTGTTAATGTCTTTGGTAATTATTTCTTTAATTTCTTTTTTTATATATATATATATATATATATATATATATATATATATTTCTTTTTTTTATTATTAATATTTACTCATTGGTTTTCTTGTTTATTTATTTATTAAAGTTGTTAGTTTCTTTTCTTAATCTTAAGGTTGATAAATTAAAAAGAGATAATAAAAAGGAAAATTAAAAAAATATGAAAGAAAGAGAGATTGGAAACACGGTGGATGAATCAGTATAAAAAGAGGTCACTGTTCAACAATGGGAAGAAAAACGGCGCAGCCCCAGAGAAAGAACCCTAATTTACTGTTCATGGTTCCCTCAGAACCCTAGCCGCCGGTGGAATTTTTCCCCCCTTTCAAACCCTCGTCGTCTTCCCTTTCCCAAAACACAAACATCTTGTTTCCTTCCGCCATAACCCTTACCATCATCATCATCACTTCCGAACCACCTCCAAACCTAAATCTCCTCATTCTGGTTCAACCCACCTTCATCTTACTCCTTGATGCGGTTTTGAACCAGCCACTGTAACATTTTCGGTGATTTCGAATAAGCAATAACATCATATATATTCAACTCGTGCGTGTGATGATGATAACAGCTCAAACTCGCGACGGTGCTCACTTCATTTTGGGACAAGTCGCGGTGACTAGAGAATGTCTCGATTGTTCATCCTGACTCAGCAGCTCCTCCACTAGCTCCGTTTTCTTTTTTTTCTCATCTCAGCGAAGTCAAAACACGGCGTAAAGGTAAAACCTGGGGTTATTTCAGTAAAATCGAATAAGGTTTATAATTTGTTTTTCGTTGGTACCAGCACTTAGCATAACATGTTTCTCCAAGCTAGCATATGGTTCAAACCATTGTGATGTCTGCTTTAAGGGTTTTATTGAGCTTACAGTCATGCTGTTGAAATAGCAGTTATCGTTCCCCTGTGTTATTTTCACATTCCATTTGTTATAACTTGAGTGTACATCATGATTGTTATTGTTGTTTATCTGGTGATTGGTAGGTGTTGTTTGTTATATTAACCATTGACATGATTGCAGGGGATGTTCTGGTTTGGTCTGAGGTTTTAGTGCACTTTATACAGGTTTCGAATGAGCAAAAAAGAGGAATTGACAAGTTACAGGGTTTTGTTTGTTACTCTGCTTTAGTTCATGTTAATTTCTGTGATTAATTCTGTTTGGGTTTATATGCTATTATGGTAGTGGTCGCAGGGATTGTTGTGTTCCTGTCATAAGGAATTTGCTAATATAACTCTGGTTAAGTTTGGTCTGCTGTTTCATGCAGAGATATTTGTATAGTGTATAGATGTGTAGGTTGCAACGGTCGATCCCTGCAACATTCAAGACAGGAACCGAGTAACATTGGTCTAAGGCACAACGGTCATCGTTCATTAAGCATAGTTCGATCTGTTTAGTGGGTGTTATTGCTTTCACACGAGTTGGCTTGTGTTATTGTTTGCAACTGACTTGTTATGCAGATTTAAGGCTGAATCCGAGATTCAGACTCGAGAGTGGTGATTACCGTGTTTTCATATCAAAGAGCTCCCATCTCGTCTTCACAGCAATCTAGTCGCAGCTCCGAGACACCCCCACGACAGCAAGCATTCGCTAAATATTTGCAGCAGTACCTTGTTTTGCTGGGAATGCTGCAATGCTTTTGTGTGTTTTTTTCGATTGTGGGATTTTGCTTAAATGTGTACCCAATGGCTTTGCACTGTTATTGTGTTCTTTTTATATTGCAGTATAGATTGTGTTGTCTGTTGTTGGTTTTCTGTGCAGGTCGCGACCTTGTTGAGTGGCAGCAACAAATCCCCAGGACTCAAGGACGGTGGATAACAGTCACGCGATTTGGATGAGGACTGGTCTCGAGTTATGGCGGTAGCCTCGGCTTAAGGGTTTGATTGTGCTACTGTCATAAGGAATTTACTAGCATAGCTCTGGTTAAGTTTGATCTACTGCTTCATGTTGGAGGTGTCCATGAATAAGATTGCAACAGTCGGAGTCAGCAGCATTTAAACTTTGCAATGGAAAGTCGATTAGCAGCAAGATGATGATATAATCCTTGTCTATGATTCAACTCTGTTTTCATCTATTATTATTGTGTTTGGGCTGGCTGTTAATTTTGTGCAGGTCACGGCATCGCTGAATCATCGATTAGGCAGCAAGAACTTGAAGCATCATTGAACGCATAGGTTCCTCTACTTTCAATTTCCGACGACGACATCAACAACGTAGCTCCCGTGCGACCTTGATTCAGAGCTAACATCAACGTGACATCTTCGGCTTTTGCGTGACTTCCCTTAGCAGCACGACAAACAAAAGCTTCGCACTCGGTACAATAGCAGTTCACAACGTTTTCATGCAGGTCACGACGTCGCTGAATCTTGATATCAAATACGTTTCCAATTATACGAGTTTGGAGCTGCAGTGTATACATTCCGTCAATCATGGTGTCGGATACGCTCAATGTCATAGCTACTACAACTCCGCGTCTCCGGTTTTGATCAAGCTTCCGCCTTGTTCTATCTCCGTCTGTTAACAAGTATTTTCGCTCATGAAGCATTTTGATTCTGCAAATATGATAGCAGCTGGTAGTAGCAGAGATTGTAGGCAACAACAACTCAAGGGATAACATAATCTCTGTGACAACCTCACTATCTCAATGTTCGGTACTCTTTTACTCTTATTTTGGGATTGATTTCTGTTCAGATTTTACTCGTCTAGATTTGGTTATGCCCGTATCATTTATGCACTTTCAATGATTGGTTTACTCTGTGTAGTTTATTTCAATTGCTGTTAGGATGTATTGATTATCGGCATATGCATTTTAAAAAGTGCACTCGGTAACACCGTATGGATACAGACACAGTATTTAAGTTGATTAAGTGATTTTGTGCGCATGCTGTTTGGCTTAAATGATAACAGTGTTCCTAGATTTATTTTCAACCGAGATATGGTTCATATTTGTATATAAATTCATGATGCTTAATATTTAGTTAGATTTTTATCAAGGTTTTTTATGTTTATGGTACTTGTATATAACTCATGATGTTTAGTATTTAATTAGTTTTTTTTCCCAACATTTTATGCTTATGAAGTTTGTATATAAACTCTAATGATTTAGTTTTGGTTAGAAAATTCATCCTATTATGAATTAACGATTTACTTTTAGTTAATAAATTAGTAATGAACCACAAATTATGAATGAGTCATTTATTTATAAGATTATTATCGCACTTGATTGAGCTAATTATATACGTGGTCATTAGGTACAAACCGGTTTTAGAGCACATCGTGACAAATTTGACTCGATTCATCTTATATATTCACTTGTTGTTGTATTTTATCCCCATTTGATTAAATGTATCCCAACTCCCTCAAGTGTAATAATATTATAGTTTTTTTTCTTATGCTTTAACACCTCAAAAACATTTTTAAGAAATAAAATTCTCGATTAATCGAATCACCTTTCACCCATGTAAGTCGAGTGCTCTCAAAGTCTCGCCATCGACCTTCGATCACCATACACACAAATCTTTCTCTTAATCCATCACGGAAATTAAACTCTTAAGGTCTAGCACCTCTTGAGTTTTTGAATAATTATTATTGGGGCGTACGCCTTGGATAATATTGTTCGTTTTTCGTTATGTTCTTAATTATTTGAACAAAAATATATTATAGGAGTCTAGCACTCTGTGTAATATATTCATTGTTCATTCAAACATTATTTCTTAAATTAAATCAAAACCATCCTCAAAAAAATAATAATTTTCCTAAACCTTCATTCAAATTATTTTTTAAATCAAATCGTGAGAAACTAAGTTCTTGAAGTCTAGCACTTCTTGAATTTTTGGATAGTCATTACTAAGGTGTACACCTTAAGTAGTGTATTATTCGACCTCTCATTTTCAAAAATAATATTTTCCTAACAAAGAAATGTCATGAGAATTTAGCATTCTTTGTGATATTTCCTTTGTTCATTCAAGCATTCTCCGAATGAAAAAGGTGTCGTCGAGATCTAGCATTTCGATAATACCCCAGTTAATTGGTTGTGAGGCCCGCGTCTCATTTATCAAATAATTGTCATTTCTCTCATTTTCAATCTCACACCCTCACATCTCGTACCTTAAACTATTTTCATACCCCGTTTCACTTCAAATCATTTTCCAAACTATTTTCTTTCCGTTTCAAACTTCGAAAGAAGGAGATTCTTGGAGTCTAGCATTCCCCGAATTTTCGAGTGAATAGCTCTCGAAGCACGCCCTTTGGGTTGTTATTCACTCAACCTTTCGACTTTTTCAAACTCAACCGTTCTCTATATTCTCCTAAGTCGAGTGCTCGTACGCATTCGCAACCATCGACATTTTGCACACACATTCACAATTCCCCGTGGCTTCGATATTAGGAGCACCCTCAGGGACTAATATCGTTTCTCACAACCTTAACCCTTGACACGTCGTCAAGTCGGATCCATCTTCAATCAAATCTTCGACACGTCGTCGAACCAGTTCAAAACAACTTCCTTTTGGCCTCGCATGCCATTTCTCGATTCGATCCTTTCACAAAACATTTTTAAAAATTTACGAAAGAGGGATATTCTTAGAATCTAGCATTCTTTGAATATTCGAACGAGTAGCTCTTGGGCGCGCCCCCGAGTTGTTATTAGTTCATTCTTTCGTTTTCAAAATATCCAACTCTTATCTTCAATCCATTCAACCTCATCTTTTCGTGGTTGTTACCACGAACTACGGACGCTCTGATTCTTTATTCATTCTTGAATACAAGATACGTAGGCACAAGATTGCGATGATCTTGGCGAGCACACTTCTATCCATCTTCCGTTTTCCCCCATCCTTTCCCGTAGTCGAACTACGACGCTCTGATTTCTCATTCTCGTCCGAATGAGCATACGTAGGCACAAGGGCCCCAATCCTTGGCGAGCACCCTATTCACTAACCACCCATCTCTCCTCAGTGTCTTTAACCTTTCAACCTACCAATTCTACCTTTAGCAACGAGAAGAAAGCAAGTAAACCTGAACAACACTCCCCACAATTACCTTAAGAGGTTCCCGTCGAGTACGACGGACGTGAGGGGTGCTAATACCTTCCCCTCACGTAACCGAC
Source organism: Lathyrus sativus (assembly GCA_963859935.3). NCBI lineage: Eukaryota > Viridiplantae > Streptophyta > Magnoliopsida > Fabales > Fabaceae > Lathyrus > Lathyrus sativus. The sequence continues at coordinate 640,145,919 of OZ012740.1, read as the reverse complement.
TCCCGAACCCGGAACTTGGTTGCGACAGCCCTGTTCCTATCCTTTTCGTTTTTTCAGGAGGTTTTCTCGATATTTTCCTCTCCCGTTTATTCGGGAAAAATAAAGTTCGGTGGCGACTCTGTCGAACCGCATATTTCCGCGCCTTTCGCGCGAGGGTCGTATTCTCCGAAATATCTCCGTGATTTTTCGAGGTGCGACAGGTGGCGACTCTGCTGGGGAAGCATTGCTCCATGCAAAGAGAGAGTCGAGCCTATCTTTTGGTTTGTGAGGAGTGTTTGTTTTTATTTGTTTTCTTTTTGTATTCGTTCTCTTGTGGTTTTTATTTGTGCTTGTTATCTGGGCCTGTTGGTTACTGGGATGACATCATGAGTAAATCTCTACACCCGAGCTTTGGTAAAAGCAGAGAGAACACATAGTTTAGAATTGGTAGTCGAGTAGTGTTAGTCTCCGAGGACTCGCTCCTTGTGGGCCTAGCATGAAAGCTCCTCCAGAGGAGACCTATTCGTGGATCTTGTTGTAACACAGCTAGCCTATCGCACGACTTGATTAATGAAGGGTCCGTGATTCTGGGAACCTTTTGTTAGCACCAGTTCCGATATTGGTGGTCGTGTAGTGTTAGTCTCCAAGGACTCGCTCCTTGTGCGCCTAGCATGAGGACCCCGCTCAGGAGAGACCTTATCGTCATTATCGTCGTAATGCAGCCAGCCTGTTGCGTGACGCTGATACGACTAGTGTCCGTGATCCTGGGAACCAAACATAGAAACCATCCCGTGAGAGGGTTTATGGGTAGAATGTTTAGACCTTCCCGCATAGGTCGTACCTGTCAGTTTTCTTTGAGCAGGAATTATGGTTGCTTATCTATTGCAGTTACCAGCTTCAGGAGTTGTTTGATTGTGATCCTGTGATCCTGGATCTTGTATCTTGCATTGCATCTTGCATATCATTTGCGTTGCATTTCATATGTTGTGCATTTTGCATTTCCAGTCCTCCAACCGAATCTTATGTCTTCGTTCCTTCCTCTCCAGTAAATCAAGCTGATTCCTCGAAACCAGTACGCAACTAGAGCCAATACCAGACGAGTGATGGAGCAGATTCAACAGGAACAAGTCGCCTTCAGGGAAGAGTTGGATTCCATGAAAGGAAAGATCGACCAGATCCTCGAAGCCATCCTCACAGCCAGGAGAGAGGAAGAACAGCGTGAAGCCGCCGCTGTCGTCAACCACAATGGACAGGGGTCTACTGCCATCCCTTTGGTTCAAATTCCAAGTTCTCATGGGATGCCGCTGAACTTCAACAACACAGCCGAGGGAAACACTTCTCAACCAATCCCAGCGCCTGGAGTTACCGTTGGAGTTATCCCGCACGCCCAGCCTGCTGCTGTGCAAATCCCGGTTCCTCATGTCGAAGATACTCTGATGGATCAGTATGACGATGTTCAGAACTATCATGCTGCTATTCCCATCGCCAGTCCTGTCGCTGCTCAGGATTCTGAAGCCATGAAGATGTGCCGAGATCTAGCCGAGAAACTCCGAGCCATGGAGGGGCATAACTCAAATTCTTTCAGTGCTCTGGAATTATGCTTGGTGCCTGATGTTGTCATTCCCCCCAAGTTCAAAGTTCCCGAATTTTCGAAGTACAAAGGTCTCAGTTGCCCAAACATTCATCTGAAGATGTACTGTCGCAAGATGGCTGCCTATGCCAGAGACGAGAAGCTCATGATCCATTGTTTCCAGGACAGCCTGTCTGGGGCATCACTTGAATGGTATATGCAGCTAGAGCGTAATAGTGTGCGTACTTGGGCCGAGCTAGCTGATGCATTTGTCAAGCAGTACAAGTACAACACTGACCTTGCTCCTAATCGTACTCAGCTTCAGAGTATGACTCAGAAGGACAACGAATCCTTCAAGGAGTACGCGCAACGATGGAGAGAGCTAGCCGCAAGGGTGCATCCACCTCTTGTTGACCGTGAATTGATTGACATCTTCATGGGTACCTTGCAAGGCCAGTACTATGAAAAGCTGATTGGTAGTGTCTCCGCTGGATTTTCTGACTTGGTGATCGTCGGTGAGAGAATCGAAGAAGGGCTGAAGAGTGGGAAGATCCCAGGAGGTTCTAACAGTCAGGCTAATGCCAAGAGGCCTTTTAATGGATACAAGAAGAAGGAGGGCGAAACAAATGCCATCTTCGTGCAGAAAGGGCAAGCTTCTCAACAAGCTCCCGCTCCTATGCCTTATCAAGTTCCCTACTATCAGTATCCGTATGTTGCTGCTGCGCAATATGCTCCAATGCCTTATCAGCCAGCTGTTCATGCAGCGCAAGCTCAGATGCCACGGCAACAGGCTCCTCAGCAACAAGCCTACAACCAACAAGGATATCAGTATCCTCCTCAGCAACAGCAGATGCAAGCAACTCAGCAACGACAAGGTGCTCGCCCACAACGTCCGCAGAGAACATGGAGGCCAGATAGAGTCTTTGATCGTCTACCAATGCCATATGCCAAAATCTTTGCTCAGTTGATGGAGAAGAAAGCTGTTGTTCCAAGAGATTTAGCTCCTCCAACCATCCTCCCTGCCGATTATGATGCAAATGCTCATTGTGAGTTTCATAAGGGCGCTCCAGGTCACACCATTGAGGATTGCCGGGCTTTCAAGCACATAATTCAAGACATGATCGACCGGGATGCTATCAACTTCAATGGGAAGTCTTCAAACATCATCAACAATCCGATGCCACCAGTCAACTAGCGCCAACATCAAATCAACTCCAGTCAAGTTCATTCTCTGAAGAAGGCAGTCATGTTGCCATTTCATTATTCGCAGTTCTTATGTTTGTCTTTGTTTATTTAAGTATTGTATGCTTTGAACAATTGCCATTCGTGTTTGGTTTTCATTAATGTATCGTTTAATGCATGTTTTGAATTAGTTATGTCGTATTCACTCTCTTTTTTTCATTTATCACCAACACATTTGTTCACTCCACTCTATTCACTGTTGTTTAGCATGATTTGAGGGAGGATGATGAAAACGAGATACCCATAACTGCAAACGGTATGCTTTCAGATAGAATCTCATCAATGATGTACAGGCATTGCTTCAATTCCCCAAACACCGGAGATATAAGGAGTTAATCCCTAGTAAACCCCTTCGAGCCTAGAAGTAGCAGTTTCCTTCGGATATTCAAACCCTTACACTCAACCTGGGGCAGGGTAGTGTTCAGCTAATCCAACTCCGCACTCGAATCAACAAAGCAAAATCCAAAAGACGGTTGTCCATCAAAGACCCATGTTATGACAATCACAAAAAAATCAAAAGCCAGCTAAGTCAGACACCTTAGGGGGGACTTAGGCAAAATCAAGGCAATCCCGATGGATCTGACAAGCGAAGTCAATCCATGCAAAAGTTAGGGATCAAAACAAAAACAAAAGAGGACCCCGACATCCTCAGCAAAAACAAAATGGGATTCAGTGGCCACCCAAGTCAAAGGGGCACTAACATCCATCAAAAACCAAAATAAGGTGACTGCCACGTCAAGCCAACCTTGAACCATCAAGCTTACAACGTCCAGACAAGTGTAGGATTAACTGAGCGTAGGACTGGAGATCATTACGAAGAAGGGGTGGGTACAAATCATACTTTGAGCCTAATAACCTTGTTTCATAACCGTGAACCAGACCACGTTACAACCCTTGAAAGACCTAATTGAGACGAGGTTCATTCTGAAAGCATATCATCGCAAGGTTGCGTAACCTGACTCCTCACATGACTTCTAATCATTAGCATTGGTGTCACTTCTCTTGATATATCCTTCACACCAATCAAATTAGCACAACATCTGGGCTAGTGGTCCATTTGTCTCACTATCACGACACTTCCAAATGAAGACACTTTTTCAAACTTGCATCGAACTTTGCATTAATTATTGCCATTTGTGAATGTACAATTATATCTGCAAATCAGTGCTAGGTATTCAAAGACGTCTCAACAAGGGGCAATCAAGGAAAAACTTGACTTTCAGTGGCGTACACGAGGCAAGATTATTTCAAAACTCACAGGCTGGAGCAAATCACTCAACAGCTCAAGCAGGGGCAGGCCATTACCACATTCAGACTGGGGCAAGACCAGGTCGTCCTGACCAACAAGCAGAGTTGCAACCTTCTCTGAAGGAAATTGACAACAAATCACCAAGTACCCAGACTTGAGACATCCAGAACATCATCTTCTGCTCTAGGCATGGCGTCTTCAACAAACTGCGTGTCGAGGCAGTCAGTCCCTCCCACCACCCGAAGTCCAATCCACATTGGCAACTAATAAAAGTCCACCGTGCTGGCGTCTTCACTCGCATTTCCAAATTACCCGTCTGCATCATATGCATCATACGCATCTCATTCTCTATCATAAGCATCTTGCATCATATGCATACTCCAATCATACCATACTTCCCCAAGCTCTTGCATCTCCGCTGTCAGCATTTGCATTTGCATGTCCACTCATATGGAGTATCATTTATCATCCAGCATTCATATATGCAAGTCAAGGTCCAGGATCAATCTCGAAGATTTCCAAGACCGTCGACCGCCCAGTCAGGGGCAACCTTCTGCAATTGTGGGTTTCTCCCACAAAATTTGAAGTTATTCAAAGCAAGATTTAGCCCAGTCAGGGGCATCTTTTTCAAGACCATGGCCGTCTCCCGTGACGAATTTCAACCTCGTGGTTGATCAAGTATGCAAATCAACATTCAGCCCAGCCAGGGGCATACCATTCAAGACCGTGGGCGTTCCCCACGAAGTTGTTCAACCTGTTGTTGGGCAAATCCAAGAAGTTCAATGCAAGAACCAGCCCGAGCAGGGGCATCTTCAGCAAAACCGTGAGCGTTCCTTACAAAGTTGTTCAGCCTTTGTTGAGCAAGACAAGACATCAAGACAAGTTCAGCCCAGTCAGGGGCATCCTCTTCAGGACTCATGGGCGTAACCATGAAATCGTTTCAGCAAATTATGATTTCCAAGCAAAGACGGTGGGCGTACCTCATCGACTCATTTCAATTCAATCTTCTTCTCAGGGGTTCCCCAGTGAGTTGTACCCGGCAAGCGTGACCGTTGTCAATTGCCTTACTATCATCCTTTTGGTGATAGTCGAACTTCGTCAGTTCAACCTAGCCTGCATCCTTTTGGTGTTGGTAAACCTCAAATCTGTGTTGGTCTATCATCCTTTTGGTGATAACGACCTGTGTGTTGTGTTTCGCTCTACCATCCTTTTGGTGGTAGGTCTGATACTTCGTCGGTATCAGATTGTGCGATGTTTTCTTTTGTGTTTTCGCTCTACCATCCTTTTGGTGGTAGGTCTGGTACTTCGTCGGTATCAGATGGCGCGATGTTTTATTTGTGTTTTCGCTCTACCATCCTTTTGGTGGTAGGTCAGATACTTCGTCGGTATCAGATTGCGCGATGTTTTCTTTTATGTTTTCGCTCTACCATCCTTTTGGTGGTAAGTCTGGTACTTCGTCGGTATCAGATTGCGCGATGCTTTCTTTTGTGTTTCGCTCCGTCATCCTTTTGGTGGGGGGTCTATCATGGTCATTAGTGATAGATTGTGCGACTTGTTTTATGTTTTCGCTCTATCATCCTTTTGGTGGTAGGTCAGATACTTCGTCGGTATCAGATTGCGCGATGTGTTTTGTTTATCTCGCTCCGTCATCCTTTTGGTGGAGGGTCTGTCATGGTCATTAATGATAGATTATGCGATTTATTTTGTGTTCTCGCTCCGTCATCCTTTTGGTGGGGGATCTATCATGGTCATTAATGATAGATTATGCAATTGTGTTTTGCTTTGCCATCCTTTTGGTGGTAATAGCTGTGTGTGTTTCATCCCATCATCCTTTTGGTGATGACGACTTGTGCCGGTTTACTCAGAGGTTTACATCATCCAGCGTTGTCAACTCTCTAAACTCTCTTTTCTTTTCGGACAAATTCAGGGTCTTCTTCATATCTAATTGACTTCTACCTCGGAAAAATGAATGCTGCAGCAGTTCATTTCCCTAGGTTTAAGCCGATTAGATAGGGGCATCTGTCGTACCCTAAATTTGTCCTACCCCTTTTTAAAGTTTTTTTCACTTTTGTTTCGTGCCATTTAGACACATGTCCGCTTGCAATTGGTCGATTTTTAGAAATTTTCTTTCTGACCAACTAAGACGTGACATGTGGCCTAATGACGTTTTCTTCGTAAATATTATTTTCTTAAAGTTTTTTATTCTTAAAAAATTGTTAATGTCTTTGGTAATTATTTCTTTAATTTCTTTTTTATATATATATATATATATATTTCTTTTTTTTATTATTAATATTTACTCATTGGTTTTCTTGTTTATTTATTTATTAAAGTTGTTAGTTTCTTTTCTTAATCTTAAGGTTGATAAATTAAAAAGAGATAATAAAAAGGAAAATTAAAAAAATATGAAAGAAAGAGAGATTGGAAACACGGTGGATGAATCAGTATAAAAAGAGGTCACTGTTCAACAATGGGAAGAAAAACGGCGCAGCCCCAGAGAAAGAACCCTAATTTACTGTTCATGGTTCCCTCAGAACCCTAGCCGCCGGTGGAATTTTTCCCCCCTTTCAAACCCTCGTCGTCTTCCCTTTCCCAAAACACAAACATCTTGTTTCCTTCCGCCATAACCCTTACCATCATCATCATCACTTCCGAACCACCTCCAAACCTAAATCTCCTCATTCTGGTTCAACCCACCTTCATCTTACTCCTTGATGCGGTTTTGAACCAGCCACTGTAACATTTTCGGTGATTTCGAATAAGCAATAACATCAGATATATTCAACTCGTGCGTGTGATGATGATAACAGCTCAAACTCGCGACGGTGCTCACTTCATTTTGGGACAAATCGCGGTGACTAGAGAATGTCTCGATTGTTCATCCTGACTCAGCAGCTCCTCCACTAGCTCCGTTTTCTTTTTTTTCTCATCTCAGCGAAGTCAAAACACGGCGTAAAGGTAAAACCTGGGGTTATTTCAGTAAAATCGAATAAGGTTTATAATTTGTTTTTCGTTGGTACCAGCACTTAGCATAACATGTTTCTCCAAGCTAGCATATGGTTCAAACCATTGTGATGTCTGCTTTAAGGGTTTTATTGAGCTTACAGTCATGCTGTTGAAATAGCAGTTATCGTTCCCCTGTGTTATTTTCACATTCCATTTGTTATAACTTGAGTGTACATCATGATTGTTATTGTTGTTTATCTGGTGATTGGTAGGTGTTGTTTGTTATATTAACCATTGACATGATTGCAGGGGATGTTCTGGTTTGGTCTGAGGTTTTAGTGCACTTTATACAGGTTTCGAATGAGCAAAAAAGAGGAATTGACAAGTTACAGGGTTTTGTTTGTTACTCTGCTTTAGTTCATGTTAATTTCTGTGATTAATTCTGTTTGGGTTTATATGCTATTATGGTAGTGGTCGCAGGGATTGTTGTGTTCCTGTCATAAGGAATTTGCTAATATAACTCTGGTTAAGTTTGGTCTGCTGTTTCATGTAGAGATATTTGTATAGTGTATAGATGTGTAGGTTGCAACGGTCGATCCCTGCAACATTCAAGACAGGAACCGAGTAACATTGGTCTAAGGCACAACGGTCATCGTTCATTAAGCATAGTTCGATCTGTTTAGTGGGTGTTATTGCTTTCACACGAGTTGGCTTGTGTTATTGTTTGCAACTGACTTGTTATGCAGATTTAAGGCTGAATCCGAGATTCAGACTCGAGAGTGGTGATTACCGTGTTTTCATATCAAAGAGCTCCCATCTCGTCTTCACAGCAATCTAGTCGCAGCTCCGAGACACCCCCACGACAGCAAGCATTCGCTAAATATTTGCAGCAGTACCTTGTTTTGCTGGGAATGCTGCAATGCTTTTGTGTGTTTTTTTCGATTGTGGGATTTTGCTTAAATGTGTACCCAATGGCTTTGCACTGTTATTGTGTTCTTTTTATATTGCAGTATAGATTGTGTTGTCTGTTGTTGGTTTTCTGTGCAGGTCGCGACCTTGTTGAGTGGCAGCAACAAATCCCCAGGACTCAAGGACGGTGGATAACAGTCACGCGATTTGGATGAGGACTGGTCTCGAGTTATGGCGGTAGCCTCGGCTTAAGGGTTTGATTGTGCTACTGTCATAAGGAATTTACTAGCATAGCTCTGGTTAAGTTTGATCTACTGCTTCATGTTGGAGGTGTCCATGAATAAGATTGCAACAGTCGGAGTCAGCAGCATTTAAACTTTGCAATGGAAAGTCGATTAGCAGCAAGATGATGATATAATCCTTGTCTATGATTCAACTCTGTTTTCATCTATTATTATTGTGTTTGGGCTGGCTGTTAATTTTGTGCAGGTCACGGCATCGCTGAATCATCGATTAGGCAGCAAGAACTTGAAGCATCATTGAACGCATAGGTTCCTCTACTTTCAATTTCCGACGACGACATCAACAACGTAGCTCCCGTGCGACCTTGATTCAGAGCTAACATCAACGTGACATCTTCGGCTTTTGCGTGACTTCTCTTAGCAGCACGACAAACAAAAGCTTCGCACTCGGTACAATAGCAGTTCACAACGTTTTCATGCAGGTCACGACGTCGCTGAATCTTGATATCAAATACGTTTCCAATTATACGAGTTTGGAGCTGCAGTGTATACATTCCGTCAATCATGGTGTCGGATACGCTCAATGTCATAGCTACTACAACTCCGCGTCTCCGGTTTTGATCAAGCTTCTGCCTTGTTCTATCTCCGTCTGTTAACAAGTATTTTCGCTCATGAAGCATTTTGATTCTGCAAATATGATAGCAGCTGGTAGTAGCAGAGATTGTAGGCAACAACAACTCAAGGGATAACATAATCTCTGTGACAACCTCACTATCTCAATGTTCGGTACTCTTTTACTCTTATTTTGGGATTGATTTCTGTTCAGATTTTACTCGTCTAGATTTGGTTATGCCCGTATCATTTATGCACTTTCAATGATTGGTTTACTCTGTGTAGTTTATTTCAATTGCTGTTAGGATGTATTGATTATCGGCATATGCATTTTAAAAAGTGCACTCGGTAACACCGTATGGATACAGACACAGTATTTAAGTTGATTAAGTGATTTTGTGCGCATGCTGTTTGGCTTAAATGATAACAGTGTTCCTAGATTTATTTTCAACCGAGATATGGTTCATATTTGTATATAAATTCATGATGCTTAATATTTAGTTAGATTTTTATCAAGGTTTTTTATGTTTATGGTACTTGTATATAACTCATGATGTTTAGTATTTAATTAGTTTTTTTTCCCAACATTTTATGCTTATGAAGTTTGTATATAAACTCTAATGATTTAGTTTTGGTTAGAAAATTCATCCTATTATGAATTAACGATTTACTTTTAGTTAATAAATTAGTAATGAACCACAAATTATGAATGAGTCATTTATTTATAAGATTATTATCGCACTTGATTGAGCTAATTATATACGTGGTCATTAGGTACAAACCGGTTTTAGAGCACATCGTGACAAATTTGACTCGATTCATCTTATATATTCACTTGTTGTTGTATTTTATCCCCATTTGATTAAATGTATCCCAACTCCCTCAAGTGTAATAATATTATAGTTTTTTTTCTTATGCTTTAACACCTCAAAAACATTTTTAAGAAATAAAATTCTCGATTAATCGAATCACCTTTCACCCATGTAAGTCGAGTGCTCTCAAAGTCTCGCCATCGACCTTCGATCACCATACACACAAATCTTTCTCTTAAACCATCACGGAAATTAAACTCTTAAGGTCTAGCACCTCTTGAGTTTTTGAATAATTATTATTGGGGCGTACGCCTTGGATAATATTGTTCGTTTTTCGTTATGTTCTTAATTATTTGAACAAAAATATATTATAGGAGTCTAGCACTCTGTGTAATATATTCATTGTTCATTCAAACATTATTTCTTAAATTAAATCAAAACCATCCTCAAAAAAATAATAATTTTCCTAAACCTTCATTCAAATTATTTTTTAAATCAAATCGTGAGAAACTAAGTTCTTGAAGTCTAGCACTTCTTGAATTTTTGGATAGTCATTACTAAGGTGTACACCTTAAGTAGTGTATTATTCGACCTCTCATTTTCAAAAATAATATTTTCCTAACAAAGAAATGTCATGAGAATTTAGCATTCTTTGTGATATTTCCTTTGTTCATTCAAGCATTCTCCGAATGAAAAAGGTGTCGTCGAGATCTAGCATTTCGATAATACCCCAGTTAATTGGTTGTGAGGCCCGCGTCTCATTTATCAAATAATTGTCATTTCTCTCATTTTCAATCTCACACCCTCACATCTCGTACCTTAAACTATTTTCATACCCCGTTTCACTTTAAATCATTTTCCAAACTATTTTCTTTCCGTTTCAAACTTCGAAAGAAGGAGATTCTTGGAGTCTAGCATTCCCCGAATTTTCGAGTGAATAGCTCTCGAAGCACGCCCTTTGGGTTGTTATTCACTCAACCTTTCGACTTTTTCAAACTCAACCGTTCTCTATATTCTCCTAAGTCGAGTGCTCGTACGCATTCGCAACCATCGACATTTTGCACACACATTCACAATTCCCCGTGGCTTCGATATTAGGAGCACCCTCAGGGACTAATATCGTTTCTCACAACCTTAACCCTTGACACGTCGTCAAGTCGGATCCATCTTCAATCAAATCTTCGACACGTCGTCGAACCAGTTCAAAACAACTTCCTTTTGGCCTCGCATGCCATTTCTCGATTCGATCCTTTCACAAAACATTTTTAAAAATTTACGAAAGAGGGATATTCTTAGAATCTAGCATTCTTTGAATATTCGAACGAGTAGCTCTTGGGCGCGCCCCCGAGTTGTTATTAGTTCATTCTTTCGTTTTCAAAATATCCAACTCTTATCTTCAATCCATTCAACCTCATCTTTTCGTGGTTGTTACCACGAACTACGGACGCTCTGATTCTTTATTCATTCTTGAATACAAGATACGTAGGCACAAGATTGCGATGATCTTGGCGAGCACACTTCTATCCATCTTCCGTTTTCCCCCATCCTTTCCCGTAGTCGAACTACGACGCTCTGATTTCTCATTCTCGTCCGAATGAGCATACGTAGGCACAAGGGCCCCAATCCTTGGCGAGCACCCTATTCACTAACCACCCATCTCTCCTCAGTGTCTTTAACCTTTCAACCTACCAATTCTACCTTTAGCAACGAGAAGAAAGCAAGTAAACCTGAACAACACTCCCCACAATTACCTTAAGAGGTTCCCGTCGAGTACGACGGACGTGAGGGGTGCTAATACCTTCCCCTCACGTAACCGACTCCCGAACCCGGAACTTGGTTGCGACAGCCCTGTTCCTATCCTTTTCGTTTTTTCAGGAGGTTTTCTCGATATTTTCCTCTCCCGTTTATTCGGGAAAAATAAAGTTCGGTGGCGACTCTGTCGAACCGCATATTTTCGCGCCTTTCGCGCGAGGGTCGTATTCTCCGAAATATCTCCGTGATTTTTCGAGGTGCGACAACCATGTTTGCCTTACCCGGATGGTAATTCAAACCAAAATCATAATCCTTCAAAAGTTCTAACCACCTTCTTTGCCTCATGTTCAATTCTTTTTTATCAAAAAAATATTTCAAACTCTTGTGATCACTAAAAACTTCAAATCTTGCACCATAAAGATAGTGCCTCCAAATTTTCAAAACAAACACCACGACCGCTAACTCCAAGTCATGTGTAGGATAATTCTTTTCATACACTCTCAATTTTCTGGAAGCATAAGCCACAACTTTTCCATCTTGCATTAAAACACCACCTAAACCTATCAAAGAAGCATCACAATAAACCACAAATGGTTTTGTCGGATTCGGAAAAATCAAGACCGGCGCCGTCGTCAACCTTCTTTTTAGCTCAATGAAACTCTTTTCACAATTAATATCCCAAATGAAAGCCTTTCCTTTACAAGTCAATTGCGTTAACGGAAGTGCCAACATCGAAAATCCCTCAATAAACCTCCGATAATAACCCGCCAAGCCCAAAAAGTTTCGAATCTCCGTAACCGATCTAGGAGCCTCCCATTGCATCACCACATCAATCTTGGATGGATCAACACTAATACCACTACCAGAAATAACATGTTCAAGAAAACATACTTCCGACAACCAAAATTCACATTTCGACAACTTAGCATGCAATTGCTTCTCTTTCAAAATTTGTAGCACAATCCTCAAATGCTCTTCATGCTCCTCTTGAGACTTAGAGTAAATCAAAATATCGTCGACGAACACAACGACAAAACGATCTAACTGTTCATGAAAAATACGATTCATGTATTCCATAAACACACCCGGCACATTAGAAACCCCGAATGGCATCACAGAATATTCGTAATGGCCATACCGTGTCCTAGAGGTTGTATTTTGAATATCCTCTCCTTTCACATGAATCTGGTGATATCCCAATCTCAAGTCAATCTTGATAAAATCACGCGCACCAACCAATTGGTCCATCAAATCATCGATCCTTGGAAGCAGATACTTATTCTTAATTGTCACCTTGTTCAATTATCGATAATCAACGCATAATCGCATACTCCCATCCTTCTTCTTTACCAACAATACCGGAGCACCCCAAGGAGAAACACTTGGCCTTACAAATCTCTTGTCCAACAAGTCATTCAATTGCTTATTCAATTCTACCAACTCCGATGCCGACATACGATACGGTGCCATCGAAACCGGTCTAGTACCAGGAACTAGATCAATAGAAAACTCAACTTCTCTTTCCGGCAGTACATCTGTAATATCCTCCGGAAACACTTCTGGAAAATCACACACCGCTGGGAACACATCGAGCTCAACTTTACTCTCCACCGACAATGATGCAAACAAACCGAACAATTGAGCTTCGTCCGCTAAAAGTTTCTTCAAATCTTTAGTGGATAGGAAACTTTCATCTTCATCATCTTTCAAAGAAGGAAACCTCACAAACTTGTGATAGCAATCTATATGAACTCGATTAAATTGCAACCAGTTCATACCCAAGATTATGTCCAATGTCTCCAACGGCAAACACACTAAATCCATAATGAAGTCTTTACCATACATAGTCAAAGGATAACTTATACACACCAAGGACGTAGTTACTGACCCCGAAGCAGGAGTCTCAATAACCATCTCACCACCCTAAGAAGTCACGAACAAATTCAAACGCTTAGCACACTCATGAGAAATAAACGAATGAGTCGCTCCAATATCAATAATAGCAACTAAAGGTATACTATTAATAAAGCATGTACCTTTAATCAAACGATCTGCACTAGTAGTGTCTGACCCAGCTAATGCAAACACCTTTCCGCCCGCTTGAGCTTGTTTCGGCTTAGTACACTTAGTACTAATGTGACCCACTTCTCCATAATTAAAGCACTTCACTACGTTCCTCCTACAATCGATAGTAGCATGTCCAAGGCCTCCACAGTTATAACATTTCACTACGGTCTTCCCATACTCAAATGATTTATGACCCAATTTACCACACTTGTAACACTTAACGGAACCAAAACCTCCTCCTTCAGATCTCTTATCAAAGTTTCCCCTATGCTTGCCTTTATCAATGGGTGTCACATAAGATCCACTTCTAGCTTGTTGCTTTCCCTTCTTCTCATTCAAACCTTTCTAATGTGTAGAACGAGCCTTGCTATCTTCCTCGAAGATTCTACAACATTCCGTCAAATCCGTAAACCTTCTTATCCTTTGATATCCCACGGCTTGCTTATCTCGGGATGCAAACCATTCTCATATTTAATACACTTTGAGAACTCAACAGTAATTGCAGTATAGTGAGGATGGAATTGAACCAACTCCACAAACTTAGCAGTATAGTCCACCACGGACATACTACCTTGTTTCAGTTCAAGGAACTCCATCTCCTTCTTCCCTTTCACACTTTCAGGGTAATACTTCCTCAAAAACTCAGTACGAAATAAATCCCAAGTTATCTCTTTATCATCCACCTCAAGAACTTGACGCATACCGACCCACTAATCGTCGGCTTCTTCCTTCAGCATGTGAGACCCAAGTCTCACCTTATTTCCCTCCGCACAGTCCATGACTCTGAAGATCCTTCCAATCTCTTTCAATCAAATTTGAGCACCATCGGGATCAAATCTTCCTTTGAAGACGGGTGGTTGATTCTTCCTGAACTCGTCATTAACATTCACGTTTGGTGCACCTTGCACTGCCCTGGCCATTGCTTCCAAAGCAGCAGCCATCGCATTGTCATTTCGACCAGCCATATTCTGACCATTCCCAAAAATAACAATAAGGTTAAACAACCGTTCAACCAGCACAACAACAAGACAGACACAACTGACTCAACACTGGCTATAATACCACTTAATGTAACACCCCCTTTCTATACCCCCAAATAGTCACATAATAAATTAGTCACATATTAAAAATTTCATCAGAGTATATCAACATAGTATAAAAGAGGCGCGTCACATTACGCGTGAATTTAAAACATACAACACCTGCTCGACAAAAGATATGCAACAGTGGGGTAACTTTGCAACAGAGGAACTTAGTACTTACACCCACATCTCAACATTTAGAATAAAAGCGGAAAATCTAAACATTGAATAACATCAAACATATATATATATATATATATATATATATATATATATATATATATATATATATATATATATATATATATATATATATATATATATATATATATATATATATATCATCCAGTATGATTCAACGACATAAAACATGTTTTCATAAACATTCATCAACAAGCTACATATACAAATGTAACACAAAAGAATCATGAACATCCTAACTACCCGGTGCTACATATCAAAGCCGACCGACAAAAAGAAAGAAGACACGTTTCACAAAAGACCTCTAGCAAACCTACTCTGCAATGCCTCATAGAGCACCATAAAACAGCAGAAGGGTGAGAAATATTATCATAACAACAATGCATATAATTATATATCTTAACATATAAATACACATATTCCACATTCTCACCACAATTCATCACAACTCATTCATATACATCGCAATGTATATATACATAGATATAAAACCAAGCATATTCATCATGCATACTTCCACAATTCTATCATTCCATATAAACATACACATTTATGTTTATTCACCAATCCACAATTATAACGATGATAAATGCAAATCATAGAGACCGACTCACGGCTCTATGCAAATGCAATGCGGTACCGACTCAATCATCTCAAGTTCACTCAAGAACTTATTGGAACTATCGCTCGTTACCAATGTAACTCCCCGTCGGGCCTACGATGTTCACTCATTGCTCATACCTCACATAGGCACACAATGTTTATGGATTGCTCACACCTCACATAGGCACACAATCTGATTGCTCACACCTCACATAGGCACACAACCGTTTGTAATCATCGCTCACACCTTACATAGGCACACGATGTTACAACGGATTCTCATTAGAATCCCACCACACAAGAATGCGCATCATTATGCTTCACATACAAAATGACTCATGACATTCTTGAAATGCATACATATTTACAATATATTCATGCATTCATCTCATACCATCACATACAATCGATATACATTCACATTAATTACACCAAACGGCAACGAGCATCGCTTTACCACCTAAACGACAACGAACTCTATCACAATCATCATGCATTTACATTTAATTCAAACAATGCATTTATTTGCCAAAAGGCCATAATTCACAATAAATTCCACAATCTACGATTCACGCCATACGGCTACCTACAACATATCATATAACAGCACACAAGCTACACGTCTCGGGAGAAGATTGATCACATCCGAGTCGAAGAATCGATGTTGGATGGGAAAAGAACAAAAAATTGTTCTGCTGTCATGCTCGCTAGGCGAGAAGAATAGCGAGCCCTTCGCTACTCCACTCGCTCCAGCAAGTTTGGGTCATTTTGATTCTGCCCAAGTCTAGGAGTGTTCGCTGGTAGCTCGCTGTATGCTCACTTAGCGAACACTTCGTTACCTCACTCGCCAGTGATTCGCCTAGTGAATACTTCGCTACTCAAACCCTCACTCATCCAAAAATGTCAAAAAGTCACAAAATCACCCGATTCCAATCAAACAAGTTCCAACAGTCTCGGCCTAACATTCCTCGACTAAACTACGCAATTCATTTTGAATTCTAACTGTGAAAACATCAGTTTCTATCGATTAAACCAATTCGACCTAAAATGGAAAAATGTAGAAAAACAACCCAACAATCCAAACAACACATACATAATCATACAAATTGATGAGATAATAAGATTTCACATCCTTACCCGATTAAATCGATTCCTAGAAGTTGTTTTGAAGATTTCCAAGCTTTTCCTCTTTTTCTTCTATTTTCTCTTCTTCCTCTTTCTTTCTCTCCTTATATCTTTCTATTCGAATTCTCTCTATTACTTTTTCTCTCAAAACATCTAATAAATCATCTTCTCACAAAATATCTAACTTAACATTAATTAAGAAATATCTAAAATACCCTTCAACTTAATTTCCCCGAAAACTCTAAAAAACGATAGAATAACACAATATGCAAACATAACATATTAACACACCAATTCCACAAATAAAATAATAATCATCCAAATAAAATAAAAGATTAAACAAAAATGGGAAATCAGAATCGGGGCGTTACGGTGGGAATACCCCATTCTAGACTACTAGATGGCTGGGCAGTTCAACTTTGAAGGAGCTTTTTCCAGGCCTTTTTACAATTGCTGATAGGAAAGATGGCAAGCTGAGAGATATGGAGGGTTGGAACGAAAATGTGTGGAATTGGCACTTGGGCTTCAGTAATCTGGAATTGTTACCACTACTTAAGGAAGAACATTTCGACTTGATTACGCTTCTGCGAGATGCTCGTCCCACCAAGGATAGGAAGGACACGATTTTATGGCTTTTAGGCCCTTTTAACTATTTCTTTGTTAAGTAGTATTATGATAGGTTGCTACTGGCCACGGGTGGAGGTTTCTTGGTTGATTCTACCAAGGCTGTTATATGTTGCTTGTGGAAATCTATTATTCCCTCTAAGGTAAAGGTTTTCGGCTGGAGACTTCTTCTTGATAGTTTGACTACGCGAAGTAATCTTGTTCATCGTGGAATCCTCTCAAATCCTCATAACGTGGTTTGTGGATTCTGTTTCGGTCCAATAGAGAGTGTTAGTCATCTTTTTATTTCATGTCCTAGGATTATGCCAGTTTGGAGAAAAGTTTATGAATGGTTGGAGATTGGATGGGTTAATGAAATGCTTGTCTCTAATCACTTACTGTCTTGGTTAGAAAGGTTGAGAGGAAGATGCTCTAAAAAGAATTCTTGGTTAGAAAGGTTGAGAGGAAGATGCTCTAAAAAGAATTCTTGTGGCATATGGGTGGCGGTTTGTTTGTGTATATGGTAGACTAGAAATCAAGTCATCTTCAATGATGATGTGGGTGATCCACAGTCAATAATGCTAAAGATTATTTATTTCTCTTAGTGGTGGCTGTTAACGGACACTAATCGTAGAATCTTTTGTAATTTTTATGATTGGTATAAGCATCCTCTAGATTTTATCTAAGTGATTGTTGTTATACAATAGAGAATATTTGTTTGTATTATAGTTAGAATACTCCTGATACTCAAAAGTTTGAATGAATTTTTGACTTATAGAAAAAACTTCCACTTCATTTATTCACCACTAACATAATTAATAAATTATTATAATAAATAATTAATTATATTAAAATGATTGCATATAATCATTTTCTTAAAAATTATACCTTGTATAAGTAAAACAGTTATTATAAGACAAATATAATATTAATAATAAATCAGATATTTTTTCTTTTGAAAAGGTAAGTATTTTATTAGGTCAAACTATATCAATAAATATTAGTGTAAGGATTTTTCTATGAATTTAATGAATATATACTGATATAAATAATTTTATATTATCATTCTATAAAAATGTATTAATCTATTATATCATACCGTTAATTTAAAATTTGCAATATGATGTAACGGTATATATAATAATAATAATTAATTGATAATTTAAAATTATTTTATTTTCTCTTATTCTATTACCTTTATCTCTGATTTAATTGTTTAAAATTTTATGCACGTACAAGTATGTTCTAGATTTGTTTTTATTTGAAGGGTTTTTGGTGCGACGCAACGAATCACTCACATTTATTATTTCCCTGCCATATAGTAGTAGCTTTCAAGTGCAGAAGTTTATGTCAAGGAAATTGGGAACATCCAAACTAAATTCGCAATGGTCACATACAAAAATGTTTTGGTTATGTGCGGTGGTTGGAAGGACACAGATGTTTCTCCCACACTCTCTTACTATGCTTATCCTTTCTCATTACTTTAGCTTTTATTTTAAGTTGTTAAGACCAAACTTATGATTATATGTGAGTAAACACGTGTGATGAGAATAGAGATTTTGTTTAACTTTTTTCAAAGAATTGACTAAAAAGGAATACAAAAATGAAAGGCACGATTGCGTATGACATCAAGTTGAGTGACAGGTTCCAAACAGACAGGTTTAGAGGAGGGAACAAAGATACATGAAAAAACATGATCCAAAATGTATTTTAAATGAGGGTCCTTCCAAAAGAGATAATCTTGACAAACTAGTAGAAATGGGTCATATAAAGCATGTTCCTTTTGGGTCATCGACATATTATTAAAACAAATTCTCAGTTTATAACTTTTTCATAATCACAAAATCTAAATTATCCATGAATCCAGTATAACACATTTGTCGGCAGCACGTTATCTTTTTATCATAACCAACAAAAAAAATTAATATAATTAAGTGGTGGGTTATTTTAATAATAAATTGAATTTTAGTACATTAAGATGTACGATATTCACTTAATTTTTTATTACTGAGATTGAAAGAGAATTAAAACTACTTGATATCAGAATTGACTTTGAATTAGATCATACGATTCCGTGAACCGGACAGTGATGGTGGAAAAAAAACCAATTTATGCGTAAAATATTAAGGACTATGAAATTTTGGCTTATAATCACCATTAATTAACAAGAAAATTACATTTTATAAAGCAAAAGAAAATGACCAACTTGCCCTTACAAGTTGTTTCCCATTACATTGACAAAGTAAAAGTGAAAAAAGTTACAATAAGTCATTCCTTCTGCAGCATTAAATCTTGAGTAACTTCAAAAGCAGATGCAGCAATTAATAGAACTCATGTTTTCTTCACCTCATTCCAAAACCTTTTTTTCTTCCATACCATCTCCTAAACAAATAATACAAATTAATTCATATATTAACCTCAACAAATTATCTAACCAATCCAAAAAATAGGATTATAACCTACTTGTTACTTTGAAGTTCATTTTCTGTTTGAGATTGTTGTAAAAAACCAAATTGTTCTTCTTGATAGGAAGATCTTCCCTGCAAATAAATTAAACAATTTTACAAATTACAAAATTAATTAAGTTTATAATAGTCATAAATCAAAAGAACAAAATCAAGTTAGTAAATACCTCAAAATAGTTAGTTGCTGAGAAACCTTGTGAATAATTTTGTTGGTTTGTTGTCTCAATAACATTGTTCTAAAAAATTATCAAAAATTAAAAGTTAAATACAAAAAAAAAAATTATATTTTCTTAAAATAAAAAAAAATTATAAAACTTACAGTTGAAAAGTCAAAGACATGAGAGCTAGCAGTATCATGAAGAAAAGAAGGAAGATTGTGTTGATCTTTTTCAACATGTTCTCTAACTTTCTGTTTCTTTGTTTCACTCTTGTTGTGTTGTTTCACTAAGGAATTACCATTGTGTTTTTCATTGAAGTAACCATCATCATGATCATCATAAGGAACATGTGGAGGACCAGAAGAAGCATCAGAAAGCATGGATAAATCTTGAGAGTAGTTTTCATCATTTGTGTACTTCCCATAATACCCTTGAGTTCCATCTATGAATCTAGTGTTTTCTCCATAAGAATGTTCAAGGTATAGAGTCCAACCTGACTCACATCCACTACTACATTCAGAATCAAATGCACTACTCATGTTCATTTTTTTTTCTAGGGTAGGATGATGAATTTGAGAAAGCTAGGTGTAGTAGATGTTATAAAAGGATGAATAGAATGGAACTTTGTTTTTGTGTGTGTGTTTCATTAGTGTTTGGTTTTGGAGTTGAGCAACTTGGATAAAAAACCAAAGAGAATCACTTTAAAATCATATACAAAATTGTCTTTATTCTCTTTTTGTTTTTTTTGTTGGATAAAAAGTTTAATTGAAAATTACAATTGTTTTTAATAAAATTTATTAAAATGACATTCACATTTTTTTTTTAATTTTAAAATGGTTAAATATATTTTTAGTCCCAATAAATATTTAATATTTTACTTTTAGTTCTTATAAAAAAATAATATATTTTAATTTCTACAAAAATTTTATATATGCAATTTTAATCCTTATTATCTTCTAAAATTTTAAAAACGTGTAAATTTTTAAATTTTTGAATAATTTTTTTCATACGTTTTCAGATTACTATAAAATATTTATTTACTTAATTATATAATTTTTTAAAATGAGAGAAGAATTAAATATGAATTTTTTAAATTTCAAAAACTAATGAAAATCTCAACTTATAAATTAAATTTTGATTTTTTTTTTTCAAAAATTTTTTTATAATATTTTAAACATATCTACAAAATAATTATTTAAAAATACACATTAATTTAATAGTAGAAACTAAAACTAAGTGCATAATTATTTTGTAAAAATTAAAATACGTTTTTTTTATAAAGATAAAATTTAAATTTGATATTTTATAATGAGAAAAAATATTTAACCCATTTTAAAATATGAATTTTTATCAAGAGGATAAAAAATGATGAGTAAGTATGAATTTTTATCAAGAGGATGAAAATGATGAGTAAGTAGTTAATTTTGTCTTTATTGTAGGGTATAAGAGAATGAATCAAAAAATGCCAGTTGTGTGTGTTATAATGGGTGCATGTAAGAGAAAGAGAGTGAGAATTGAATCACAGCACAGCAGTCAGCAGCAGCATACCCCATTGATTCACATGCTAGACAGCAAAGCACAGTGTACCCTCTTAACAAAACAGACTACACGTCCATTTCCATTCTACAGTCTATCCACTATTATCCTTATTTTAAGGAACAATAATATTCTTAAATAAAGGCTCAATATTATAAGGTACATTACAAACCTTATTCCTAGTTCAAATAAGGGGAAAATATATATTATGCTATTTTGAACTTAAATAGTGCACATTGTTTGGTAATAATAAGGTATATCCTATAATATCCTATGATGTCCTTTTTCATGTGCCTCTCATTAATCATGTGACGTGATCAAAAGATAGCTCTAGTAGTATATTACTACTTCACTAATGAATAAGTCCTTTTTTTATAGCTTTTTTGTGTGTATGTGTGGAAGGTGAAAATAGAGTGATCTTGAGGGTAACATGAATGGGAATTTGAAATCTTTTTGGGCATGGTGAAGTTGACTGGGATTTTATTAATCCACATGCAATGTGATAAAAGAATATTTATATTGAGGGAAAAAATTGCAAATGAGACATTTTTTTAATAATATTTTTGAAATAGGATATACTTGCAAAGGTACTATATAAGAGAGACAAAAAAAAATGTAGGTAAGTAGCAAGTATTTGATGTGATTCTTTGATTATACAAGGAAGATGAATCTTAAGTGGTTGGACTTTATCTAGTTGTCATTTAAAATGAGGTGCTCTTTAGAATTGTTAATGAATAAACATGAGTTGTTGTTGTATTTGATTCATAGATAGTTAGTGTTCAACAATGATTTTGATAAACAATTATTTTGTTTTAAATTTATTGTTTGAAGGATTAAACTAGTAAATTTTAGGATATCTTGAGTGAAATTTTTGAGAAAAAAATGTACATTAATGTTATCAAGTATTTAATGTTGACTACTTTGAAAAAAAGATTAAATTTGAAAGTAAAGGAAATATCAATTTCGACTAAGTCAAAATAATAATTTGAATGAAAATGAGACAAGCAAATGTAGATAACATAGAAAGACTTTATTTGCATAAGTAAAAGTTGGTAGGCAAATATATTTTCTTCAGAGACTCATTTCTTACTTGCGTATGAGTACTTTGAGTTTGTATTGAAGTTTACAATGATTTTGCAACCCCAAATTGTAATGCTTGAATCTCTAATTATAGTATTGTGAAACTAAACGTCTTCAACGCTCAATTGTCTTCCATTCAACGCGTCATTTTTGTATGCTTCACTTGCCTTCGATTGATCTTCATGTGTCTTTGGCACTTTGTATAAGACTAAAAAAACATTTATTAACAGTTATTTGGTTTGATTTTGAATTTGCTTTGATCAAATCTCCTTCGATCTGTCAAATTGGTCAGCAATCAACTTTTGAAAATTTCGCTAAGTACCAGACCAGATCCTTAGTATGTCGGACATTGATGTTTTATCCCAAACTGTCTCTGGTCGAAAGATATGAAATCTTGCCTTATGCTTATGCAAAAATTTCAGTTAATTCCCTTGTCGAGTTAGTGCATTGAAATTTCTTGGCTAACAAATTACCCTAAAAAATGCCACTTTCAATTCATCTTAAGAGACATATGGCGTTTTTTAAGTTTCAACCAATATTCAAAGTCGTGCGATAACGTCACTGTCATCATGGCTATTACCTAAACGTCTTTTTTTAAGGTGAGAAAAACACAAGAAATGAGGGTTGAATTATGTTGGCTTTTTCTCCTTCTAGATTTTTTCAGCTTCTACTTCTAATGAATCTCAATCAGATTCTGAACACTTGGTTCAAAATCTGACTAAAAAAATTTGGTTTACCTCTGAAAGTGCTTGTCAAATTTTGAACCAAAATATGACTTAGAGTATCAAAGCTGACAGTAGCGGAATGATAAGTACATAAGCAAGGAACGTAAAAGAGAAGACACAACAAACTATCTTTTTTCCTTTCACAACTTGAGAGTAGTTCAGTCCTTTTGCACTACCATGAGATTTTTGTAACACCCTACTCTCCCCATTCATTTAATAAGTAAAAATACGAAAAATAGTTTGCGGAAAAATCAGAGTACACACGTAGGATGCCACATAAACATAAAATCTCATGAAGCGTTAATTCACTTCATATCTTATTTCTTCATACAAATAAATTAATTAAACAACGGAATTTTCAAATGGCCCGACACTACGGCTCCAATTACATCAAAATTTACACAATACGTGGTTCAACATCATTAAACAAAATCAAGATACGCAACAAATAACAAATAACATAAAGAATAATGAAATCCTCATCCTTCCCGTGTTACGTATCAGAGAGACTCATAAGACTCGATCAATAGCAACACATACACCAAGCACTACTCACGTACCTGTTTATTTGTACCCCCTAAGGAGCACATACACAACAACAGAAAAAGGGTGAGAATTACATTTAATAATTATACGGTGAAAATCACATACTAAGGAGTAGTATCCACACAGTTCACACCAATCAAACAATCACAACACACATACAAGCAGACACGGATCTATGTATATTGGAATAGGGGCAAGTGGCCCCACTTGATTTTTCTTTTTAAAACCAATAATAACTAATTTTAGAATATTGACCAGACATTAAATACATCATTGTCCCCTCACCACTCATTTGATTTGAATTCTAAGAAACATAAATCTGACTATTAATTATTTTATTACTTTATATATAAAAAATGGAAATTAAAAAGACACAAGTAAATTGTATTTGTATAGGTTCTTCTAATTATAAATCAATTTACATACAACAACATATTATTTTCATTTGTACTCTATTTTTTGTCTTCTTTCTTCTACACACTTTATTTTTTCTTCATAAATCTCCTATTTTTAAATCTTATTTATTTTTACCATTTTATCGTAGTAGAGTTAAAAGACAATATTCAAGTAATTTTCTCCCTTCATTCTTTTTTTGTTGTATATTATATTATTATGTTGTGATTTCATATTTTTGTATCAATTTTTATCATGTTTTTAGTTTTAATTTTATGCTTGTAGAGTTGTAGTTGTATTAGAATCAAGTAACTAATTAGTGTTAAATTTTTATGTGTTAGAAATGGAAAAATATTTTAAAAGAAAATCAACATTGGAGTCTCAACAAGTTAATGAAGTGGAAAATGCATTTGCACAACAAGTACGACCATCTTTGAAAAAAAGTTTTTTAGATGTTGATTTAGATAATCTTCCTCTTAATCCTGGAGAAAGGAATCAATGTCATGTTATCACTCAAATATCGAGATGAAATCCGAAGAGCTTATTTAGAAAAAGGGTCTTGTCAACCAAATGACCATAATTTTCCACAACGACAATTTGGTACGTCTTTATGTAAGTTCAATCCTGATTGGTTTCTTGAATTTGGTAGTTGGTTGGAATATAGTGTATCAAAAGATGTTGGTTTTGTTTATATTGTTACCTTATGTGACATGAGATAGGAGAACAAAGGTTGGGATTCATTTGTGACTGAGGGATTTTCAAATTGGAAAAAGCAAGATAGACTCAACGTCCATGTTGGAGGTCCTAATAATGCTCACACCCAAGCTTGGAGAAAATGTAATGCACTAATGAATTAAAAACAACATATTGAAGTTGCTATCAACAAACAATCTGACTTGATCAAAAGGGAATATTGGATTCATTTAATTGCAATAGTTGATTGTATTCGACTTTTTATTAAAGTTGGGATTAGCATTTTGCGGTGATGATGAATCAGTGGATTCAAAGAATAAAGATAATTTTCTCGAGATTCTACAATTTCTTTGTAATCATAATGAAGAGATTGATAAAGTATTGAAAAAATCTCGTGGAAATCTCAAATTAGTGTCACCTAGCATTCAAAAAGATATTGTGAAAGCTGCTGCTTTTGAGACCAAAAAAGTTATTATTGATGATCTTAACAATGATTTGTTCTCTATTTTAATTGATGAATCTCGAGATATTTCAGTTAAAGAGAAAATGGCTGTTATTTTACGTTATGTAGACAAGAAAGGATGTGTCATTGAGAGGTTTCTTGGTATTGTTTATGTTGCAAATACAAGTGCTATGTCTGTAAAGTTAGAACTGGAGTCCTTATTGACAAAGTACAATTTAAGCTTTTCAAGAGTTCGTGGACAAGGATATGACGGGGCAAGTAATATGCAAGGAGAGTTTAATGGCCTCAAAAGTCTGATATTGAAAGAAAATAAGTGTGCATTCTATGTTTATTGTTTTGCTCACCAACTTCAGTTGGCACTTGTAGCGGTTCCTAAAAAGCATGATGACATTGCTTGTTTTTTTCTTGTAGTTAACAATTTATCTAATGTTGTTGGAGCTTCATGCAAGCATAGAGATATTCTTAGAGAAAGTCAAATTCTTAAAGTAATGGAAGCATTAGAGAGTGGAGAAACTTTAATTGGTCGTGACTTGAATCAAGAAACTATGCTAACAAGAGCTGAAGATACTAGATGGGAATCACATTATGGTACATTACTAAGGTTGGTTTCTTTGTTTCCTTCTATGTGTGATGTGCTAGATATGATTTTAAAAGATAGCCTTAGCATAGAGCAACGAATTGAAACTCGTCAATTATTGAATACTTTACAATCCTTTGAATTTATTTTTAAATTCCTTTTGATGAGAAATATATTAGAAATTACTAATGATTTATCTCAAGCACTGCAAAGAAAAGATCAAGATATTGTAAATGCTATGACATTTGTTAAAGTATCAAAGGAAAAATTGCAAAATATGAGAGAACATGGTTGGTCAAGTCTACTCAATGAAGTGTCATTATTTTGTGAGAAGCATAATATTGACATTATAAATATGGATGATGTCTTCATGTTACATGGAAAACCAAGTCATAAATTTGAAAAAGTTTCAAATTTGTATCACTTTCAAGTCGAGGTCTTTTATCAAGTGATTGATAGACAACTTCAAGAACTGAACAATAGATTTATCGAGGTGAATAGTCAATTGATTATTTGTTTAGAAAGTTTAAGTCTATGAGATCCATTTTTTGCATTTGACAAGGAAACGTTGATTAATCTGGCTCGATTTTATCCGTCCGTATTTTCTTTGATAGAGTTATGAGACTCGACAATCAACTTGAAAACTACATCATGGATGTTTGTTCTAGTGAGAAATTTTCTAATTTACAGGGAATTAGTGATCTTTCAAGAATGATGGTGGAGACTAAAAAACACATTGCTTATCCAATGGTGTACTTACTTTTTAAGTTGGCATTACTTTTGCCTGTGGCTACGACAACCATTGAAAGGAGTTTCTCAGCTATGAATTTTGTGAAGAATCAATTGCGCAACCGTATGAGTGATGAATTTTTGAATGATTGTTTGGTAACATACATAGAGAGTGATATATTTGATAGAGTTGAAAATGAAAAAATCTTACATCACTTTACAAATATGAAGACACGTAGAGAGCAATTATAATCTTTGAATATTATGTTGTCTTCATTTTTTATATATATATTTATGCTTTGTTTTGTAATATTTAACTTTTTAGATATATATTATCATCATCATCATCATTTTATGCATAAGTATTTATATTTTTTTATGAATATTTATATCATTTGATTTTTATTTTTGTATTAAAAAAATTAACCTTGACCCCATTAATTAAATTTTCTGGATCCGTCCCTGCATACAAGTGCCACATCAACACTTAGCATATTCAACCAACATTTAATCATACATATATGCAATGTGACTCAGCTGACACAATACAATGCATGCGGTACCATCATAATCCATACGGTTCAGTCTTTGAACCCGATCCCCGTTGTAATTCAGATAAGTCATATATGTTCCTCCGAACTACAACTTATCTCCACTCGACTCCCACATGGAGTTCGGATGAGACTAGACACCCATCATGGATTCCTACCTAGGCTCATCTCCATATGACACAACATAAATGCATGACATACAATTATGCATCATACAATTATCATTAATGAATAACACCCGATCCATAATGATCACACATGAGTCACATACTCACCGTAATTCTCTCTGGAATTACCACCGCTGCCCAAGACCGTCCACACGACAACAATCTTAGCAACACATGCATCAATCACACAGATACAAGGAAATCACACCGAAATTCCATGATTTATCAGATTTACTATCATTACTGGTTCCCTTATATTCAATTACGTCATTTTAGTCTTACGAACCAAGAGGAAATGCATTGCACGCGAAATTCATCACATGGCCCTGCCCATACGCATATGGCCCTCTTCCCTCGCCTCAGGCATGCGTATGCTACGCGTAGGGCCTCATATTCCCAAGCCTTCATACGCGTAATTCCCAGGCCTTATGTGTATGCCCAGAGGGCCATTTCCCCTCAACACCCTCCCAAGAACTTTCCATACGCGTAATGGCTACCCCATACGTGTATGGCTCAATCCTCTTACGCATACGACCAGAAGGTCGTACTGGCCATGGGGCTGGGTGCGTACCTTACGCGTGTGCCCTTGGGAATATCCCCCCATACACGTATTGCCCTCCTGGCATACACGTATGGCTAGTCTGTAGCAGAAAAATCAGATTTTTCGCATCAGTGCGATTTTTCATCCATTGAAGCACTTTCCAGCTCCTATTTTTGACCCCAAACAGAATCTATACCAGTATATCCTAAATGGTTTCACTCTACTTCATTAACCTACAATTCTATTAAAGTTTTTCACCATTAAATCACATTTACGTCATCTCTCCATAAACCCATTTTCACAAAATCTGTTTTTATGGTAAAACCCAGCAACAACATTCAATTTACACGGAAAATTATACCAATATTAGTGCACAATTAGGAATCCACAACAACAATCACACAAACATGAAAATCGAACAAGAAGAAGGAAGAACATACAGAAAATCCTAAGAGGGAAAGAACCCTCACTACCCTCTCATGTCATGATCCCCATTAAAGAACCCATTCTCCCCCTTACCTTAATTTCCAAGCTTGAGCTCTCTAACAATGGTGTAAAATCTTGATCACCTCTTTCCCTAACTCTTCTTCTTTCTTCTTTCCTTTCTCTTTTCACGTGTAAGCTGACTTTCTGTAACCTCTCTACCTCTCTTTCCTAACTATGGTTTATTTCCTTATTTTCAATAATAATAATCATAATAATATTAATAATAATTATCACTAATAATAATAATAATGAAATATCTCATCATTCATATCATTATTATTACATTATTATTCTAAGATCTAATTTTAATTAACTCATTACATTAAATCCTCAAGCATAGCCTTACACACATACCCTTAACTAAGCCAATGGCAAAACTATTAAACGGATAAAATCACAAAACGACTAAATATTTAAATGGAGTGTTACAACCCTCCCCCATATAAAATATTTTTGTCCTCGAAAATGTACTTGATAAGAATAATTTTGGATATGACTCTCGCATCTTGCTCTCCAATTCATAGGTCACACTTCCTCCAACAGCTTTTCCCCAAGCTACTCTCACTAAAGGAATTCCTTTTCCTCTTAAATGTTTCATCTTGTGATCCTCGATCCTTATCGGCATCGCCTACACGGTAAGATTATCCAGAATCTACACGTCATCCCTCTGAAGAACATGAGATGGATCAGGAAAGTACTTTCAAAGTTGCGACATGTGAAACACATCATGCAAATTCAAAAGTTCGGGTGCAGAGCCACTCTATATGCAACAACTCCAACTCTATGCAAAATCTGATACGGTCCAATGAACTTAGGATCCAGCTTCTTCGATTTTAGTGCATGACCAACACCAGTCACAGGATTGACCCTTAGAAGTACATGGTCACCCTCGCTGAATTCCAAGTCTTTCCTCCTATTATCATAATAGATTTTCTGTCTAATCTAGGATGATTTCATATTTTCCTTGATCATCTGGATTATCTCAGTAGTCTGTTGTATAATCTCGGGTTCAAGTATAATGCTCTTACCCGACTCATACCAGCATAGAGGTGTTATACACCTCCTACCATACAACGCTTCAAACGGCGCCACTCCGATACTAGAATGGTAACTTTTTTTGTATGTAAATTCAATCAACGATAAATGAGTATCCCAAAAACATCCCTTCTCGAGTATACAAGCCCTCAATAAGTATTCCAATGACTAAATAGTCATCTCAGATTGTCCATCTGTCTGAGAATGATAAGTATACCTCAACTTCAAACTAGAACCCAAAGTATTCTGCAAGATCTTCCAAAATCCAGAAGTAAACATCGGGTCTCTGTCAGAAACTATGCTTGATGGAACCCCGTGTAACTTCACTATTATCCTGATATAAATCTCTGCTAACTTAGACAAAGGAAAACTGATGTTAACCGGTATAAAATGTGTCAATTTTGTCAGTCTATCTACAATTACCCAAATAGCATCAAAGCCTCTCGCCGTATTCAGTAACCCAGTCGCAAATTCCATCGTGATACTATCCCATTTCCACTCTGGTATTTCCATTGGTTGCACCAAACTGGGAGGTTTTTAATGTTCCACTTTCGACTTCTGGCAAGTCAGACAAGCATACACAAATCGAGCTACATCTTTCTTCATACCTGGCCACCAAAACAAATTCTTAAGGTCCTGATACATTTTCATAGCTCCTGGATGAATACTCAAGCTACTCTTGTGGCTCTCCTCCAAGATCATTTTCCTCAGCTCAGGATTATCATGCACACAAATTATACCCCGAAATCTTAACACACCAAAATCATCTTCCTTAAAGTCACCATCTATATCCAACCCGCCTGTGGTCATCAAATCCACCAGCTTAAAATCAAGTTTCTGACTCTCTCTAACTTCATTAAGGAAGTCATTATTAACCTTCAACATACCTAACATCATGCTCTCAGGAGTCAACTCACAAACCATACTCAAGTCTCTAAACTTTTCAATTAAGTCCAACTCCTTAATCATTAATGTCGACATGTGAATCGTTTTACGACTTAAAGCATCCGCCATGACATTAGCTTTACCTGGATGGTAACTCAAGCTAAGTAGGCATGGAAGATACGATTCATGTACTCCATGAATATCCTCGACGCATTGGACACTCCGAACGCCATCACAATATATTCATAATGTCCATACCAAGTCCTGCAATCCGTTTTTTGTAGGCATCCTCTTTCACTCGAATCTGATGATAACCTGATCTCAAATCAATCTTACTAAAAACACGAGCTCCCACCAGTTGGTCTATTAGATAATCAATTCTTAGAAGCAGAATTTTTTTATGGTCACTTTATTCAGCTAACGATAATCAATACACAATTGCATACTACCATCCTTCTTATTAACCAACAACACTGGAGCTCCCCACAGTGACACGCTGGGTCTAATAAACTTCTTATTGAGCAACTCTCCTAGTTGAGATTTCAACTCTGCCAATTCGGATGTTGACATTCTGTATGGTGGCATTGATATAGGTCTGATACCAGGGACAAGATCAATTGCAAATTCTACCTCTCTCTATGGAGGAAACTCTAAAATATCACCCGAGAAAACTTCTAGAAGCTCTCTCACTACATGTAAGTCATTGATCAACGCCTTGCCCTCAATTGACAATGAAGCAAACACCGCGAACATTTTAACTTCATCTTCCAAAAATATTCTCAATTCTTTGGTAGATATAAAATTAGTCAACTCTTCCTACTTTGGAGTAAGAAATAACAACCTCTTCCTATAACAGGCAATATAGACATAATTGCTCTTTAGCCAGTTCATTCCTAAAA
This sequence comes from Lathyrus sativus, assembly GCA_963859935.3. Classification (NCBI taxonomy): domain Eukaryota; kingdom Viridiplantae; phylum Streptophyta; class Magnoliopsida; order Fabales; family Fabaceae; genus Lathyrus; species Lathyrus sativus. Next base: position 640,114,996 of record OZ012740.1, on the reverse strand, counting down.
TAACATCTAGATCACTGAGTGGTAAGCAAATCAAATCCACTTCGAATTCGTTACCAAAGATTGACACAGGAAAATTCAAGCATACTAGAAACGTAGTTATCGAACTAATAGATTGAGTATCAATCACCATTCCCTTACTCAAAGTAGACGATACAAGTCCTAGTTTCTTCACACAATCAACAGAAATAAACGAGTGGGTCGCACCCGTATCATTGATAGAAATCAAAGGAATACTATGGATATAATAAGTACATATGACCAAACGATCCTCATTGGTAGGTTGAGCCCCCACCAATGCAAATACCATTCCAACAGTCTGCGACTTCTGCGGCTTCAGACAATGATGTTGTTGTGACCCTGTTCACCACAGTTGTAACAGGTAGGTATATTGGCCCTACAATCTGCTACAACATGACATGGATTCTCGCATTTGAAACATTTGTTCACCTCATTCTGACATTCATTAGCACGGTGACCCATGCCACCACATCTGAAACATTTGATAGGGTTGGAAGAATTTCCTCCCCCACTTAGCTTCATATCAGCAACAACCTTCTGCTTCCCTTTATCGGTAGGAGCACTATAAGGTGTACCCCCGTGCCTCTGCTTTCCTCTTTTGTCACTCAGGGTCTTGTAGTGAGCTACCCGATCCATGTTATCTTCATCATAAATCCTGCACCTATTCACCAACTCAGAGAAGTATCTAATTTTCTGATAGTCGATGCGTTGTTTGATCTTAAGACGCAACACGTTCTCAAACTTGATATATTTCGTACTCATAGCAGCACCAGTATTGTAATAAGGACAATACTTCACCAGTTCCTAGAATTTGGCTGTATATTATGTGATTGTCGAGGTTCCCTGCTTCAATTCCAAGAATTTGATCTCCTTTTTCCCACTAACAATTTTTTGGAAAATACCGTTCCAGAAACTCAGCTCTGAACACCGTCTAAATGATAAGACTATCAGCAGTTTCCAACCTTTGACAGGTGTTATCCCACCAATCTCCAGCTTCCTTAGTCAACATATGAGTGCCAAACTGCACCTTCTAAGCTTAGATGCATCCCATGACTATGAAGATCTTTGAAATGTCAAGGTTCAGAGTCTTGTTATGCAAAGTTTTATATTGTAGTATGGTAGTCTTTGTTATAGGAGTTTAACACTAGAGAGCATTGAACATTGGGTAAAGAGCAACACAAGTGAGAGAGACACGACATATTCACCCAAAATCTTAAGGTGATAGGTGTATGAGTTCTTCCACTTATAAATGCTCAACTATCCACATTTATAATCAACGTGAGACTCCAACTCACACTTGACTTTATTATTCTCAACACTCCCTCTCAAATGTGAGTCCACAATACCTCGTCTCAAGTGGAATCTCTTTTGTCCATATACTCTTGTACCGCCGTTAACACCTATTACTAGGCACCTCTTACCAGACATTTCGATACACCTCTTTCCTGGGCATTTCGATTTCAATAGGACACCTCTTCCTGCACATTTGATACAAGTAAGCATGTCCCTTTACTCAAACCAAAGGCTCATGATACCCATTGTTTTAGGAGTTTAACACTAGGAAGCATTGAACATTGAGTCAAGAGCAACACAAGTGAGAGAGACACCACATATTCACCCAAAACCTTAAGGTTTTAGGTGAGTATGTGGTGTGTTTCTCACAAAGGTGTTGCTCAAGAAAGGAAGTTCCAAAATGTTCAATGCTCCCTAATAGAAAAAATCTCCCCTAACAGTATTCTTCTTCAGGACTTCTGCTCCTTAAACAGAGTGGAAGAAAAGAGACGATGAATAATTTCACCAAAAGGTTGGCCTAACTTTGTACTTGATTGGACAATCAAAAAAGCACCTTTCTGTAAGAGAAATTATTCATTGAAGTTCAGACAACAAAGAAGATGTTTTTCCTTAAGTTTTCACGTGATAAAAAAGTCTATGAGTCTGTCAGAGTTAACTCGATTAAAGAGAATATGTTTCAGAGGTTAACTTTCATCAGAGCTCACTCTTCAGAGGCTGATCACTTCAGAGTCTGCTTCTTGACTTCTGAAGCCTCAAAGTCTGGATCATTAGAGGCCAACTTTTTTCAGAGTTGACTTCTTCAGAGTCTGGATCTTCCATTAGAGATAGAGTCTTCAAAAGTGATTTTTAGAGTCAGAGTCTGAACTTTAGATGAACATTTATTTACACTTAAAAATAATGGTGATGATAACATGTGTCCTACATGCACAAGTTAATAAATTCACTTAGAATGTTTGTATTGAAAAAAAAAATAAAAAAAATATTAATTCTATAAATTTATCAAAATTAATGTATAATTTCCAAGACAAATTCTTTTATTATCATAACACAAGATAGTATTATCGGAAAAGTAATTAATGTGTGAGCTGAAATTAACATGCATATGATTTTAGGATTATTGAAATGTTTCTCAGGTGAAGCACAATAAGAAGAATGTAAGCATAGCCGAACACGAGTCAAGTGACTCTTTCTCAAGCCTAAAGTCATGAGCAGGATATCCAACCTAAGTTACATAATTGTAAACCTGATGCCAATGCAAGTCACATATGCTTCAATGACATCAATGATACCATATAATAGATTCACATGAAATCAAAATCTATTGGACTACAAAACTATTTGGATATAATGTACAATTGGAAAGAGTGTAGATAAATGAAACGTAGCTATCAACTCTAGCAATATATATTATTGTCACTTGTTAGCTTCAAGCCAATCAAGAATACCCTTTTCTGCTTCTGAAATTTTCCCATCTTTTCCTTTCAAACTCCCTTCTATGAATTCAAAATAATCCTTGTAGTTACGTTTGTAATAACTATCCACTCTCTGCAACACAACACAAACCTTCATTATATCAAATGGAATACTATTATGACATACTATACACACCACTTACCTCTTTGTCATTTTTCTCCTTGTTTTCCTCTGATTTCTTCAAATATTCTGATAAACAATTGCATTACTAAATTTACGTCACTGTTTTGAATAATCAATTAGACAAAAGAAGCACAAAGAATAGTGTTATGAGTAGATATATATACTTTGAAGAAGCTGAGTTCTTGACTCGGGGATTTGAGCTGCGGCAACAACAGCTGATAAGACGAGTCCTCTCCTTCCAAATCCTACGTTGGTGCTGGTTAAGATTTGGTTTGGTTGTTTTTTATGAACTGCCTGTATGTTGGATGATGCATACTTGTTTACTGTAACTGTTAGTGCCATTAACATGGTTTGTCCTATGGAACTCATTGCATATACTATTCTATCTATGTATCTGAACTTTACTTTGTTTTCTTTTGTTTTGTTACAACCATAACTTATCTTGAATGGATAATAAATATGTGGTAGCCTAGTACATTGTGTTCCGTGTGTATATAGGGACAAAAACTCTAAGCAATGGACATGTTATAGCTACTTTAAATAATAATAATAATAATAATAATAATAATAATAATAATAATAATAATGGACATCAAGAGTAACACCTTTTGGGTTCTGAAATCAATATTGAAAATGAGGCCCATTGTTGTTGTGTTAAATTACTGAAATTTCTGTATGCAGGTGAATATTTTCAAGACTGATAGGATTTATGTTGAACTTAATGATTCCCATCAAGTTATGGAATGGAGGACAATCTTTTACAATAATCAAGCTAGACCTAGATTTCAATTTACATAATGGCTTGCCTGTCATAGAAGAATGGCTACCAAAGACAGACTCACCAGATTTGAGCCTTTCATTTGGGACAATTGTTGCTTTTGCAATGAAGTTAAAAGTGTGGATCATCTGTTTTTTCAATGTAGCATCGTGCGCAACATATGGATGAATATCTTAGATTGGTTGTAGATTCATCACAGCCCTGGCAGTTGGGACACAGAGCTCAAGTGGGTCATTGAGATAAGCAAAGCTAAAAGTCCAAAGTGCCAAAGTCAGTGCAAGATGTTGGATCGAACTCTAGTGTTGTCGAAGTATGTTCACAAGTAATGCGTATTGTAGTCGAAGTTTGTTCTAACATGCATTAGTCAATATTGCTAGGGTTGTTAGCATGTTGAATTGGGTCTTGCTTGTAAGCCCAATTGTTTAAGTTAACTTGTACTCTAAGTTAGCTTGTAATGAGTAATTGTTAAAAATCCCATTAGGTTAGTGTGCTATTTTATTATAAATAGGATGCTAGTTTCTCAATCTTGACATAAGGAAAAATAGGAAGATAAAATCCTAATTTCAAGGGAGAGAGGTTATTTTGTTATTCTTGTATACTTGTAATCTTGTTCTAAGAGAAAGGAAAGAATATCAGTTTAATAACCAATCCTTGTTGTTTTCTTCTTTATTAACCCTAACCCTTGTGTGTTTCTTGATAAGAAACCGTTTATACTTTGTTTAAAGGTATCCGATTCACAACAGTCTGAAATGTGTCTTGACTGAAACAATTTATGAACTTTGGAGAATTAAATGTGATCATTTCTTTGGAGTTAATAGTAGATGGCAGTATGTTGGTCCCAAGATTATTGATATCATTATCAATAAGTGTTGGATGAAAATCAAGCTGAGGAAAACTATAGGTACTTTATTATTGTCTTAGGTTGTTTCTTGTTGTAGTGCCTTTGTCTCCTTGTTAGCTGGAATTCGTTTTGAGATCGCTTGTGTGTAATCATTTTTTTGCTTAATAAAGTAATTTTATTCCAAAATAAATAAATAATAATAATAATAATAATAATATGACATGTGGGAGAGGAAGAGGTCGAGGGAAGCCACATCGGAAGGTGCCTTCGTCAACAGAAAATCCTACAATGGTCGTTAAGGAGAAGGGTGATGCAGGTTGTGTAGTACAAACAAAGGTTGTGGAATTGAATGAATCTCAAGATGATGTGAGTCTATCTGAAGAGGATGAAGAGAATGTACTACATCAAGAAACCCTAGGTGAATCTTCTACAACTCGAATTGAAGCCAGCCAAGAGAAGAAAAAGCTATGGGTGGATGATATAAACGAAAATCGGAACCCTGCGAAGGGGTTAACTATGGAATTTGTGGCATCGACGGTGATAGATGGCGAAATCTAAATTGAGATTGAAGCAACTGATATTGAATCGCAAGTGAAATTTTGGGAAACCGCTATCATCATGTCTGTATTAGGTGATGATCTGAGTATGAATGTGGTTAAGCAATTTATGTTGAAGCAATGGAATTTTTGAAACTACCGTATATGTTCTATATTGATGAGGGGTATTTCATCCCGAGATTCCACTCCTTCCATGATAAGGATTCACTGCTAATGAAGGGGCCCTTATACAATCCACAACAGATCAACGTTGTTAGAACAAGATTTGTTCATGACATATTCTCTTTTAGTTTTGATGATAACAAAAGTATTAAAAGAACAATGATTTATTTAATGTGTGTTTTATTTAGCAGGTTCTACTTTAATGTATATAAATAATCAGAATCTGTGTTATATTAACACACTTGAGAGTTGCTTCATTGCTAGCTTCTGGTGGCAGAGTATGAAGAACAACTGCTAGTGTGGCATGACACAGACTCTGAGCTGAAGGCCTCAACATTCAGATGAGTTACTACAGTTGGTAATTGTATATCGACATCTGGTACCATTCAAAGTTGGTGATAAAGTTGTGGTTGTCTGTATTGCAGAAAGTAAGTTGTATTGTCTTATCAGCTTGTCATCTAGAGTCTACAAGATTGCAAGGCTCAAGAAAGGTTGGCGTGCTCTATGGATATCTGCTCTCAACGAATCTATCAGTATAAAATCTCTTAAAGACTCAAAGGTTAAATGTGTTATAATCTGGATTCAGAATCTGTTGTGTATCCATCTTCAAAGTCTCTTGTACTATGGGGCAAAGGAAAATACACTTGATCAAGTTACCTCTTCAACGACTATTTTCAGCAAAGGCTATAAATATGGCTGAAGATTCAAGTTTGAATCTTAAAAAGGATTCTTAAGATAAAGGAGTAGCAAGATCAAACAATTATCAACTCTATTGTAATATGCAGATTTTATGTTGTAGGTTGTAATTGTAAAAGCATTAAGATTTCTTACCATTGAATATCTTAGAAATCTTAATATTTTTAGGTCTTTGTTATGGTGATTTCTCGTACCTCTGATGCTTGTATCATGTACACCTTGTTCTCTATTCTAATGAGCCTTCAGTAGTTTAGATCAAGTCTCTTGCGATGTGCTTGAGCAGAAGTCTTGTCTCATTGGGATTCAAGCAACAAGTCTTAAGTCAAGATGCTTAAGCCATGTCAGTCTCATTGCTTAAGTGCTTGAGTTGTGAAAGTTTTGTTCAGCTAGTCTGATTGAGCAAGGTTAAGATTTCGTCTGAGGCGCATGAGCAAGAAAGTCTCAAGTGTTGTTTGAGCAAGAAAGTCTCAGTATGGATGGCTAGAAGAGAAGGTGGCTCGGTCAAAGGGCATGAGCAAAAAGTCTTAGACGTGTGCTCTAAGCAAGGGTAAGTCTTAACTAGAGGATCTTTGTAGCAGTTTTCTCGATCAGAGGGTGTGAGCAAGGAAAGTCTTAGACATGTGCTCTAAGCAAGGAAGTCTCAGATAGTTGATCTGAGCAAATGTAAAAGACTTATATAAGAGCATAAACGATTGTAATCATGAAGTGGTTATAATGAAAATCTCTTCTGAGGCAAGGGGATTGGAGTACTCTCAGTTAGGGGAGGAATCATGATAAATCTTTTTTGTCTTCTGATGTTATTTATTTACTTCTGCTATATCCGCTGCTAATGAATTAAAATAGAATCTGAACATCAGTTCTGATTCTGAAACTCTGATAAGAAGTTAAATTAAAGAAAATGCGAAACACAGTTCAATCCCCCTACTTGTGTACTTTTCACACCTTCAATTGGTATCAAAGCATGGTCTATGCTTAAAACTTAATAGTGGTACAAGATGTTTACAGTTATTTTGTTGGTTACATCTTGAATATGTTGTATTCTGAAGGCTTGTCTTGCAGTTTTCAAAGGAAAGAAATGAATTTAGATGATGAAAAACTATTCAATAGACCACCTTATCAATTTAGCTCAAGTTCCTTAGAATGACTAACAATAAGAAACTTAGGTTTCTTGTCATAAGAACTTCCATACTGGTTAAATAGATTGTGATATTTGTTGATAGAAGAGTAACTTCAGAAGCTTATGAAATACTTGTATTTCAACTGATTTTCCAGATCTGAAAGCAAAAAGAAACACTACCAGAACCTAATATCAGATGCTCTTCAACGTCTAAACTTTTAAAGCTAATATTAGTGCAGGATGCAGATGAAAAGAAAAATTCGTGTTCGAAAATAAAAACCAAGTATTGAAAAGTAAGAGACGGTGTCAAGTCTATCTTGCTTCAAAATATTTGATAATATGGAGTCTGTTCTTTAAGGTGATATCTTAACAGAATACATTGCATCTTGATTGAGGATCATCATGGAACTTGTATTAAAAGACATTTTTATAAGAAGTCTCCAATTTCTCTTTGAGTTCTGTCAACTGTACTAAGACAGTACTTTGGTTTACTTTGTGTCAATTTCTGATAGTTAACACCATCTGGTTTTGAGCTTGTCATTAATTTCAAAATCAAAAGATTTAATCTTACACAATTAAATTAGTGACTCTGCTTAGAATAAGATTATGTTTGTATCATATCTCATTCTAAACTTATACTCTGGAGTGGTTTAGGATTTTATTATCAGGGAGAGGTATAAGGTAAAGAATAGTCTGTTTGTACTTCCATGTGCGGTCTTATAGAAATATGAGTATCATAATGTATCTGCTACAGATTTTAAGGAAAGGAGCAGATGCATCTTCCATAAGGTTGTTTACCATATTTATTGAAGGAAGAGCCAACAACCCAGGTTTAAGTACTGGTGGTACTGAGTTTGGTGAGAGTATGGAAGTCAGTGGTTAAACAGCCATTGAATCAGAATTCACTCAAAGTGGTGTTCATACTCTATTAGTCAAGTATGAATACTAAATCGAATATGACCAAGAAAAACAAAAAAAAGGCATGCTTGTTCTTTTCTAGTTTATCTTTTGATTCAATGAAACATTTGTATAGATATAAATACAAAGTTTCTGTTAGACTTATAGAGAAGTTCTTTAAACAAAAGAGAACTTCAGAGATCTTTAAGAGGAAACTTTGTTGTATTTGTTTATACTAAACGTCTTATTAAGCCAGATGATGATCATATTTATTGAAACAGTTTTCTCACTTTTTGATTTAATATTGTTGCTTGTTAGCTGTCTAAAGAAGACAATTCAATATTCATCTATCACTCATGACTCTTGTTTCAAGATAAAGTGGTAGTTCTAAATAGAATCTTAGAGACTTATAACTGCCAGATGATATCCATGTCTAAGTCTAGATCTACTAGACTCTGATGGATGATAGCTTCTGAAAGTTGTCAGACTCTGGGATTCAGAAGAAGATTCTTTACTTCTGATATAGCAGTTTAAGTAAAAAGTTTTTCCAAAAACTTTTATAATACTTAAATTTTCATAAAGGTGAAACTCATCTAGTGGAATTGAAATATTTGTTGGATGAAAAACCTTTGAGTAATGATGTTCTCTCCTTTGACACTTACTGCTACTATTCTCTGTCTTGTAAAACATCATTGTGTCCTTTTTCTGACAAGATTCTTATTCTTGTATGATTCTTGTTCAGTTCTTCTTATTCTTTTTCTTCTTCTTCTTCTTCTTCTTCTTCTTCTTCTTCTTTTCTTGTTTGCGTGCTGATTAAACCAAACTTGAGATGAGTTCCTCAGTTCATTCTTCTTTGAATCAGCTGGTTGCCATCAATGAAACGTTTGTGGATTTTTATGAGTTGCTTCATATTGGTTTCAACTTCTGGAAGACTGTGTCTAAACAAGGTTGGAATGGCTACTTTGAGATGCTCTGTGGTTTCACTTATCCAAGTTTTGTCAAATAGTTTTGGATTAATGTCGCCATTATTGAGTTGAATTTTGAGTATGTTATTATGTCTAGAGTAACTGGTGTTTCTATTACAGTAACCTCTAAAGCGATTGCAAATGTGATCAATTGTGAGGGGATTGGAGAAATCCCAGGAACTCTTGTTTGGGTATACTATCTTCCTACTTGGCGTATCTTTGTAGATCCAAATAATACATCAGAGGTCTTAAATCTTCTTTCTGATGTTGTTGTTTAGAATCAGATTCTGAATTCAAACTTACTTTCTAAGGGTAAGGATTTAGACCAAGTGGACCCTATTGAAAAAGATCTGCTTCTACTTCTTAATCCAGATTCGAAGATTGATCTTCCTGAAGTTATGTTTGACCATATAAAGAGGTCTCTTTCTTATTTTTAAAAGGGAAAGACCTTCTCCATTCTTTATGAACGAGTTATTTATGAAACACTTGTTCAGCAGGGGGTTAACATAAGTTCTGAGGCTAGTTCTTCTAAGATTTGGAGAGACAAGTTTGAACCTATCTATGAAAGATTCTGATGTTTAATTTATGCATAGTTATGATTTGTATTTTGTTGAAATCTTTATATTAAGCTTCTTATTAATAAATTCAAAATTTATCCATGCTTGTGTTCAATTTAAACTGTTGAATATTAATTTTGTGTTGTTTATGAGAATCTAAAAGTAATAGGAGAAAAAACTCAATGTATGCAACTTGTTTCATTAATATAAAGGAAGCTATTACAAGACAATTATATTTCCTAGTTTGTTGGATTGGACCTAAGGAATTCCTTAGGATCATCTGACATGTCCAGATTATCTAAGAAATCTTGTCATTCTTCCTTATCAAACTCCAAAGCCTCCTTTTTCAGTTGGCTTCTACGACTGGATCCAGAAGATCTTCTTCTTCTGTGTTTCTTCACAAAGGATACTGAAGAGGAGAGCACTTTTGAAGCTGTTTACTTGCTTGCAGATCCTTCAGCTGATGATTTGTCTTGGTTTGCTTGAGTTGCTGCATTCAGTAGTGCTTCCTCCCTGAAATCTCTCTTTGGAACCCATATTTGTTTTTTCTTGTACACCTTGGTGTTTTAGGGATTAAGTGATGATGGAAGAAGGCTTACTTGAGCTCTTTTATAGAGATGTTACATACATTGTCTTGAGTTTAATATTATTTAAGTATTGGATAAGTCTTATCAGTACTTTAATAATTACTCTTGGAAATGTTATTTAGCGGTCTAACCTATTTAAGATTCTCTTAATAACTATGAATCTATGTTTGATTTGTTTTAACTGTTATTTTTGTGTCAAGTTCACTTTGTTAATGTACTTTCATAAAATCTAAAGAAAAGTTACTAGAATGTACTTGCAAGCTGAAGAGCTCTTGGTCAAAATAACCATTTAATTAACATTAAGCATCTGGATTACAAAAATATTTTAAATAAAAAGGGACAAGATGTTTCTAGTAAAGATCCCTAGCTAGAGAATCTCTTTCCCAATAGCGTCCATTATTGCCGTAATTTATTTCTTTGTCTTCAGAATCAATTTTTTCTTCCTCATCTATGACTTGGAGTGAGTGGTAAAACCGCTAGTTGACCCTTCTTTTATTCTTTGACCTCTTCATACTTCTTCTCTTTGGCTTCAGAGCAGCTACTAATGAACCTCCTTATGAAGGTTGTTCAAGTACTGCTGAAGTTGCCTCTTCAGAAGTAAGTGTTGATGAGGGCAAAGGCTCAGTCGTAGAAGATTCAGAAGTAGCTCGCCTCTGAAGGGATTGGACTTTTAAACTCGTAGAGCTCTCTGTAACATTTTTTATGAAGGATGTATTATGACTCTCAGTTGATGAGTCCATATCTCTAGGAAGATGTTGATGAAAATTATTTAGGAGATGGGTGTTTTTATAATAGCTTCTGTGTATACCAAGAGTCTAAAATTAATCCTTGTTTAATTCTTAGAATAGTAACGACAACTGAGACTTTAAAGCATGCACTATATAAACCTTAATGATTCTTATTACTTGATTACTTTTCTTCCTTGAAAACTGATCCTGTAATGATAATCTGAGATACATTTACTAGTGATATTTTTTCTTCTGCTTTTCTTTTCTTTTTATTCTTTTTGATGTGATAAAAGGGGGAGAAATAATGGTAAGTATTTAAGTGTAAACTGAACCCATTGAGTACCTATTGAGTTGTACATATTGGTAATTTATTTTCTGTTTTTATGGTTACCTTTCCCATGGTGTACTTTAAATTTCTTGTACATAGGTCTAAGGAAAAACTTACAAACCTCAGACTTAACCTATCGGACGCAGAAGGAGCTTGCGAACCTCGTATTCTAGTGTTGCCTAAGAAAGTTAAAAGGGAAACATATTTTAAATCTCATGTACATAATGTTAAGTAAGAGCTTACAAACCTCTAACTTAGTCTATTTAGACTCAGAAGAAGCTTACAAACCTCGTATTCTGATGTTGCCAAAGGAAGTTAAAATATTGTTATTTTGGTTTTCTTAAATATGGAACTAATGTGGAGCTTATAAACCTCAACCTTTGAACTGTTTGACTCAGGGGGAACTTGCGAACCTCAAACCCTGATGTTACTAAGAAGTATGATTTATTTTTTCTTTAAAAATAGTTCCTTGTGTTAGAGTCAATAGAACTCAGCTGTGGACTATCAGACTCAGGGGGAGCTTACAAACCTCATAACTTGTTGTTGCAGAGAAAATTAAAAGCCCAACATTGTCCTTTAAATACTTGTGTATGTCATCAACAAAACGGGGGAGATTTTTAGAACGAGATTTGTTCATGACATATTATCTTTTAGTTTTAATGATAACGAAAGTATTAAAAGAACAATGGTTTATTTGATGTGTGTTTTATTTATGCAGGTTCTACATTAGTGTACATAAGTAGTCAGAATCTGTGTTACATGAACACACTTGGGAGTTGCTTCATTGCTAGATTTTGGTGGCAGAGTCTGAAGAACAATTGCTAGCGTGGCTTGGCGCAGAATCTGAGTTGAAGGCCTCAATATTCAGACAATTTACTACACTTGGTAAGTACATATTAGCATTTGGTACCATTCAAAGTTGGTGATAAAACTGTAGTTGTCTGTACTATAGAAAGCAAGTTGTATTATCTTATCAGCTTGTCAGCTAGACTCTACATGATTGTAAGACTCAAGAAAGGTTGACATGCTCTACGAATATCTGCTCTTAACGGCTCTATCAATACAGAACCTCTTGAAGACTCAAAGTTTAAATATGTTACATAATTAATTCATAATTTGTTGTGCATCCATCTTCAACGTCTCTTGTACTATGGGGAAAAGGCAAAGACACTTGATCAAGTTACCTGTTCAAGGCTATAAATATGGTTGAAGATTCAAGTTTGAATCTTAACAAGGATTCTTCAGATGAAGGAGTAGCAAGATCAAGTTTCTGATGCTTGTATAATGTACACCTTGTTCTTAATTATATTGAGCCTTCAGTAGTTTAGATCAAGTCTCTTGCTATGTGTTTGAGCATAAGTCTTGTTTCATTGGGATTCAAGCAACAAGTCTTTATCCAAGATGCTTAAATTTGTATTTTATTTTTAGCATTAATAGTTATTTGATACATGTTCACTGTGCAAAATATAACTTGAGCTATAAGATACCGTTTTGCGCGTTCTGACATGAATTGGAAATCTAAGAGAAGGAGCTATAAGTTGTGTGCTGAAGCCAAGATCTGATTCGTAGTGAAAGATGGTCAAATAATTTGTTGAAGTTTCAGACATTAGAGAATAACTAGTTTTGGGCCAGGTTTTTTTATATTTTTCGACCCGGTTGGGTTAGAACCCGAATGGAATGTTTTCCTATGCCTAGTAGTTGCTGCTACTGTTCACGTTATCTCTTTTTTTCACTATTCACAAAATATTTCTAAATTTTTGTACGAAAACTTATGGAGAACTGATCCTGTTTGTTGATCTGCTGTATTCATGTTCTGATACTTGAGATTAATATATCTTTGCAATTTAAATTATATTCCTTTCAATTCTTCTATGTTTTTATCATTTGCTTAATTTGATTATCACAAAGTAGTTTGTTTGGTTCGATTAATTTATGTTTCCCTAATTTTGATTGCGTGTTACTGTTTGCTTAATCCGTTAATTCGCTTTATTCTTAACTGAGTGCTTAATTCGGCAAACAGGAAACATAATTCTTATAATTTCATTCACGCTTGTTGATTAATATTGTGATCAAACAAGGATAGAATTCGAATCCGCTTAGGGCATTTAAGTTATAATAATCGATGATAGGTAGGAATCAAATAGGAAAATTAGCTTTTTAATCGTAATTGTAATCACTTATTTTCAGTGTTTTATTGATCGAAACTTAAAGCTAAACACCCCCTAATCAATTTAAGTAGGTTAATCATAATCTAATATTCCTTGAGATACGATATGCTAGTGTCACTTCCCTTTTACTGCGTTTTGTCTTAAACTCGTTTTTAACCCGCGTGCGACATAGGATCTGGTTACACAAGAAAGGTGTGCCCTGAAAGTTTAAATAACCGTGGATGTAAGGATAATAGTAATGCAACCACTGTATAAGATGATTATGAATCACTTGATGTCCTGGTAGTTTCAAGTAGCAACTCTAGAAAGGAGTGGATTATAGATTCAGGTTGTACTTGACACATGACTCTAAACAAAAATGTATTTGAGGAATTATGTGACCAAGATGGTGGATTCGTGCTGCTGGGAAACAATAGAGCATGCAAGATTGCAAGAATTGGATCTGTCAGATTCAAGCTCCATGATGAGTCAATAAGACTTTTGATTGATGTTAGGTTTGTACCTGAAGTTAAGAGGAATTTGATTTCTCTTAGTGAATTTGACAAGAAAGGATATGTTTTCAAAGGAGAGCAATGTATCCTAAGGGTAATGAAGGGGTTGAAGAAAGTCTTGAGAGGCATTATTAGGCAAGGCCTGAATACCCTTGAGGATGAGCTTGTAAGTGGTTCAGCAGATGTAGTATCCACAAAACCTGTGTTGAAGATTGAACTATGGCACAAGAGACTTAGCCATGTCAGTGAAAGAGGCATGATCGAATTGTCGAAACAAAATCTTCTATGTGGTGACAAGGTCGAAAAATTGGAGTTTTGTGAACCTTGTGTATTTGGTAAATCCTTTAGGGGTGAAGTTTAACAAAGGTAAACAAAGAATACATAGATCTCTTGATTATATACATGCTGATCTTTGGGGGCCTACAAGAAATTATTCACACTTAGGAGCAATGTATTTTCTATCCATAGTTGATGATTAGTCACGAAAGTTGAGGTTGTGGTGCCTAGAACCAAGTCACAGGATGTGTATCACAAGTCGAGATGTAGTTTTCAATGAAACTGATATGGCTTTAAAAAAAATGATGACATTGGTCAAAGTACAAAGATCTCTATAGAGGATGGAACAAGAAGAGTTTCCTATTGAGGTGAAGCATAGTGATGCTGAATCGCATAACCCATATGAAGTCGAAGAACAAGCACAAGTTACTGATGAAGATGAGGATACTGATAATGACTACCTGTTGGCAAGAGACAGGCCAAGAGGAGTCATCAAGCCACCTTAGAGACTTGGTAATGCAAATCTCATAATTTATGACTTAATCTCTGTAAGTGAGGTTTTGGATGAAGAACTTAGAAACTATAAGGAAGTTATGAGGAGTCGAGACAAGACTGAATAGCCTAAAGCCATGGATGATGAGATGGAATCTCTTCATGATAATAGCACTTGAGAGCTGATTGAGAAACATGCAGCGGACAAATTAGTCAGCTATAAGTGAATTTTCAAGGTCAAGGAAGGAATCGAAGGAGTGATCTCAAAGTGATTTAATGCAAGGGTGGTTGCTAGGGGTTTCACTCAGAAAGAAGGAGTTAAATTCAATAATATGTTCTCACCCGTTGTAAAGTATAGATCCATTAGAATATTGTTAGCCATGGTGGCAAAGTTCAACCTAGAACTTGAACAGATGGATGTGAAGAACGTCTTCCTTTATGGTGATCTAGATGAAATAATCATGATGAGGAAACCTGAAGGGTATGCAGAAAGAGGAAAGGGAGATTATGTGTACAAGTTAAATAGGTCGTTATATGGCCTGAAACATTCTCCTTGACAATGGAATATGAGATTCGATAAGTTTATGACACACTTAGGTTTCACTAAGAGCCAGTTCGACTATTGTGTTTACCTCAGATTTTGACCTAGAAGTTCACTTGTTATTTTGATTATTTATATGGATGCATCCTCATAGAAAGAAACAATGTTGAGGATGTTATATATGAAGGTGAAGGTTAAACTCGATAAGTAGTTCGACATCAAGGAATTGGGAGATACCTCTAGAATTACTGGGATTGACAGCCCGAGAGATAGAAAGCAGTCAAGATTATACTTATCTCAAGAGAAATACCTTAAGACGATTCTCGACAAATTTGGTATGTCGAACTCAAAGCCTCTTGTGACTCAGATAAATCCTCAATTCAAGCTGAGTGTAAATTGGAGTCATAGTACTGAGGTCAAAAGAGCCTATATGAAAAGAATATCTTATGCTAACATAGTAGACTCTTTTACGCATGTTATGGTTTGTACTAGGCAAGACATAACATATGCAGTTAACCTTGTAAGCAGATATATGGCCAATCCTAGAAAGGAACTCTAGAAATCATTGAAGTGGATTCTAAGGTACATAAATGGATCTTTGAGCATAATCCTGATTTATGGTGGAGCATTGTGGTGATGATAGCAAAGTAGAAATTGAATGATTTGTCGACTCTGATTATGTAGGTTTATAGATTCCAGAAAACCTATTTCTGGATATGTGTTCACTATGTTTGGCACAACAATCAGTTGAAAAGTAATATTTCAGAAGGTTGTTGCCTTATCAACCACAGAAGCGAAATATATTTCTCTCACTGAGGCTGTGAAAGAAACATTGTAGCTTGAAGATTTTGCTAAGTATTTGAAACTTCAAGATCAAGCAATCATAGTTAAATGTGATAATCAAAGTGCAATACACCTGTCAAAGAATTCAGCCTATCATGAATAAACCAAGCACATTGATGTGAGGCTGCATTTCATCATAGAGATAATCGAGGGTGGAGAAGTTCAAATGCTGAAGGTTTTGATTGATCAAAATATTGCTGATATGATCACCAAGACATTGTCAAGTAGCAAGTTCATCCACTATATGCAATTGATAAAGCTGCATGATGAAAGCTAGTCTGTTCCCTTGTTGTTGTAGAGTTTGCTCTAAAGAAGAGATTTGTGGTATTTAGATCGAACTCTAGTCTCGACAGTGATAACTTCATGGTTCGACAATAGTCGAAAATGTGCATGTTGTAGTCGAAATCTATTCTAGCATGCAAATGTCTTAGTTAGCATGTTGAATTGATCAAGTCTATTGGACCAATTATTTAGTATGTTAGTTGAAATGTATGACTTAATTTTCTTATAAATAGCATATTAGTAATCACTTCTCGAGGAATCTCTGAAAATCATATCAGCGGAAAAAAAGTGGTGTGAATGAAATTCAATTGTAAACATTATTCCTTAACTTGTAACTGAATAAAAAATACAAAATTTTAAACCACTTTAAATTGTCTTTCTCTTTCTTCTCTCTTTTCTTTTACTTCGTAATTTTTTTTACTAATAATCCGATTATACTCTATTATTCAGGCGTCAATTTCACATTAAACTAAGTAAATAAATTTAGTGTATTCTTATTCTTTATTTTCCTAGCTACTAAGATTTGCTCACACTAAATGATAGATAAATTTTACTTGAGATTATTAAGTGTAATTGCCATTATTTTTTGTCTCACATATAAGATTCTGAAGCCCCTGTGCATCCTAAAATAACCAAAGAAACTCTGGCATCCCACCATAATTATATATAGTTCAATGGGAATATTCATGCCAAAACTACATCTAAGCACTTATGCATTAAGAACTAACTGAATAAATATTTTATAGAACTATTTAACTAAACACAATCCAAGTCAATAAAATTTCAACAATATTTAAAATTACATCCATTAATTTCAAAATACAACATACTTAATTACAAAACACTAGCACAAGATTGCATATATATCTAAGTATATCAACTTATTATTGTAAAATAAACATCCAACATAACTAAAATTGTCTGCATAATCATATAAAATTTATACAAACAGTGACAACTTTTTACAGCATGTGTTTTTTCTTGTACCAAAGCATGGCAAGAAAATATAAGATCAAACAAGCAGCAGTGCATAGGATAACTGTCACAAGGAACAGCTTATCCTTTTCAGCATGAAAAACCTCAATTTCAATATTCATGCCAAAAATACCTGTCACCGTAATAAAGCTATTCACAATCACACTTATTGTGCCTATGTGAACTCCAGTTTGCAGAATGCGGTTTTGTTTGTCATCTAAGGTAATGTTTATGTAGTCCTCTGTGTCCTCGACGTACTCATTCAACTTCAATAACACAATCCAAAGAAATGTTATTATAAGTGAAGTTTCATTTTTTTAGATTCATTGAATAACTGATGTATCTGGTTTATATATATAAGATTCGTACCATGGATAGTTTGTTCAGCGTGCTACCAATTTGCACAAAGTATGCTCCTAAGAGCTTCTCAAGCTCCTCAACACTGCCAACACCGCTGTTGACAGTACCAGCCTGCGTTTTAGGTATATCACCATTGACGACACTTTTAGAATCATCGCGTTCGATTAAATCTCCACCTTGTTTCATGGATGAGGCTGTAGAAGAATTTTCAAACTTCTGTTGAGACAATTTATTTGTAAGATATAGTTCAGCCATATCTCCGTCATCATCCAACAAGTTTTCTAACTCGTCCCTTACCTGAAAACGAGCATAGGTTTACACTCTACATATTGTCGTACAGATGTCATACAAGTGTTAGACACTACGTGATATCTGAGTCTAAAGGTGTCTGTGTTTCAGAGTGATAGGAGAAAAAAAGTTCTAACCCTTTGAACACGAGCAGTTAAGGCAACTAATCGACTCTTAACATGACGAACACGTTCCAAATTAAGAGTACTAATCTTTGAGGATAGCTTATCTAGGGCAGGATAAGCCTCAAGTTCCAATATATTTGCCTACAAAATAATCAACAAAAGCAAATAAATTGTTGAAAATCAACAGCTCAACAAACATGCTACATAAACACACCTCGTTTTCTAAGGAACTTATAACTTCTTCAAGACATGCCTCCAACACCACAAACTCAAATGGAATAATCTTCTTATTGTCGTTAACTTGCTTTATTTCATCTTCATCCTTCTTATCTTGATCACCCTGCACAAAAGACAAGATAAATTTCAATTTTGTTAATATATAATATAAGTTGTTTCTATAAATTATTTTTAAAATTTTTTAAAGATAAGATTAAAGAAATATTATAATTTATTTTGATAAGGTTTTTCAAACTGTATTATAAAATTTATATCGGAAGATAAATTTAAATAAGTCAATTCAAATATATCATATATTTATTTTAACATATTTTAATATGTAAAAAAATTAATCGTACAAAATAATAATAATTTATGTGTATTTATGTTAAATATTTATTCAAGTAAAAGATGAGAGGAAAAATATAATGACGAAATTGCATTTGAAAATTTAAATTTTCAACTTTCATTTTAAATCACTTTAAAGAAAATTGCATGTATGTATTTTCTCAAAAATTAAGTGAATGTTTGGAATGTTTTTTGTGAGATAGTAAGGGTGTTTCTAGATTAACACATAAAATTGATATTCATTTGGGAAATCCTTATTCTTACAAAATGTAATTTAAAAAAAAAAATCAATCACAATTTTTTTATTAATTAAAAAAAATTCTTTCTCTTTCATTATCACAATTACCTCATGATTTTAATTTTAAAAAATTTAGATTTTAAAGAAAGTTAAAATTTTCTCTTTTATTAGTTGTTTATAAAAATATGAATATATGCACGTTTTTATATAAGTATTTTCCTATTGATTAACAAAAATACTTTTTTTTTTCTTGACGATTATTTATGACATACATATATATTATTAGTTATGTAATGATGTGACACCATTAAGTTAAATTTAGTTTTATTATGTAGTCTTTACGAAATCGTTTTTAAGGTTCAAAGATCACAGAATTATAATTTTTTAAAAAAATGAAAATTTTAAAATAGTCTTGGATGAGTTTAAGGGAACATTGATTGTTTGAAATTTGTGTCACACCATAAAAAAAAAAAAAAAAAAGTGAATCTCAAAGATCGTTAAAAAGAAGGTAAAGGACCCAATTTTAGAATTAGAGTGACTAAAAATTAATTTTGGTAAAAGTAAAGTGAAAAAAAAAAAATACATTTAACTATTTTTATGTTTAATTTTTATACAATAAAGTGGAAAGTATTTACATTATCAACAAATCAGTATAATCCATACCTTGTACAAAATATAAGTAAAATAATTCAAACAGACAAATGCATTTGACTTAAAATTTAGATCAAATACAATTCACTTTTTTTATTTTTATTTTTATTTTTATTTTTTCCTGGTTTTGTTTATAAGAAAATTCTGCTTTTTTAAGTGTAATGGATTTAGTCTATATATTATTCAGATATATTATTATTTAAAGTAATTTTTTATAAAGAAGATTAAACAAAATATTTTACTATAAAAAATAATTTAAAAGAAAAGTTAAAGTAATTTGAATAATATTTTTTGTTTGTTTTTAACTTGGTAGCCAATAGATTCTCAAAGAAACATTTGCAAAAATCTGATGATTTAAAATGTCTTTTTGGATTAGCTTATTTAAATTTATCTTATGCGATAAATTTTGTGATACTGTCTAAAAAAAACAGTTTATAGTATTATCCATAAATTTTTTGAATTTATTTTTATAAGCTCTAAAAAATAACTCATAAAAACAATGTTTAACACACATAAAAATAATTTAAATTTATTTTATCTTTTATTAAAAATAATTTACACAAATTTTTTTATAAATACTTATTTTGATAAATATTTATGCTATAAGTTTTAAATAAACTATTTATTCAAACAAACCCTTAATTTAAAATCAGAATTTAAATTCTCGCAATAAAATTAGAACAAAAGAAAATTCTCTAAAATAAATTATAATATTAAAATAATTGTTTAAGAGTTCAATTAATATACACTGTTTGTAAAAAAAAAATTTACACGATCATCCAATAAAAAAGTTATTAATCTATTAAATTATTCAAATTATTTTAAATTATTATATAATATTTTAGACGCAGTTCATTAGATGAAAATGTAAATTTAAATATTTTATATATAAACTTAAATTTTACTTTCAATTTTTTAGTTGTACTTTGAAAAATGTTATTAACTCATTTTTAAGCCATACTTAAATATTTTTTACCCTTTAAAAGCAAACACTTAAAAATAAAACATTTCTAGTCAACAAGATTGACAATGTCACTAATTTTACAATTATAATAATCTATGCTTATACTGAATGTTAAGAAAAGTTTACCTGAGAATGATCAATAACAATGCTGTGGTGATGAAGAATCCTTGCATGAAGTTCTTCCACAAAAGGAACAACAGATGGATCTCTAGAATTGAGCAAGAGAACCTCATGTGCACTAACAATAGCCTTTATTTGTTCCAAGTTTAACACCATTGCTTTGTCACGACCCATAATTGTTGAAGGGTATGACAACATAGGATCAAGAATCCTAAGGTCCCTTGCCGTTAGCCCGGTCCGCTGCATTATCGTCGGCTTCCCGGCCTCTACCGTCTGTCTTTGCCCTTCACTGTCCATCATCAACCATGTTCTTGCCTTACTTCCCTTCCTACTTATCTGTCGTTTTGCTACCTTCTCGTTTTTCGTCATCTTCTCTCATAGAAGAGAGTGATACAAAAATGTTAGATTCTAGTGATAATATTTGTTATATTTATGTTTTTGTTTTATATTACCTTTTTATAATAAAAGAATCCTATATTTAAATATTTTGCATTATTATAATCAATTTATGTTTTAATAGTTTGACCATCTTTTTATTTTCTTATTTGACTTGTCTTTGATTCATTGTATTCAATTAGATTATACCACTTATTTCAAATGTGTGTAGAAAAAATTGATATATTTGATTTAAAATTTAGACAAAAATGTCAATTATGGTTGATCAAGTATTATTTTTTAATTTTTAAAGGGTGAATTTCAATCACTAAGTTATTTGATAAAGAAAAGTATTATTTTTATGAGAATGAAGAAAGTAGTTTATTATATTTAATTGGCATGTTAGCGTGTACAACATTGATAATTTAAATTTAAGTGAATCAATGAAATCAAACTTAAACTTAAATGTATGGTGACAGGTGAAACCAAAGTTGTATTATGAAAAGGTGAGACCAAAATTGTATTATGAAAAGAGGAAAGTTTTATTTGATATTCTTATAGTTATTCTCGTATTCATACTATTTATAAAATATTTTAATTTTGTCATTGTATGATTGTAATAAGTTTACTATTTTATTTTTTACTATTCTTTCAAGATTTTTGAAAATTTTAAGGAGTTTACACCCCCAATGTGTATCGAATAATGGTCAGAAATGTCATTTAATACGTTTTTTGTTTATAGAATAAATTGAAGTTATGTTATCCAGTTTGTATTTTATTTTTACCGAAGAACTAATTGGAAAGTTATTCAATATTAAAATTTTAAAACTATATCGGATAACTTTGTACAATATTATTCGGTGTAGATGAATTTGTGTAATGGAAAATTTGTTGTTAAGTTATTTGATGATCTATGTTTTGGTAATCGAAAAACTTAAAGGTAAGTTATTCGATAGTCACTTTTTTTAAAAAATAACCTTTTTTTTATGTTGCAACTAAGAAGATTCCTTTACAAATAAGGGATAAAAATCAAATATGTACATATACCTCTAATGCATTCTCAACTACACAAAGATTTGATATATAAAAAGAGATGATAAAAGTGGATTAAAAAGGTTGGAATTAGAAATAAAAGTAATTGTCATAATCCATATAAATAACAAAGTAATATTTGGCTATGATAAAGGTGGTAATATAAGGATACAGATAGTAGAACACAAAGTGCCACTAAGAAATGTGGATGTCCATTCAAAATGAGATTGACACCATCGAAAGATGGGGCTAGATGGAAGATTGATGTAAAATGTGTACTTCATAACCATGGTTCACCTGATAAATTAGAAGGTCATTCCTTTGTTGTAGGCTGAGCACAAATGAGAAACAACATGTTGTTGATTTGACAAAGTGACAAGTTCCATCTAGACACATATTACTTTCTTTGCAAGAGCGAGATCCATAGAATGTCACTTGGATCACACAAATAAATAAGCATAATAGTAAGTTAAAAAGAGATATAAGAGGTCCTAGAAGTGAAATACAACATTTGTTTAACCCGATAGAGGATGCATACTATGTTTACTATAGTAAAAGAAGAGATGACTCAGAAGTTATGAGAGATATTTTTTGGGTCCACTCTGATTCAGTTAAGCTGTTGAATATTTTTTCTATTGTGTTAGTTATGGATAACACTTACAATACAAATAAATATAAACAACCTTTGTTTGAACAATATAGGTGACATGTGCAAATGTTGGGACGCTATGAACAAAAACCTAAAGTTACAATTGGGAAACATTAAAGGTTTTTTCAGAAACGTTTTTTATAAGGTTGAGCAAGCGCACGCTAGTCTATTTTATAGTAATATGTGTAGATCAGTTTATGTGGGGACCACAAGGAAAATATGTTGGTGTACTCTTAGAACATTTATACCAAATAGTGCTAGTTTAACATAGTTCTATGTAATATGTTGTTGGATTTTAATGATAGTATTTTGTATGTTATTGAATTAATACAATCATCTTAAATTAAAACATAAGTCTCAAATTAATACATATGCAAGGTAAAAATATAAGTCAAATACGCCAAATGTGCAATGCTTTAAATAAATCAACAAATTGTGGGTTTTCCTCCTCAACACCAACTTGTTAGAGATAACAATAAAGTAAGCTAGAAATTAGTGATAACTTCTTATCAGAATGTCCTGCGTCATAAACGGGAATTGTCACCTCTCTCTGCTCATCCCTGGGAGAGGTACCAACCAAGGATGTGAAACATGTTAGTACCACTCCAATTATCCAACATCTATATCATGTGGAGTGGTAACCACTTCTATCAGACTGATCGCATCAAGGAAGCTGGAATCATAACAAATCCACTCAATGTTAACATCATGCATCATATAATCAAAAGATAGGGGTAAAACATACTTCCTGAATCCAAACAAGCATATACATCTTCCAGACAAGTATATAACAAATGTGTCACACCACTTCAGACATCCCTTGTATAGACATATATCATCAAATGAATGCTTCATTATATGATTATCAAATGGGTCTCATATGAAATCAATAGGTGTCAACTCGTCCAATATTGGTCTCAACTTATCCACCTTCGACGTTCCTTTCTTATACATCTATTCATAGCTCGCGAATGTTCATTACCATTAGTTGCAATGAGATTCTCTCATCTTTTTCCGCCAGAAGGAAAATACTCATGCCTCGACCAACGCAAGTGCTCCCCAACTATGTCGCCTACATCTAACCAAGTCTCTAAATAGTAGTAGATATCACGCCTCGACAAGAGTAAAAGTCTTGTCGCTAAAAATGGTGTAACCTACCAGCATCACCATATATGTTATAATAAGAACCCTTGCAAACACTAACCTATATCACTTCCTTCTCAAATGGAACTCCTAATAAATCAACAACAATACCAATAACATCTTCTTTAGTGAAACTTGGTGGAGGATCCCATAACTAACCCCTGATCGAAAGGTGAAACAGACAAGAAATTCCATCCAATGTAACAGTCATCTCATCAAATGGCATGTGAAAGGACGATGTCTTTGGATGCCATCTTTATGCAAATGTTGATACATATTTGGTATATCCTCGATAAAATGGTTCTCTGGAATGAAGATATATCATATTCATTCAACCACCTATCTATAACAGGTGAGAGACATTGTAGAATCCATTATATAAGCTTGCTCTCGTGTTTAACAACCTTGAGTTCTTTCTTCAGACCTCTCTCCTGAAAATTAATTTAAAGTATATATTAAAAAATATAAAATTATTAAAAATTTAAAGTACATGTTCATCTTCATTATCTATTACCTCTCTAGCGTCTCATCCTACACCTGCACGGACTGAGAACTGACTGTCACGTCCTCGGGTTTGCTCCACTAGCATAAATAACAAAAGAGAAATTAATAAATTTTATAAAAAAAACATCAAATCAAAAGTTTATTATCAAAGACATTCGGTGGCACATTTCTAGGTTCTAAGGCAAAATCAGTATGTATGCGATCAAAGTGCTTCCATGCCTCGCCATTAGATGGATGTCGCATAGTGCTTGAACTTGTTTTTTTTATACCGTGTCATTTGACGTGCACTGTGCATTGAAGCAAACATTATTTTTAACCTTGGTATTATCGAAAGATAAAACATGGACTTCATTGCTATACGTTTTTGCTTGTCAATGGCTTTACTACGAGCTTTATATCTTGGACTCTTACAGAAATTACATTCCTTCAACGCTCCATCATTAGTACCAAACTCATTGTCATAAAACAACATGCAACCATTAATGCAACAATCAATCTTTCTTACTTCTAAACTCAACTTCGACACCAAGCTCTTTGCATCATAAAAACTTATAGGCAAGTTGTCCTTCACAGGAGCCGCATCAAACATCATTTTTGCGAAGAATTCCAAACACTGACCAGGAACACTCTAATTTGACTTGGAAGCCAATAATCTCACACACATTGATAACTTTGAGTCCGATGATCCCTCAAACAACGGTGCATTCATCTCCTTCAACAACTAATAAAATCTTTGCGCTTCCTCATTCGGCAACTCTTTCCCATCAAAATCTTCAGGTTCTTCATAAGTCATGTTCACACCAAAAGCATTACCCACCATCTCACGGATAGGATTAAAGTTTTCCCCATGTTCCATCGATGATCGAATACTTGAAGCATGTGTATTATTAGTCTCTGGTACGCTACTCGACAGTTCTTATCCATTATATGTTCAAACCCAATAATTTTCAATGAAACTCCTTCTCTTCAAACGACGTTCTACTTCTTTTGGATCACTAATTATAGGTATGCATTCATATTTAAGACAAGAGCATCTAACTCCTCATTTGCTTCGAAAACATTTCTGAGAAAATGCCCACGTGATAAACCCTTTAACTCCTTCCTCAAAATTTGGTTTAAGTCTGCATCTTCCTGGATACAACCTATCGTACATCCAACTACGATAATATCTATAATATTTTATATTGCATATTTATACAATCATTGTCTTTTTAATTACAAATGTGATTTTAATATATCAACCAATTTAAGGAATTTTGATAAAAC